>VZRS01003171.1:90801-160912 GCA_013398055.1 Ifrita kowaldi | reverse complement strand
GATTTTCCCGGGGATTAAAAAAAAAAAAAAAAAAAAAAAAAAAAAAACAAAAAAAAAAACCAAAAAAAAAAAAAAAAAAAAAGTAGAAAATCCTCTTTGATTACTTTCTCAGATTTCTGATTATCTTGCAACAGATTAACATGCAGTGCTTACATGGTTCCCTGACCGTGGCAGGGGGGTGGGAACGGATGGTCTTTGAGGTCTCTTCCAACTCAAACCATTCTGTGATTCTGTGACTTTATAAAACAGTTATATTAACTTGAAATTGTATGTTCAGTATGTGGCATCCACTCACTCTCCATGAGCAGTAGCACTCCTCCACCAGAACTATAAACCTTCTTATTCTCATGCTCTCTTTCTGACACATACCTGACTCAAGGATCACAAAAATACTGACAACAGGCAATTCAGTAGCACAGAAATAGCAATAATGGGAAAATTACCAAAACAAGTAAATAAGTGTTCAAACTTCATGCCAGTATGTTCAAAACAAGTTATTTTCAATTAATTACTACTGGTGAGTACAAGAAGAAAAGAGAACTAATGGTAGGCCATGTACCCCACCATGAAATCACACTAAATCAGCAAATTTGGGTATTTTTAAAATTTAGTTTGTCTAACTCTTACTTCCCATATTTGCACTTTCATTCCACTAGCTAGCAAAAAAAAAAAAAGAAAACTGTAATACAACTCTCCATCATCATCAGGCCTTATCTGACTCCTGACTGTTTAATTCCTTATTGATTCTTTCTTTTTTTAATCATATCCAAAATGAAAGTGATTCTTTGCCTGCTGAGGACAAAGCTGGAAAGAAATACATGAATTTGCTGAGCAGCATAATAAAGACTATCCTGTCTCACAGATAATGCTCTCTGTAGGAGCAAACCTTTCTTTTACCTTGACAGATGCAATTCAAAATGGGGCTCGGTGTGAAATCAAAATATTGAAACTGTCGAATATAATCACTCGTCTGGCACATCACACAAAATTGAACCTTTATTTCATAGACACGAAAGATCTTTTATTGCTTTAGCAGACCAAGGTCTCACAGATGACTCAGACTTGCACTGAGGAGCACAGACCCTAAGGTGGAAGATGAGCACAAGCCACAGAGACCAAGCCCAGGGTCCCAGTGTCAGAGGGAAGGATTCTGCACCTCAGAGAGGACGAGTGTCCTGCTGAGCACTGGAGAGGTCACAGGCAGAATTCTCCTCTTGGTTCTCTTGTAACAAGCCCTATAAAAAGAGGATGTTGTGCTTTTTAAGCTCTCAGTAAGATCAACCCTTCTGTCCTGAACTGATGTTTTCTGCTATTTCACTGATCTTCCTGTGGCACAGGAACCCAGGTTCCTGTATTCTCATTGCTTACACTCATTTTTTTCTTTCTACCTTTCCACTTTATTAGACTGTGACCCTAAAATGCAAGTTTCTTTCCAGTCTAAGAATTTCCAGCTCTTTATCTTCTCCATCCCTGGACACAATCTCTACTGTTAATCTGAAATGACTGTTACCTGAACTTTGGAATTCATTTTCTTGGATCAGTTTTTCATGTTCTCCAATCTAATTCCTGCTTCTTGCATTTCACAGTCTCAACAAAGATTACAAACACCTCGTCAACACCAAATATGACCATCTGCATCATTATTTCCAGAAATATTTAATCTTTATTTCCAGATCACAGATATTCTGAGTTGGAAGGGCATATTGCTGCTTCTTTATCGTGTGCATGTTATTAACGTTTTCTAAAACTACTTTTGGAAAGTCAAGTTTTGTTTCCCTTAGGTTATATAATTTATTTCTTTACCATGTTCTGTACATTATTCAAGACCTTTGACAATAATTAGTTTTGCTTTAAACGCTAAGAGAACTACACTGGGTTTGGAAATTTGACAGACTTATTTCTGAACTGAAGCAAGCAAAAACATTTAAAAAGCAATGAAATACATGTGTAACAGTGAAGGATGATTATTAAGAAAAAAATAATCCCAGCCAAGCAGCAGAATATTGCCATAATATGTATTATTTACATTAAACAATTTTAAACCCCCATAGACTGTTATTTCTGTGCAAGATTGTAACTTCTGTGTAAACGTATTAGACGCCACACTTAGCAGAGTAAGTTTAATTTGAATGATCTGAACCAGACTTGAAAAATGATGAATTTCCAAGTGATTAGCTCTCAGCATGTTCATTTTCCAGTGGATTCAGCAAAGCATATTCGATTCATTGTTAGTTTTTAATGCAATGTATTTGCAACCACGGAATTGTAATTACATACTTCTCGTGGAATCAGTAGTGTTGATAGTCAATGTGGAGCTAAAATACAACATGCAACACACCCACAAAAGTCATCACTGATACCTGGTGGGCTTGCCAGGTATTGGGAGAACTTTTGGGAGCCTGAATCAAAACTAGACTTGTTTCAGTCTAACTGTTCTAGGAGCTCATCAGAGTAAAAGGGGTTAATAGAAAATTACAACTTGTTCCTTGGATTTGGTGTATGTTCCTTAGGCAACAAATTCTACTGAAATAATTTCCTACTGGCTTGTTGCATGCAGGATTGTGGCTAAATCAGTATTTAACCGGACCTGACATGCAGTGAAGGTACCAAAGCTCAAACCTTCACCAAATTCCAGTATGGAAATCAGAAATGCAGAACCTATTCCTCTTCCAAGCAAGAACCAAGACCCCAGCACACACTAAATTCCCAAAGGTGCCCACTGGCACTGGGGGGTCTTCCACACCTAAGAGATGGCAAAAAATTACATTCTATCTTCCTCTGTTTTACTTTTCATTCTATCTGCAATCATTTGAACTGAAGTACAGCACAGAATCCTCTGTTGGCTTAAATCTTTACTGTGACAAATAGAATCTCATGTCCATGGAGTAATTCCTACAATTTCTACCATTTCAATTTAAACAATTCCACAGTGCTCCACACCTACACATGGAGAAAATGTTAAAAAAAAATTCTACTCTAATGTTTTATTTCAGTAATTCCTTTATATGTTTCTTTGTCATGCAGTTGCTACCTCTTCATCTGAATCATCTTAAAATAATCAAAATGTTCCAAATAAAGCAAAGGAAATAATCACTCAGGAACTCTGTAACGCAGCACTATGAGGTATTATCTCACCTTCACTAAAGAAAAAGACATCTGCACTGCTTTTGTTTCCTCAAGCACCCTGCCTGTGAGCCTTAGCTGTAATTTGGATGCCACACAAAAATGTTCTTGTAAATAAAGTAATTTTGAAAACCGCTTAACTTCTTTTAGATCCACATATTTCATCTTTGATGAGTATCTATTCAGTCTTCACGCACAGATGGACACAAGCTGTTTGTAATTTTTCTTCAGTGAAACAAAGTAAAATATTTTGCCAGAAAAGAAGGTACAAAAAACATTAAACCAAACCCAAATTTTCTTTTAACAGTATTGAGATACTGAGATATCCCTTGGAATTTAAAAGGAAAAAAAAAAAACTTAAAACCCTAATAATTTTTGATCTAAGAGATCAGACATTCACCACAAGCACTGCCATCATTTTAAAATGACAAATTTACTTACACGTCATAAATTAACTTTCAAGTCATGAAACTCTAATTAGCTTTTAATTACTACATACCAGTAAAAGAAAAATTTGAACTGGAAAAGTAACTTTTGGTTTTCTAATATACTTTCAACATTCCTCAAATAAAGGCTAGGAAAGCTAAGGGATACACAAGATGAAAAAACTCAAAACCCTCCAATGTGAAAACATAACTCTGAATATATATACATACATATCTCTCTCTCTCTCTCTCTGTATTTATATATATAAAAATATATAACTGTAACAGTCTGGGAAAGAGTGAGGCACCAATCTCCAACATGGGTCAAACCAGGATTAAAGGGAATTGAAGAAAGCTCGCCAATAAATGGAGATACAACTTTGGTTTTACAATCTGATCAGGATGACAATTCCCCCTTAAGATACTTAAAACCAGCGAGGTGTCTTTGCTAGGGAAGAGAAAACCCATGAAAGTGACAGGGAGAATGATACAAGGGAAAGAATCCCCAGATTTTCTGGATCTAGGCAAAAGGCAAGGTAGATTTCATATCTAAACAACAGTGTCAACAAAACCACCTTTAAAAGGGATAAGGAAGAGCTCAAAGAAACTTAATATAATATTGGAACTATTTTTTAAGTTTGAAAGACAAAAAAAAAATTTAAAACCATCAAACAAACCAAATTCTTTTAAAAAGCAACAGATCTGAAAAAGTAAGGATGAGAAATCATTAGGCAGGCCCCCAGAAGGGCCAGTTTTTCTTGGACACCACTTTTCCTTGATCATTGTAATTTCAGGGAGGACTTCCAGCATCTACACAAGTCACTCATCAGCTGCTCTGTGGGGACCCTTCCTACCCCTTTCATCGTCCAGGACCGAGTCCCATCAGAGGCAGAGATAAATGCTTGGACTTCTAAAAGTGTTCTTCAAAGACGTGGGAGCAGAGAGAAACAGCAGCTTAAAAGGAATCATGCCTTAGGAAACTCAGTCCTTCAGAGAAACAGTACACTTCATACTGGGATTCTGTTCTTCGTGAAGTTACTGTATTCCTTACAGTTAATATAACAACTTCTCAGGTGCAGATAAAACCTCAGAATCTTTTACATTAAAAAAAAAAGTAAAGAAAAGCACAGGAAGCATTTGGTGAAAATCCTTCCCTCTGAGAAATTTTAGCAACCACTACGTTCTGGTACAGCACTGCAGCAGATTACACCTGCACTAGGTGATCCTGCTTGAGTAGAGGCCTGGGACTACTGACCTCAAAAGGTCCATTCCAACCTAAATGACTCTGAATGGTGCTGTGACAACACATTTCATTGATATTTTTGATGCAGCATTCACATCCAAACCAAAATGGTCTTAAACTTCTTGAGTATTTAAACTACATCTACTGTCACTAACGATAAACAAAGAAAAAACTTCAAATGGCTCAAGCTGTCAGGAGCATATGTTTCATACTTTAACACTTGAAGATAAAATTTAATGTCATTTTAAACAAGTGCAATTTTGCTGAAGATTTTATTAGACCATTACCCTCCATGAGCTTTCAGAAGCCTCTGACAGTGAGCCATTCATAAATTGGATTCACACTGCAAGAAAGCACAGAACTGTGTTAACAGCATGAGCACTTCATTCAGTTTCTAAGTCTGCTTAGTTCTCCTGAAATACCCAGATTTAGAATTTAACAGAAACTGCAAAGCAAAATCTGAAAAAAACCACACTGAACACTTTTGGTAGGTCAACTGAAATTCTTTTAGAATCAGCTCTATGACTAACTTGCTTTGAAACTTTTCCTAGTTCCGCCAACAATAATAAAACCAGTAATTATGACTTATTAAGTACATTCTGCACACTTAAGTGAAATACATGAGAAAACATTTACTGCTACAACTTAAATTGTATTTTCCTCTTTTCCATAATTTTGTATTATCCCTTAATCTTCTGTAATTCCTGCAGCAGCAAGTGTTCAAACGTAAGTACTGATCAGAATCACTTTGTGTCACGGAGAAACACACACAGGAAAAAGGCATCCCACTGCCAATGGATCTAAGATCAAAATGAAGATATAAAACTGCTGAGAAGAACAAAAGCCATAGTCAAAAAGTCATACTCAACACAATAAAAAAGTCAATGGAATAAGAAAAAATCTTCAGTAAGTGTTCAAGTAGAAATTTTATGCAGCAAATTAGTATAATTTTCTACATAAAATTAGAGTTTAAATGGCTCAAAAGCTTGAAAAATTATCACAGCATGTGAATGTCGTTTTATTCCACCCACATTTGATTTCAGATTTCCAAGAGGGCTCAGGCATTTCCAGGACTGACCACTGGAAGAAATTATTTGTCTTGAACAATGTTGCAATTTTATACATGACTGTAAGTCCCCATTTACATTTCAGATCACTATTGCTGATGCATTTAAAATAAAACCTTCTGAAAACCTTGAAGCTGCTCTATCCAATACCCAGCTCTGGTCTCACTGCATTTCCATCTCCACTCAGGAAGAGTAGGTTCAACTGCTGCCAGGGAAGTGAATTCAGCACTCACCAGCAACAACCACAGCAAACCCAGGGAGGCAGATTGTGCTCTTGCTCTTGGCACTTTCCTGCCCACGACCAGAATATCACTCCCCATTTGGTCTCTCAGGCTCCAAATTACACCTTACACCTCTTTAATAACATATTCACAGCATAAGGGTGAAAAAACATGTGAGAGGGACTTTGTTATCCCAGGTCACCTTGTTACATTCCAAAAAATGAGCAAAATGCCAGTTCTGAATTCTGTTCCTGTTCAGACATTCCAAGTGAAGAATTCAGGAAAATCTAGAAAGCTCAACAGTGTGTCAGGAATTGTAGCATCAAATACCTCAGGAAAGAGAATGAGGGTTCTACAAAGCCCACTGAACTGGCTCCACAGTGACAAAATACCAATTTTGGATCCCACTAAGCTCTGCTACCTTCATTTTACACTACATGAAAGGCAGACTTACTGTCAACAAGATATAAATCCTGTCCATCTACTTAGCACAGAATAATCCTTCATCTTATCCTTCATGCTAAAGAAGAATTAAAATTGCTGAAAGCCAATGACAGTCTTCCAGATTTTTTTTCAGTTTTATATTGAAAAAGAGGCTTCTGTTCAAAGTTATACACAGGAAAAAAACAATGGCAAATGAAACATATCCCTGCACAGCCCTTGAGGATGTATGTAATTCTCAAGCCTCCATAATTCATTTATTTTTAAAATTTCTAGCTTGGTAGCAAATTTCCATTCCCAGGCATGAAATTACAGTCCCTGTAAATTTCTGCTGAGGAAGCACAGGAAGAAAATGAAATTGTTTTAACCAGTTCTAGTGCATTATTCTTGGACTTCAAAGCAATTGAATGCATCATCCTCAGTGCTTCAGAGTCAACACTGAATAAACATCTCTTACATCTTTTAAGCTTGCCTTGTGCTAAATTTAAGTGCTGATCTACATCAGGACTGAATTGATACTAAAATGAGAAAGCTCAGTGTTTAAAGGTTGTGAGGTTTTAAGAGTTTTTCTCTTGCATCTCAAAGAGAAGAAAAAAAGGTCAAATGACTGCTGGCTGCACCTTTGGGTGAACTCTGCCACACAGAATTGGGCTGAGTGTAGAACAGTGGTTGAACATGCATCTGNCGGCCACGTTTTGCACCTTGTCATAAGTGCAACCACATTTCTCCCAGTTCAGCAGAACTGAACTGTTCCTTCCCCACTATCAGAAGTGTCAGTGCTTGACAGCCCCCATTCCACCTCTAACTTTTCCTCTCTGCTGCCCTGTACCCATGGAACGAGTACCCTGGGAGTACTCATCAAGTCACTGCTCTGCCATCTCAGTCCTGGTGAGCCTGGAAAATGGAACTGGAGTCAATCAAGCAATTAAATTTGAGACTTCTTAGCTACTGGAAATGTAGCAGTCATCCTCTAATACACCTACAGGAAATTAAACAATGATATCATCGGCCTATGAATAACTTTTTAATTCCACCAGCTGCACCAGCAGATGCCAGGTAGCTGCATCTGTACCAATATAGCACCTGTCCCAGGTACTAATACAGCACAGCACAAGGCTAACTCTTCTTTTTGTGCACCCTTCTGCTTATTAGAGGCTTACTTTAAATTAGCTTTTCAGCTCTTCAGGATATGGCTTGTTTCCCTCTATCTCTACTGGTAGTAGTATCTGCTAATAAACAACATGACTAATATTTGATAATAAACAATAGTAGAAGCCTGGATGAACCAAAACTGTGTCTCAAGAGCGCTGATATTATTTCATACAAAAACATTTGGAGGACAAATCTGATAACTTTTTAGTTATCACTGAAAGTTATGTTTTTGATTTTTTTCACACTGAGGAAAAAAACCACAGAGTTTAGCTGGCAATTAGTCCTACCCTGTAAAGCATTTTCTTACTAATTCTGCCAATTCATTCCAGTTACGATCTGGAACTTAAACAGAGGAGGAGGGGATGAGTTAAAAATAACAGCAACAGGAAAAAAAAAAGCCAATTAGTAGAAATTGCCACAATAACCTTTGTCAGGATAAATTTAAGGTATAAGGCTCCAAGATAGTTACTATGGCGACCACAGGCCCTTGCAAGGTACCTTTAATGAGAAATGCAGTATCTGTCACACAAGCAAGTAGATGCAGCAGCAGCAGCCCAACAGGCTATTTAAAGACACTTTTCTCCCCTGCCCCCTTTTTTCAAAGACCAGCAGGAAAATAAACTGCTACTCAAGTAGTTTCAATGTACATTTTTTCAATTTTTTATTCTTTCCCCACTTCTTCAGCCAGTGAACTGTTAAGATCTCAGTGTAAGATTTATCCAAATTGAACAGGTTAGATTTACAAACATTACCCATGCTTTGCCTACTCTTTGCAAAATAAATTTAGCTCGCAAGTCATCCAGAACTCCAAGGAGTGAAAGGTTTTTACCTAGAAAAATGATATAGACAGAAGTTTAAAGTAAGAAAACAAGACAAATTTTTGTGAAAAATCTTGCATCAATTCTCTTATTTGCCAATACCATGTGCAGCTGTTACCATTACAAAAATATATATCTTTTACTAGATGGAAACTATCTCAGATGTATGTTTGGTACTTTTTCCTAATACACACAAACAAGTACTCAAGAGCAAACAGCTTTGAAAAATAAGGTTTCTCCTTTTTCTACACAAAGTCCACTTCATTTCTAGTGTTTACAAACAAAGTCTATTTCCAATCTGGGCTGTCACTGCTACCACAAGCACCCTCATTAAGGACAAGCTTGGATTAACTTGTTACAGTGCACACAAAATGACACAGTTCCCATCAGGATCCCACATAACGTATTTCAGGACTGTGAAAAAATAATGGAATGTGTGCTGCTGCAATTCCTTGGTACCTCTCAGAGTGCTGCATCCAACTCTGGGCTCCCCAGCACAGGAAAGACCTGTGGACCTGTTTGAGAGGCTCCAAATGAGGGCCATGGAAATGCTCAGAGTGCTGGAGCCCCTCTGCTCTGGAGCCAGGCTGGGAGAGCTGGGGGTGCTCAGCCTGGAGATGAGAAGGCTGCAAGGAGACCTTAGAGCCCCTTCCAGTGCCTAAAAGGAAGAAGTAAAGTGAGAAATCCTGAGAGAGACTTTTTACCAAGGCCTGTAGTGACAGGACAGTGGTTTTAAATGGAAAGAGCACAGATTTATATTGGATGTATGGAAGATGGTTTTTATAATAAGGGTGGTGAGGCCCTGGCACAGGTTGCCCAGAGAAGCTGTGGATGCCCTATCCCTGGAAGTGTTAAAGCTTGGATGGGGCTTGGAGGAACCTGGGATAGTGGAAGGTTCCCTGCCCATGGCAGGGGTTGGAAGTGGATGATCCTGAAGGTCCCTTCCAACCCAAACCATTCTATGCTCCTAGGATTTCAAACAAGACATTGGATGAAAGGTTTGTTCAACACCAACCCCATACTCAAAGCCTGGGCACCATCACCCTTCTCAAAGCCTGGGCCAGCTGTCAGTGGCAATTCAGCCATGCTGGAACCACAGGAATGCCCCTGGTTCACACACAGCGTCAGTCCCTGCTTCTACCCTCACTGTTAACACAGATACACTTCCCTAAAGCTTTTCACTCATACCACTTGTAGTTTTTTCTTTATCAAACCTGGTTTTGTTCACACCAAACTGAATCTTCAGGCAGTAGAAGAATCCTATTACATGCCTCCTCTTAATTATCAATAAATTACTAAACTGCATTTTTTTACCTTTCTCAAAGCCAAAGAGGCAGCTTCTCTCCTTTTAAACACTCCAAATTAAATACTAAAATCTTTCTTTAAGTAATACATCTAAACCGAAAGCACTCAGGAGAACACACTGTGAAAAGCAGATCAATGGTAGCTTGTGATCTAAATAGGTTAAATGTGGGTTTGGCAACTCTGCAGCCAAGCTTTTGCATTGATATTAGCAGGTGTTAGATCTCCTTGAAGCTGCAAAAGCTCTGCCAACTCATCAGGAGATGCACAACTCATTAACTCAATTTTGATATAAAAGATAGGGCTGAGAAGCTTCCCCGATGAAGTAACCCTGGAAGGAAACTTTGGTGGTGAGTGTAATTTACATGTTAGGCCCTCATTTGTCAAAGAAAAAGGTTTTAGCTGAGATAATCCCACATCTGGGATTTTACCACACATTTCATAGCAACTATTAACAGAATTAATATTCTGCCATGTGTTCTGAAGAGCTGACTTATATTTCAATTTCAACTTTAAAAAAAAAAAAAAAGACAATGAATAAACACTTCAGGAAAAATACGGCTGACCCAGTAAACTGTTATAGCAGGAGTCATTTAGAGGGAAAAATTTCCTCATGCAAGCAATGACTCAGTAGATTCTTTCTAAAACAAGCTTTGTTTCTGGAGACTTATACAGCCAAGAACAAAAAAATCATTTTAATTGTATGAAGGCACACTAAACCAATGGCCCAACTCTATTCTACTACACTGAGTTCATCTAGTTGCAACAAATACCTGAATTTACCCAGATTATAATTGTTTTGTTATGTAGTTTGTAAGTCTTTCAGCTGACTAAAAATATTAATGCAAAGGTTGTTTTCCTGCTTGTCCACTGCCTTCCCCTCTCAGTTAAAGCACAGACCTAAAACCAGCTGCTTGGCATAAGCACAATTCATGGGAAAGAAGACACTGAAGAGGAGAATATGCAACTGGGGAGAGGAGAAGCAGAATATTTGAAGCACCTAGAATATCACCTGCCACTGGTGAGGGAAATCTCTATTCCATCCCAAAATAATCTACTATAAACAGCCTCCAACCAGCTCCTCTCCTCAGCAGTGCAAATCCTGCAACAACTGCATGTGTGGGGACACTCCAGAAACCTTCAGGTTACGTGTCAGGAGAATATCTGTGGACAATAGCAAAACCTTCACCAAGAAGTAAATAATGCAGTTTGTGAAGACAAGAATCAATAACTCGTTCCCATTTAACCACCTTAACAACAGTTACACCAAACAGCAAAGCTTTATCCTGTAATTGGGTTGGGGGAAAAAAATTATACTACCAATCATCTCGGACTATTAAACTTGAAATAGTTTTATAATTCATTTTTCTATTTACAATGTGTGCTTGCTGTTATTTTCTGTTTTTTCCCCTCAAGTGTAACATTGGATTCCTCTCTCATATTAAGTTTCCTTTTGCAAATATTTTTTTCCTAGCACTTCCTTTCAACTTAAACAGTTTTCAAGTATCATCTTCTCATTTGGTGAGATCATTCCAGAGAAGTGAAAACATCCTGTCCTGTGCTGATATAAAACATTCTGCTCAAAAAGATGCTTTTTTAGTATTCAACCACTGCTGAACCATAGGTAGGATTTTCACAGATGTATTAAAACCTGGATCCAATTCCTAAGAGGTAAAAGGCAGCTCTGAGCTCATCCTTCACTATTTAAAGCTCAGATTCTTATTTCACCCTGTTCATCACTTACTGAGACTGAAGTTCACCTGACAATTCATCACCGTGTCGTCTGCAATTCCTCACATCAGCTCCCTCCTTTACAGTCCAGCACCAGGGACCTCTTCCCAGCCCTCTGCTCACTCCTCTGCCAACACGGTTCCAAACAAAGACAAGCAGTTCAAGGCCCAGCTCAGATTCCAGAGCGACTCCAATGAGGACCTGAGCTCTACAAATTATTACTCCCTTTCTTAACTAATTAATAATTTTCCCTTCTTATCCCAGAGCAGCTTGGATTTTCTATCAGCTTCTGGTGGGGAACTCCTTCACATGTCAAGAATTACATTAATTAGATGCTCCTGATCCAGAAGCTCGCTCATTCCTGAACAGACCTTTAATGGATTTATGAGCTACATCTTCCCTGCATAAAGCCCTGTTTACTCTTACCTAGTTCAGCACATTTATTTGATGCAAATGTACACATAAAACTGAAATAAACCTGTAATTAACCTTCTTTAGCACACGTCACCCTCTCGCCTAAGGGTACTTATTTATGATTCAACATATCAAATCTGGATTGTTTCCATAATATCAGGATCTTTCATAGTCTGAAAGCACAATGTAAGATAAGGAGTAATTTGATAAGTGATATATGGAGGTTTTAAACACACCTCCTGCACTAGGCAGAAATCAAAGTACTACACAATCCAAATTCAGAGTTCCTCTCCCTCAGGTAACAGTCCCACAGAGGGCCAGGAAATCAAACAACTCCCAGTGATCTTGTTTCAGAATTGTCCATTATTCTTTGACAATCCAAAGCTAGAGTAGAATTCTTCATTGTTATGAAAACACATTAGAAGGAGTGTGCATTTTTGAAAACTTCAAACATGGCAAAGCCCTCCCTCAGGAGAATTCAGCTACTGGAAGAGTGGGCTGGAGTGGACAGAAAAAGAGGTTGAAGAAGAAAGATTACAGACTTAACATCCCCCCATTCCCTACCAAGATTAGATGCTTTTTTGGGTGTTGAATACAATCAAAATTGTATTCAAACTTAGCAGAATACTGGTTTGGCTTTTTAATGCAGGACCTACAAATCCTTGCATTGTTCCAAAGAAGGCTTCAACTTTTTGCCTGTGATCCCAGTTATTATGTTGGCACTGGGTGGGGGGCAGGGAAGGAAACCAAGACTTCACTTTAAATCAACTTCTGGAGACACTTTGTAACAGCAAAATGAAAATGTCATAAAAGGTTGCCTTTATATACTACAGCATTTACTTAACATCTTTCAGTGATATTTTCAAATCACTGTTGTTTTAGCTTTTGTTTCCAGTTAATGAAGGCAGAATTAAATGGATGTCAAAAGTAAGGAATAAATTCAAGCTGATGAAGCACTAATTTTAAATGAGTGCTCTCTTTGAAGGAAAGACTCACAAACCAGCTATTTTGATTATACTTTTGATCATCTAAAATAAATTAATAGAAATCGGATATTTTAATTTCCAACTTCAGGAAATCTATGCTGTACCATCATGATCTTTTACAGAGCCTCAGAGAGCAGGCAGAAAGCCAAATCTGGGCAACATCAGAGTGTAACTTTCATAAATCCTTTGGCCATTAAGGCAGACGTAACCGGCAGCTACTCAAGACAATCTTCTTTCATCCCATTAACGCAGCCACCGTGTCACCACAGCCACAAAACACAGCCAAGTGCTCCTAAATACAGACAGTGCTATGGTCTAAATTAATCTATTTATCTACAGATATCGATCAAACCAGGTGTGACCTGCAGCTGCACCTACACCCAAATGCTCAGTCTCTTACTGGCAGCATAAACAAAAATGACCTGAAATGTGTTAGGGAGCTTTGCCACAAAAAAAATGAAGACGACGGTTAATTGGGAAGCGGACTAAAACTATTCAGTTACCTTCACCACTTTGTCCTACAATCTCTAAAGGGTCTAGGTAGCATCCAGATACCCTTCACTCCTTATTTCCAAGTCTCCACATATCACAATAGAGCAATTCATCAGGAAAATGAATTCCACAGTTTTTTCATCTGTTAGATGAACATATGAGGCACCATCAGGTTTAGGTGACTGTGAGCAGAAAAAGTACTGCACCTAACTGAACCTGTGGAGGAGGACTGTGCAAATTCACATTGCTCACAATAATGCACTGCTTAACGTAATACATGAGTCTGGAGGGCAAGAGCCTTACCAAAAAGTGGCATTATGCCATCTGCAGCAACAGAAAAATCAAGGAAAAAAGGCTAAGGAAAGGAATTTGTCCTCTGGAAAAGGCTGAAAAAAGAGAAACAACCCAAGACAGATTAGGACAAATTTTGGAAAGACAGAAAGTCTTAGAGGACAAAAGAAAGTGACAGAGGAACCAGTGCATATGGACACATGCCATAACACTGCTGGCTTTGGGAAGAAGGAGCAAGTTTACCAATGAGTAGGTAGATTTTAAAATCAAAGAGCACTGTAGGTTGGAAAGTCCCTCTGGAGGGATCCACTCAAACCTGGAAGTTGGCCACAAAGCCCCACATTTACAGCACAGCACCAGACAAGTAAATTGTTCTTTCCATTCCTGCTCCCATCCAGGCACAGAACTCAGGGCAGCTCACTCTGCCTGCCCTGCCCTGGGCACTGCTGCATCCCACTGGGTAAGAAAGAATTCTGAAACAATCTCTGCAATAACAATCTCTGCAGCCTCCTTGAACTGACACTGCAGGGCAAGTCTGACAGAAATTTGGGCTGTGCCAGCTGTGCTGGAGCTGCACAATTGCACTCCCCCACTTGCGTGAGCTCCTGTGGATGGCACCTCTTTCTGCCTCGTGGTTGTCTGCCATCGTTTCACTCAGTACTCCCAGGCTTCTAACGTGGATTTTATGAAGAGAGACTGCCAACAGAATGTCTCAGGTGTGCTGACCACAGAGCAGGCTTGAGACAAAACAGAAATTTTGATTAGGTATCTGTCTCACAGAAATACAGACAAACGTGGGGAGAAAAAACAATGTTGATTAATATGACCTTCCTTTCTCCTTTGATGTTCAGAAAATCCACTGGAAAAAGGACAGAGCCCAAAGCTCCATGGAATCTTTTCTTCCTGGGAATATTGGTATTTTTGTATTTCATTCTAGCAGGGACATTAATACATGGTAAAAGATTGATAATGTTCACCTTCATCCCCCACTTTTTTCCATCACCCATCAATGTCGAAACCTGATTTTCTAAAACCACAGTCTGAGTTTATTGGTTTGAATGTGTGAATTAAGGGAAAGCACAAGCCATTTCAACTCTGCCCTCCTTCAGGAAGAGGTATTTTTTCCTGTTTAGCTTGTTGCTCCATTGTTATCTAACAAAAGAAACAATTACATATTTTCTTACATTCTCACTTTTCCTTCTACATACCTTGCACAAAAATGAAAACCCAATTAAAAAGTATTAGCACTTCCGTCAATTTTTTAACAGGCCTGCACATCGTCAAATGCTTCCACAGCTGTGCCTAGCACCCAAAAATTCCAACAAATAAATTATTTTTTCCAAGTATTGAAGAAATTAAGGAAGGAAAAAGTCTGGTTTCTTCTATAAGAAAAGAAGTTCTTTTTCTTAAAAAAAAAAAATTCTAAATCTGAATCCTGAAACCAATTACTCTGACTTTTTTCAAGAGACAGCTTTTGAACCCTGCAAGTCCTACAACCTGTAATCTATTTAGGATTTAAGGGAAAAATGAAGATGACTGGTTTGGATTTTGAGTGATTTATAGCTCATTTAAAACTGGGGCAGCAAACTCATGCTACATCTGTGTGATATTTTGTATAAGGGCCAAACCATCCAGCCACGTTTATGTTGTACCCTATTAAACTTAATAAATCCTGTCAGAGGCAAACTTGGCCTGTGCTCACAAAGCTCCCGTTTCCCCAGCTGCATACACAAAATATTATAAATAGTGCAAATTGGGTCTTCTGAGGCCAAGGCAATGTTCAGAGAGGTCAGAAAAATTGCCATGCAGGCTAGATCCAGTGAGTTAGTCACCCCTGATTTAGGAAAAGGCAATTGAAGGAGTGGGAAAAGAAAAAGAATCTTAAGGAAAGTCATGTAATACCAAAAAAGTTGCCTACCCCAGGATTGAGATAATCAGTACATAGAGTTTCGGGGAAGGGAGGGAGGGGGAGAGAAGAAACAAACCCCTTTTTCTCAGACAAGTCTGAGAAAGCCAACCCAAAGGGAAGGTCTCCATGCCAGTAACTGCAGAAGGAAAGTTCACCTGTGCTCAAATACACATTTCTTGACAGAAACAGAAATGCTAAATTCAAATGCAAATCATAGGAAACAGATTATCTGCATGTTCCCTATGGAAATACATCCTAACTAATCAGAAGAAAGGGATGATATTGCATTAGGGACAGGACAGGGAGAGGAACAGGAACATATTACTGTAAAACCTACAGGGGCATTTGTTTTCATTGCCAATTACAGGGACAGAACACTGGAAAAGGTCTTCCTGTTGGGAAGTGTGGCAACTGCAGGCAGATCTTTGGCAATTCCACTGAGGACACCTCAGTCTTTGCCTTCACTTCTCCATGAGGGAGACGGTCTGATGATGCCTGAGGCCTGAAATCTCTTCATTCTTAGACATGTTCACAGACAGCTCAAAGCTCATTTTTTATTCATATGTTCACTTCCCTTAACCTTTACAGGAGAGCCCTTCTCTGTCCCCACCTCATCCAGTTCATTAATAATGCCTTTAAATTTTATTGCACTTATCAAACCAAAGTCTTTTATTGTCACCGGTCACCCGCATCTTCTGCCACTTAATCTCCTCTTTGTCCTGTGTGTGTGACCAGAACTGAGTATCATCATCCTCTCCTATCATTCCCTCTCTCTATTTGCCTCTCCTGTTCTCAGATCACATTTGGGTTTTGCAGTGCAGTCACACTGAGGACTCCCGAGCCCTGGGAGACCCACTGGCCCTTTGCACCTTATAAAAGAACCAGGACCACGGAAGAGACAAGTTTGTAAGGGACCTCAAAAGAGCATCTGCTTTTCATGGAATGCAAATGAATTCCTTGAGTACTTTAACTACAAAGCAGTCTAAAACTGAAATTTCTCTTTATTACTTCTTCTACTGCTCTTCTTATTTTTTATTATTGTTTGCTATTTTGCCATTCTATCGTTTTTGCAGAATCCTCCTGTAACATCTCCAATTTTTGCAAAGTGCTTTTGAAATAAATATGAACATCACAACTGGTTCATACTATGAATCTGACAGTGCTAGATGTATCACCCTTTCCTACCCAAACAAATAATTCCTTTACAACTTTTTTGTTTAAAAGAACTAATTATTCACTCAAAATTACATACTATGTTTAAAGATTGATTTGACTATTAGTAGAAAAAGGCAAGCCTTAAAAAAACTAAAAGTATATTTAAAAACTATCAAATAAGAGACAAAATAAAAACAATTGCCCTGACAACAAAGGCTGATTTTCATGTTTTAGTTAATACAATTTAACTCGAAGGAATCTCAGAAATATCCAGCTGGCCATAGATTTAACATGAAGACCAAGGGCAACTGCTGTGAAATTTTATTTTCTCTTGACAGCAGGCAAAGCCTTAATCATAGCAGCTTTGTCTTTAAAACATAAACTGTAACAGCAATGTATGGAAAAAATCATTAATCTCCCATACAGACAACATGCCCTGTCATAAACAGACACACAAATTAAACACTGACTTGGCAGCTATGAGAAATAACAATCATCATTTACTTACACATGGACAATAAATTTTTGGGGGAACTTCTGGTTCAAAATGGGAGAGAATTTTTAATTCTTGTTCCCTTTGAAACAGGACCTATTTCAAAGTGTTTTCAAAATGTGCATTGTTAACTAATACTGCAGAAATTTCAGTGTACAGACTTCACAGCTCAATTAATCAACGCATTTACATCAAATAATTAAGCAGCAGAAATGGCCCTCATAATTAGTATGCACACAAAGGACTTTAAAAAATTCTTTAGTTTCCATGGATGAAAGAAGCACCATACTACATGATGAGAGGTATAAAAGTGAAAATAATAATTTGTTTCTTTAACTATTCTTGTCTCATTAGAATGTAACAGAAAAAAATCAAACCAGGTGAAGTCAGTATACACAAAAGTTCACTTAGCAAAACTGAGCAAAATACCTATAATTCTGCTGACCATAAAAAAAAGCAACAAAACTTACTGTAGAGGATATGTGTAAGCAAACTTGCTCATTTAACCCTGTAACCCTGCTAAAAGGCAGGGTAAAACTGCTGACCCAGAAAGGAAGCCTGAACTTGAATGTTGACTTTGCTACTGCAGTACTTCTTCAGTGTGTTTTTAATTAGGCAACTCCCAATTACAGAAATGAAAAGGCCAAAATTCCACCACGTTCTTTCACATCAGCATTCCCTGGGTCACCAGCACTTGTCAGAAAGTGTAAATTTTGCACAAAAGTCTCTCCCATTTGAATTACCAACAAAACTACTTCCTTATTTACCACATGCTGTTTGCTCTTCATTTCTTAACTTCTCACACTAGTCCTATTCTGGGCAACCCAAGCTTTAATCCCCGTGGTGCTCACGCCAAGGCCAGAACAGCCTGAAAAGTCCAATGTGTACGTGTAGAGACCCCGACTGTGGGGTGTCACACACGTGGAAGGCTTCACCAGCTCAGCTGTGCTGTCCCACAAGGACAGACAAGAGGATTGATCTACTCAGACCATCCCCATGATCAATCTTCCCCCGTTCCCGAGTGCCAGACGCGCCGTGCACAGAATGGGAATGGAAAGGCAAGGCAGGGTGTGTTGTACAAAATGAGATATCCTGGGGCACATAATGAGATAACATCTATTACCATAAACTATGAACTGCTTTACGCATAAATGAGGGCTGTCATGAAATTTAATTTTAGTGGTTTGATTATCAAGTAAGAAACACAGTAATTACCGTAACTATGGTTTTTCAATAAATTCAGATCAGTGCTAGTGGCAACACTTTTTTGTTCACAGACATTAATACAATTCCCCTCCAAGAGCTGTCTGCTATATTTTTCCATGTTAGAACAACCTGTTGATTACCTCGTTGCTGGGATAAACAAGCTCAGCTTTCCCACTGATTACATTCAAAACACTTCCACTTTTCTCATTGCAAAACTCCTTTAACAGTGCAGCTGACTGCTTCAAGAAACAGCTTTTTTCTTCTTCAAGAAATTGGAGACTCAGCTAGTCCAGAAAAATCTCTGAAGGCTGAACTTTCCAACAGCAGACATGAGAGAATTTGCTTCCCTCATCATCACATGTCTTATGTTCAACTGGAGAGATGAACAAAACATGTTGATACCACAGTGTGATATAACAACGTATTTTGAATTAACTGAAGACATTGCCAGCATCTCAGCATCACTCAGTGCAGCCAGAACTTCTGTAGAGCAACTTGGCTGACATCTTTTCATGAGGACACCAGTACTTCAGTGCATTTTCCCGTGGATATTAAAGTTTAAAAAAACTCTTGCAGATGTAAAGCAGCAAAATTAATTTTATTTGGAATCTAGCTTTGCAATGAATCCTAAAATTATTTTCAGGAGTTCAACAAATGACACTCCAAAACTCTTGGTCCTCTGTCAACCAACCTCACAGGAGAGGGAGGACAAATCTCTCGTCTTTTCCTTCTCTACTCCAAAGGAGTCTTGGTTCTCTTTCCTCCCCACCATAATCTCATGGGAACAAAAGACCTCAAAGTAAAGCATGTCACTAATTGTCCCACAATGGGATACAAAGAAACATTTCAAGTCATGTGGAAACCAGAGATGGGAATATGAAGTCTCTAATTAACATCTTGGGATATAGGGGGAAAAAAAGGCTGATCCTTTCATTTGTTTGTCTGCAAAACAAGCAATGATGAAGGACAGAAAGATGAGTGAACAAAATAAACACTGAGCCCAAATGATCATTTCTGACTATAAAATGACAGGGAGCAAAATGTTTTCCTATCCTAAAATAGAGGGAAAAGAGTGTCACTTCTCAGGAACACTGCCTAAATACATCTCCAAGAACAGTTACAATGCACACAGTAAATAATCCCAATTATTGGCTTAAAAAGTACAGCAAATTGTACATTTAAGCTTTTCTGAAAGCTAAAATGGTAGTTTTCACTAGTCAGCAGAATAATCTTAATGTAGAACAAGGCATCTATTTTCCAGATCATCTTTTAATGTCCTAAAGGATGTCACTTTTCCTAAGTAGTACAATACCAGTTTTTCCTGCCATATGCAGTGTTATTGTAGCAGCTATTATTGCCCTATCTCTAAGTTAATTGAAGCAAACTGCCTTTCAGACCTTAAAATAAAAATATTGTGTAGTACTCTACACATTTGATCCATTTTACATGAATACAAATAAGCCAGAGAATGGGACAAGGTTGGAATGCACCAAATAACATGGATGCTACAAAATGGATCCCAGGGATTGCCCCGCATGGACTCTGAAAGATTTGGCAGTGTCAGTACTGATCTGCTGACAATCACAGACTTTTTTTGGCATTTCTTCTTCCATCTCCTCCAACCTTCCCATTGCCAGCACCACGGTCAATTTTATACTTTGTTATAAATCAAATATATTACAGAAAGTGTTCTAATAAGGGCAACACCCAGGAACTTCCATCACCATTCCTCATTTTTCATGGGAGCAATGCAAGAATCCCCTGAAAATTCCCTCTCAAGCACAGGAGGGAAAAACTTACATTCTACAGCGACCACTCTGCAATATAGAAAAAAGAAGCAACACATCAAAACTTCCAAGTTATTTTACTTTCTAAACATCCAAAGTGGGAAGCAAAGAGGCCAGAGCAAGCAGGATGCAGCATTATCCTTCTTTGTAGGTCTGGAAGCAGAGAATATGAAAACACCTACAGTCCCCAGAAATAACAACAGGGACCGAGAAAACAATTTCCTGCTACCTCCACTCTGTCAGGATGGGAGATTTCAAAGTGATGGTGATGAATGGAGAGAGAGTAAATTACAAAAGGAAGAGAAAGTGACCAAAGCTGGCAAAAAGTCATAATTTAAATAAAGGCAGAATGAGGCAAACATTAAGAATGAGGGCAGCATCAAAAAGGTGTAGGGAAGGGGAAGGAAATCCTGAACTTGATTGAAAAGATTTTAATAACAATCAATGTCCAAAGGAAAAAAAAAACATAAAAGGAGAAATCTAAAAGAGGGATGTGTTGAAAAGCTTTGTATATTTGGGTTGAAGACCTTGGTTCAAAAGCAGATTCCAGAGAATACGTGCCTTGTGTTAAAAAGCAAAGATCTGGAACCACTGCTTAAAAAGAGAAAAGATTACTCCTTCTTTTTTTTTTTTTTCTTTTTTTTTTCCCCCCAAAGAGCAACAAAAGCCCTTTTCTAGGAGCAGGAAGGTGATTTTAAAGCCCAGTGTATGTTTCACCTGCTTTTCTGCAGTAGATCCATCTAAATAAAAATTAAAACTCAGAGCAACATAGGAGCCATATACACAGTTTTACAATTAAAAGCACTTACCATTCAAGAAATAGATAATAAACAAGTTTAGAACTGATAGAAAACTCAGTGCAATTTCTAACCACCAGGAAAAAGATATTTTGCAACAAGAATAAAAATCACTATTCTTAAAACGTTTAAATACCTCCAACACATATACAATCTCCCTTGATAAATGACTGTTTCAAGAGACTTATTGAAAGGGTTTATATCCATTACAATGTAATGATTTAAGGATATTTAAAGTTCAAATATTAAATCCATAGGAAAATAAAATTCAGTCAAAGGTTTGCAAAGAAATTCCATAACCTTATTAGTAGCTTAATTTCTATTTGTTATATATTGTCCTAAAAACTGAGAACGAAAAATTTCAAGGGGTTTGAAAAGTACAAAACAATGCAAAAAAAAAGAGGCATAAAAATAAAATTATAAAACAATATGAATAAGAACAAGAACATTTTGGTGACTATTTTGACTGCTTTTTAAAAAACCAGAAAAAGCCATTTTTTTCCAAGTAAAGAAACAAGCACTGTATGTTACTGATGTTTTTGTCCATTGCTTGGTAAAGTAAAATTCAACCTGAGTTTGAGTCAACGTATTTCCACTTGGTTGTGCTTTGGGAGTCACCAAGGCAAAAAGCATTTCAAATTTACTACTGTTTTACCTATTCTGTAATTCTTTTCAACAGCTGCATTTCTTGCAATTAACGTGGTTTGACTTTGAACTTAATATTCATCCAGGGGTTTGCAGACATAAAAACATCTCTCTTTAAGCAAGTTTCTCAGTTGCAGGACTTAAAGAGAGCAGCACAACTCTCCCAAAGAAGAGAGCGGTGCAGGGAGCCCCTGACCCAAAAGCAAGATTCCCTTTTTCACATTGTCACCTTTTCTAGGATGAAATTGGAATCCAGATGCAATGATCATCTGAAGAAGATAAACCAAGCAACCCCGGGCTACAGCCAGCAGCAGGAACCCGAGGCAGGTATGTAATGGCAAATGATGGTTAATAATGAGCTGTACATCACTCCAGTAGGGTTGTAAGGATCAATACTCACAACAGCCTACTTGATCTGAAATATATTTTCCCACAGAGATTGGAATTGCTTTTTCTTCAGTTCTATTTTTCTTGCCTGTAGTTTTCTTTGTAGGAAAAGTGAGGAAATGGCTGGGGAACCACGTAAAGAAAATTTAGAACTGGGAAAGGATAAAAAACTACTGAGATCAAATTTTAACACCAGGATTACGTTCAGAGCACGTGGAAATTACATTCAAACACTGTACAAAAGTTAAATGAGCTGTACACCTCAGTACCAACTGCTTTGTATTTCATTATTTTCAGGACTACTACATGCAGAACCAAAATAAATTTACTTGAGATATTGCCAAAACTTAGTGATGCGTCTTCAAGAAAGCAAAACTTTTACATTCTTTGACATGTGTACAATGTTTAAAAAGAACACCAGGCACCCAAATGTCATCAGTTGTGTATATACAAATAACAGGGTTAAATCCAGGCCCTTTCAACAGCGACAGCACTCACCGCTGACACTCCCCAGCATGCAGAATTAAATCTTCATTGTTCCTGGCACTGATGGTCAACTCATGCTCTGTGGAATTGAAGACATCAAGAAGGAGGTGACACTGCCGGGTGCTGCTCAGGTGGAGGGAAAAAAGCACAATTTCAGTGATGATATTATTGTATGTCTATCAAAATTAATATTTATACTTGGATATAAATATATATGCAAAAAATACACACATTCACATACAGGTTTTATTTTCTACTCCAATTGTAAGAATATCCTTATCTGTTAGTAAAACAACCTTTTTTAATAATTGGATTTTTTTTTTTTTTACTAAAACTAAGCAGAAGCGTACATCCTAAAGAGAAGTTCCATGACAATTCTGACCTGCATATTATCAAGCCCCACAACATTTGATCACCTGTCTATATTCTCACTTTGCAGCTTTCACATTCACTTCTGTGGAAAAAGCCACGGAATTTTTCAGTTCTTTAAGCCTTCATATAAAAAAAGAGTTGTATTATTTTAAATAACCTTGACATTACCTCATTAAGAAACAAATTCACAAGCAAAAAATTAATTTGGTTTGAATTTATTGTCAAGGAGCAATTCCTTTTCCATGGCTCGTCTACAGACCCAAACAAGATGTCAATTAGAGCACTTAACCTCGAGAAGAACTTCTCTGAGAGGGAGAACTCTCTCCCCTCTGTAAGACAGGCAAACAGAGGCACTTCTCACAAAAAACCCCTTAGTATTTGTCAGCTACTATCCTTCAAATACAAATTTCCCCAGAAGCATTTGATGGAAATACACCAACTACATTTCTGGTAACCTCAGAAAATAATGCAGACAAAGTTAAAGAATAGAACTTACTGCAAAAGTTCATTCTAATAAACTTTTTAATTAAAATTAGCATTATTTTATAATGTTCACCAGTCTTATTAATTAATATTATTAAAACTAATAATTTACTAATTTAGTTACTATTTAATACAATTACATGTTAATGTTTTTAATTAATATTTTATTCTAATTAATATTTTGGAAAATTTTATTCTAATTTACAACCTTTTCTTCCTTGTGATACTAAGCAGAAATAGCAGCATTGGTGATAAAAATATAATACACATGAAAATTTATTGGAACCAGGTACCAAAATACCAAATACAATCAGACAGTTGCAATAACACTTTACCAATCTATCTGAAATTCAAAACTTCCCAAGAAGCTACTGAACAACCCAGAAATATCCCAAAAAGGGAAGAAAGAGGAATATTGGTGAGGTGAGAGTTGTCAGAGCCATCCTTCGATGTGCAAGTTCAAGCTACAGTTGAGTGCCTTAGGCAATCAAGAATATTTATTTATTTCTATTTATTGCACAATAATTTACAATTGAATGGAAATGTCATTCCAAAAATTAATAAAACTCAGAGGTGCAGCAGTTTAAGAACTGTTCCACTTTGGGAATAGGTTCTCTGGTCCATAATACAACTCTCTTCTGAAAATCAGAGATGTCCCTTCCCGAGCACACACAGGAGGAAATGTTTTGCCAACCCTTGAGTTGGGAACACTCCCAGGACAAGCCCAGGAGGTTGAGGTTTAGATCACAAAGTGACAATAATGTCACCTGCAGCCAGGCACTGCAAGACACGAAAGCACTGCTCGGGTCAGCACCACGTCTCTTAGCAAAAATAAAAAGCAAATGTGGGGGTGGAGGCTTTTTTAATATATATTTTAAGAGATTTCTCTCTGTGTAAAACCCCAATGACTACTGAATATAGAGGGGGATGCAGGAAGGCAGCTGAGTGCCTGAAGCCAAAGCTGTCAAAACTCAAGAATTTAGAACAAATAAGGAGCCATGGCTCTTGTTAGAAACTTCCTTCCTTAGAAGTCACAAGAAAGAAATAACTGGAAGGGCAGGACTTGAGTCAGTTACCAGAAAGGAATGGAAAAGAAAAGGGGGAAAAGCTTTTATCAGCTTCTATCTCATCACTGGGAGAATGGGAGAGACCTGTGAAGTCTCAGACAACCTCTGCATCTCCAGTAGATACGTGATGATCTGGAAGAGAAACTTCCAGTGTAGATGAAGTTTAAAAAACTTAATATGGAAGGAATTTGTTATTTCTGCCAGAGTAAACCCAAACGAAAACATTCAAGCCTTCTGCAAAATCTTCTGGCAGCAGAGCTGAAGTTTTGCAAATAAAACAATTCCTGCCACAAAGGAGCTACACAAGCAGCCGTCCTTCAGGACTAAACAAGATCAATAATATTAAAAATTCCCAAATATGAATTCTTGAAAATTATTCATCATCATGACATTTATTTCCTCCTCTTCCAACACTACACAAAATAGACATGTAGGAGAAATCATTCTTTCCCTGTCAATTTTAAGTTAATTCTCCAGGGAAATCTTTAAGTTAAAAAAAACCATAAAACTTGAAGTTCCAGAATTATTACAGTACCTTGAAAACTTAGAAGAAACAGATATTAGTGTAAAAAAATGGAAGTAACATTAAGACTGTAGAAAAAGATAGCACTAGATGTTCAGAGTAAATACAGGACAGTTACAAAGAAACTATTACAGCAACAAAAACCAAACGCAAATAAAGGTTACAAAATAACTTTAATTTAAACCGCAAGCTTCAACACAAGCTGCATCCAAGTAAGGCAGCCGAGAAAGCAAAAGCTCTTGAAAATCAGACATATTGTCAAAATAAAGTTAAAAAAAAAACAAAAAGAAACACTCAAATTGTTGAAGAAGAATTTGCTGAAAACCTGAGAACTAGCAGGATCTTTTTTAGCATGCTGCAATCAGTAGGACTGTGTAGAACTCACGATGCTGAGTTATGAAGGTTGCAGGAAAACAAAGAATTAACAAGAAAGCCACATAATTAATATCAATTTTCCCTCCAGCAGAACATACATAAGGCCATCCTTTGCAAGAGAGAAATTAAAGAACCTATTTCAGTGTCAGTAAAGGAGATTTGAGAGGCAAATCATGTTCATGTAAGTGTGATAAAGGAACTCCAGTGAGATTTTGCTGAACCCCTATATTTAAGTGCAGTCAGAAATGTGTTGCTTAAACCAAGCTCTTCAGCAGAAAATTTCAAACATGAAATTGTTTTAAGGATTTTAAGGCAATTGACCAAATCTTAGACTACTAGTGCTGANAAGTGAATTCCTCGTATCATCTACTGCAGAACTGAGAATTATAGCACAAGCAAAAGTCAGCAGCACAATGAATCATGCTGTATTTTTAAAACCTTACAATGCCAGTTATGGTTCCAAAAGCAGGCACAAAACTGGGGCCATGGGAACTTCAGGCAAGTGACAATGACACTGTGATCTAGAAAACTCTTTCAGGAGGATTGTGATTACTTAAAATGACAGGCAGAGGATATTCTTCAGTAACACTGAACACAGAATTAAACCCCAAATGCAGCTGCAATGATGGCTCACTTCAGTGAACAATCTCTCTGCAGTTCAGTCTCTAGCTTAGTTTTAAAGTCACTTTAAACATGAAACTCTCAGGGGGTTTGGCAAGTTTTCTGCATCCTGACTCATCTCACTTTCCCATCAAGTGAAATCATGGAGTACTTTCATATCCACTGGAGATTTTTTCGTGGGTTTTTTGTTTTGTTGGGTGGGTTTTTTTGGGGTTTTTGGTTTGTTGTTTTTTTTTTTCCTTCTCTTCTGTTTTCTTTGAACAGCCATCATTACTCAGAGTGGGACACAGGGAAGAGAAGCTTTGGCTCTGATGACAGCAGTGTGACAGATGACAACCCTGTCCTCCAAAATCCACTGACCAACGCAAAGAACAACACAGCAGAACCACGACCTACAGCACCTCTGTTGGTGCTGTTGTGTCTTCAATAGGGTCTTCTTTAATTTAATGTTTAATAAATTATCTAAAAATGAAGTTCTCAAGACTAACTTCAGATCATTAGATCAGTTTATCCACTTTACTGGCAAAAGGTCTTTTCACATATTCCAAGAAGCGTCCTCATCTGACTTCTCCCAGTTGTAAACCTTTCCACTTATGCTAAATATTCCCAGCACATCTATAAATATTTGCAGATTTATGTTCTCACATCTTCATATGACAAACCATACATATTTAACATTTTGATCTCAAAAATCAATTCTCTCAATCTGCAAGCTACTTTTTGCTGCTCTTTCATGAACTCACTGCAATGTTACACCAGTAGCAGAAGTTAAATACCTCTGATTACCAAGACAATTTAACTATTGGGTGTAACCTCCCACGTGTCATGAGTTACCACGCAGTAAAATCTATATCGAGCTCAATAGTGTAAAAATAAGGAATATATTTTAGAATGACATCCAGTTCTGAGAACATTGATATAAATCCATTGCTTGACAGATTTTCCTAATGATTTGTCAGTTTAATTGCACCAAATGAGAGCTCTGTTTGCTTTATTTAGTTGAATTTGCCTGGTTCCCATTTTGACTGGCTTTTAGTATTAATATTTTTCATTAACAAAACAGTGAATTTAATACTAATTATTTTCTCCATGTAGAAACAGTAGATCACTTTAAATAGGTCATATCTTAGTCTTCCTCCAAACTAAACATCTTGCTCTTCAAGCACCCAAACAAAAGAGGTTTTTCTCCACCCTTCAAAGCTCTATGACATTTTGAACACCAAAATACTGAGAAAGAGAAGACTATGAACAGCTACCTATCAGTAGGTGGCTGATTGTCATTCTGAATGTAGCAAATGTGAACACTTAATTTTAAAAAGTGGCTATATAAAACCAAGAAGGGTTTCAGAAAGTGCTACATAACTTATCATGTTACAAAAAGGTCTGTTAAAGCAC
The DNA here is from genome assembly GCA_013398055.1 of Ifrita kowaldi. Taxonomy (NCBI): domain Eukaryota; kingdom Metazoa; phylum Chordata; class Aves; order Passeriformes; family Cinclosomatidae; genus Ifrita; species Ifrita kowaldi. The sequence continues at coordinate 133,505 of VZRS01003171.1, read as the reverse complement.
AGCTGAAGAAACAATTCTGTTTACTCTTTCCCTTGTATAATTTGTAAATATACAATAATCAGGATTTCTGATCCAAACCAGATGTGTTGCAATTTATTGTAGTGAAAACAGGGGCAACCTTGGGAACTGGAATGGAAATTCTAAAAATTATGTCTGATTTCATGAAACCTTGAAGTTCTACCTACCCAACTGAGAACCTCAGCACAACCAAGATTTCTCTGTCTCCAAACCCTCAGTGAAACCAAGTTGGAAAAAATGCATCCTAACTTTAATACGAAACAATGAGAAATCTCAGACTAGGAAGCACACTGCAGGCTCTGCTATGAACTGATGTTGTCTTGGCAAAACCAAATCATTTCATTTAATGATCTACATTAATGACACAAAGGAAAATTACCTTGAACCTATGGTTAGATGAACTGGCACTTTGAATTTAGCAGTGTCAGACCTCCTACAATTCCTTTTTTTTCCTCTGACTCAAATACAAGAACAGAGTCTAAGGCTCAGCACTTGCCAGAAAAGATCTACAGCTGATGTCTCAGCAGCTAAATGCTGGTTTCAAGACAGAAAGTATTCTGCCCCACAAAAAAATTTTAAGACTAAAAAATTACCTTATCATTTTGAATTTGTAGAATTTACAGGTAAGAATATTATTACATATCTGGATTCCCAACTTGGCTTAAAAGTGAGGGCATCATCCCTGAGGATTGACTTCATCTACAAATTCAGACTGTCTCACCACATTTGTAACAAACAAAATCAACATTTTCTGGCCTTTGTAGGCTCTCATTTAAGACACTTTTGTACTGATGGCACAGTGGCAAGGGACACAAGGCAACCAGCAGGCCCCTCACAGCATGCAGAACACACCTCACTTGAATTCTTGCCAGACGTGCAGTATTCTTTCTGGCATTTTTTCATGCTCTTTTATAAAGGCAATAAGGAAGGACATTCAGTGCCCATGAAAACTGGCAGATAACACCTCTGAGAGAAACAACAGATATAAAGAAGATTGTTCTACACAACCTAGGTAAGTTTCAACAGCACAGGGCTTAGAGCTGACAGGATATCAAAATGAGGAGGAGAATCACACAAAACCATCAACAGAATGTGTCCTTACACTGAACCATTTGCATCCCATCTCCATTGGCAGTCTGGAACCTGCTGGAGGCCTGGAAGCACAGCAGTGTTTTGGGGCTAAGCCCTGGTAAGGAATCAATTAACATGGTACGGCCAATTACAGAAGACAATTAGTACAATTTTACTGTACAGATGTATCTGCATTTTTGATAAATAAGTGGTTAAACAAGTAGATTCCTGAGGCCCTTCAGGACTTCATTGAGCTGCAGGACAGAGTGGGAGAACTTTCAACATTAACTCCTTATCTCTTACACCCCATTCCAGGGCTGCTTCAAACTCCTGCGTTTTTGGTGATGCCTCCTGGGACAATCCCCTCCCTGCACCATGAACAAGCAGAGCCAAGGATCACGGGTACCATGATCAGAGGGGCTATTTCCCAGTACAAGGCTGCTCTGCCAGCCCCTCTGGATGGAGGCAGCAGAGGGAGCACAGGGATACACAGTGAAGGACCTTGGGGCAGATGGGGCCCTTCACTGACAGAACATCGCGTGTCCCAACAGGAGGGCTGAGCTCTGAACCAGAATCAGGTGTGGGGATAGCTGAGCTCTGAACCTGAATCAGGTGTGGGGAGAGCTGAGCTCTGAACCAGAATCAGGTGTGGGGAGAGCTGAGATCTGAACCAGAATCAGGCCACAGATCAGGCACTGCAGCATGGTAAGGGCTGCATCCAACCAATCTCAACAGTCCCACAAACCAGCACAAAGGTTAAAAGGATCTGTTGTCATGATTAAACTTAACTGAAGACCTACTGGAGATGTGGTTAATGAAACTTCTCCCTGTGAGGCAGGAGCTTGTGCAGGAGTCAAAGATATAATTTTGCTTAGATATTTTTAAAAAACAGAACCCAAGCCTAAATCCCCAGTTGTTTCAACAATATTTCCCATGCATTTCTGCTCAGGCAGCTAAATAGAAGAAATACCAAATAAGTTTGGAAGATTTTACATAAATCAAAATCTTTATGTTACAATGCGGGGGGGGTAAAGTATTTTCATTAACATTTTTCCCGAGGTTTTCTCACTAAAGGCCTAAGGGAAGAATCAATGCTCAAAGTTCTTTTAGTTTGCTTTATAAGACCAGAAATTAGTAACCTAATGTTTCTTACTTTTGTGGGGGCAAAAATGTAAAATAAAAACAATAAAATGAAAAAGAAAAGGTAAAAATTTAAGCCAGATAATGAAAGCAATGATAACTTCCATTCTGAAATTACAGCTAAGGAGGTAAATTATAAAATACAATTTCTTCTAATGACTAAACAAAAACAGCTCAGCACCTCAGACAGTACTTAAGCAATGAAGTCTCAGTTGTAAATCAAAAGGAAACCAGATTTGAGCTTTTACAAGAGCAAGCAAAAGTAAAAAACAAACAAACAAACAAAATTTGCTGACATTGTGTATCAGATATTGGCAGAGATGATCAACAGCAAAAAAAAAAAACTTTGTTTCCTCTAATGATGAACAGTTATCCTTAGCAGATTGGGATATACGTTTTTGCCATTTTTTCACTAAATGATAATATCAAATGCCATGACTTCTCCTTCCAATGGACAATCCGCACAGGGATGCACAAGAGTAAAGGAACAGTGTTACAGATCACTAAAGCCAATGGCATGGAACAAGCAGGAAGAGATAAGAACACCAAAATGCATTCATGACTTAGCAAACAATATATACCTGAAGTAATAACAACAGCAACAAAAAAAAAAAAAAAAAGCCTTCTGACAGGTCTGGCAAGAAAACATTTCTGAGAGAAATGTAAATATTACAGTCTTTTTCTCCAGCTCAGTAAAGCTTTCAGGCACCCTTAAAAGCAGCCACATCTTTAACTACATCTCCAATCAGCAAACCACTGAAAGTTTCCACTGACTTAACTGCTGATCAGAGTGATGAACAGGCAAAGGATGAAGCAAACACACATAATGTGAGCTGAAGCACTTGGCTGAATTGGAGCCACTAAATATAGCACCAGCTGCCACACAACGTGGGAAACTGTGCCCTGCTGAACACAGAAACTCTGCCTTTGAATTAGCACCTCCACTTATTTTTATAGATTTCAGGATTAAATACTTGCCCCACATCATGAACTCCTGAGAGCAGATTGACAAGGCAGGGGTAGGATAACCTTGTCCTACACAAAACACAGCTGGGGAAGCCAAGCACAAAAGGCCAACATCCTAACAAGAGAGAGTCAAAAAAAAAAAGCATCAGGTTGCATTTGAAGCTTTTATGGAAGGTTTGCAGCTTCACACTCAAACCACCGTGCAACTATAAGGAATTGCAGAGAACCACAGAGCAGTCTGTCCATTAAAAACATACATTTTGAGGTATGGAGAGCTTTTTTGACATTGAATGGTGGGGACTATGCATTCAAATAAAAAATGAAACCCGGTTATTTTAACCTGTATAATGTTTCTTCTTGAGAACTATTTTAAGTTGATGCTGTGGTACAACCAGGTTGTTCAAGAGAGATCACTTATTCAATCTTGAAAACCTTACAAAGGCTGAAGAATGTGCCATTGCAGGGATGAGACTCTGGACATCATTAAAAAGGGGCCCAGAATTTTGCAAACAGTTGTTCCGGATACCATGTTCTGACTTTGCCAAGGAGCACTAAATTTGCTTTACTTGAGCAGTTCCTAAAATAATAAAACCATGCCTATTATGTTACACTTTCAAGCAGCAATATGCTCAAGAAACTCGCTTACTAATAGAGCCATACGGTTTTACAAGAGCAGGACACAAATGACTCATTAAAAATAATCCTCTTTGTCTCATTTTTGAACATTTTCTTAAAAAACTATTGCAGTGTTTCATCATCTTTGCCTAACCTAAAATTCCCTTGCTATTTGCAAATGTCATTATTTGCTGTATTACCTGTGGTGAAAAAGAGAATCCCATCCTTCTTGGCAGTGCCATGATTACAAACTCCTCTCCCTTGTCAGTCATCTTTCCTTCAGCAAGACCAGCAGTTTCCTTAAACGTGTTTTAACATAAGCCCCATCTTATCTCTCTTCCTGTTCCAGATTCTCCAACTTCTCTTCATGTTGAAGCCTAAAACTTTCCTTGAGGCTTTAATTCTGCTCACAGCCCTGTTTTTCAGGCTATGTTGCTACCACAGGCTGTCCATCCATCCCTGGACTTTTCTGCCATGGTATGATACTGGTGACTGAATTCTTTCCCTTGAAAATTAAATATTCACCCAGTATCTCCTAGACTGGCATTTCCTTCTTGCCCATCTTAAGATTTCTGAAGTCTGTCATGAAAGGGTCCCAGGCCCAGTAGGAATCTCTTGAATAATTAAGTTCCCTCTCAACTATTATTATTAGTGTTGCAATACATAACTGTACTGAAATAGTTTCAGAATTTAAATCAAACCAAATTCTTGCTCCCACTGTACACAGAGGGTTTTTTTACAATAATCCTACTAATTATTAATACTGATTGCACTCATTGGCTGATGAATTTTATTCAAATTTTATGATCACATTTGATCACCATCAAGTGTTACCTTGTTTTTTAATATTCACTATGATATGTGAAACTGCTCAGTGGTTTACAAGAGAAAGAAGCACCAAAGCAGAGTCTGGTCACAATTTATCCATCACATCATTCACACCTGCCTTTTGGGTAAGATTCTGTTATACAAACACCAAACTCTGTAATTCACAACACACCACAACTGCTAAGAGAAACAGAAAAAATGTCATCAAACTGTACAATAAACATGAGATATCCTGTCCCTGCTAAAATAAATCATCACAAGAAAATGTTTGAAGCTCAGAAGCTGTTGAATGAACATGAATTGCTCCAATAAACTCCTCAATGAGGAATTTGAAAATTTGTTCACGTAATTCTTTACCTACATGTTGCTGATGATATTGAAAATATTTCCAATGTGGTCTTTGAGTTATATTCAATAGAACAGAGACAATGAGTGAGATTTCAAGAGTCAAGGCAAGGCTCACCTTGTTGCTGGCAGGGTACTGATGCGAGTGAAGAAAACAGAGGGCTCCACCTCCACATGGAGGCCCAGGGCAAGGTTCCTGTAATATCCTTCAGCATGTCCGGGTCCACCGGAGTACTTGAAATTCAAAATGGCTTCCAGTGTCTAGAGAAATGAAAGTCAATACCTTGTTAGCTGTTTTTCACTACTGTGCATTTCACAAGTTCAATTAAATTTGGCCACAGAAGTGATTTGCAAATTTGCTTTCCTAACCCATCCGTTCTGTTATCTCAGGAGAAAAGGCAATCTAACAAATAACTGCAGCTTAGGCAAACAGTTGCCTAATCCTTTTAAAAACTAAAGAGTGCAGCACAAAGTCAGCTGGACTTCCCTTTACATAAATCCTCTCCATATCACATTCAACACTGAAAAAATGAAGATCTTATTTTTGCTTACAAGACTCTAGTGTTTATGAAATGCTGCGCTCTTTCATACTGCTGAAAAATATTCACCACTTCATGATCTGTAAAATCAAATGGAAAAGCTTCAAAGTTTGGGGGCAGATAAAGATTATACAAAACTAAAAGAATGATCTCTCAACAAGTCACTGCAAACTTACTTCATCTCCACGAAGTAACAGATTAAAACAACACCTAACTGCACGTACCTTGTCTTTCTTTGTGTTCATTTTATAGGAAATGGCTGGTTAGTGAATATTAAAAATGACGGTGATTCTCTAGCACGAGTCTTATGCACTCATTGCTCTCAGCAGCCCTGAGTCTTTACTTCTGTGAGGAAATCTGGGCCTTTGTGTCTTTCCCCTCGATGAACAGCATGGGAGAAGCTTCCCAGCACAGTCCCCACGTCATCATCAGTGTTCAAGCTCAGAACAACCCTTTGACTGATCCAAAGAGATTATTCACCACCTCCTCTTTCATTATGTTCCTGAAATCAGATTTTCTGGAAGCAAGGTGAGAATTTGGGAAGTATCACTGGATTTTTTTTCCTCAGTTTTTATTCTGGTCCTTGGGCAGCTACTACGGCCACACCTCAGAGCAAGGCAGAGGTACAGCCAGCCCTCCACCCTAACATGGACATCACATGTTATGCTGAAGCCTATATCTGGAAGGACAGACACTTCTTAAAAGGGTTCAGAAACAACACCAATTTCATCTTTGTTTGGCTTTCAGCTCATTCTTTATAAAAAAAGGCAAAAAATGCCAACCCTCAAGTCAACAACTTATCCAGGAAAGCAAATCTCTTTATCAGACACCATCAACCCTCAGATAGGTAAAAGCACTCTGCCTCTCAAGAAGATTTACAAAAAAATTTATGAGACCTGTTAGTTTTTTTTATAAGCTCTAAGGAATAATCTAAGGATTTTACGAAAAAAACCCATTTCTTTGTGATAACATTCTAAGTCTGGCCAAAGGAAAAGAAAGAGACACAGAATCACTTTCTTCAAATAACCACAATCCAGTGATGTAAAGAATACTAAATTCAAGTGTTTAATGTTTTGCTGCATGTGTGCACTTAACTGTTCTGCCTATTTCCAATTCGCTTTTAAGTGGGCTAATTTTGATTCTTAATTTAGTTTCATTAAAATTCATGAGAGTCATCTTACAATACAAATAAAACCCTTCACTGGGCACTCTGGACATACCCGTCTACTCTGTTTATGTCAATTTCTAATTTGTAGTTAATGAACTCAAGTTTATGTTATGTCAGGAGAGCTAATCAATATCAAAGACAAAAATAAAAAAGCACAAACCCATTCAAAACATACTTCATCCTAATTAACCAGCTGGACCATTTCATAAAAATCAGAGCCAGGCTCTGTAAGTGCAGGGATCTGACACTACTTACATTGCAATGTGAGAATGGACTTCAATTTCAATTAGGACATTGTGAAAACTCCATGCATGTTCTGTATCATTGCTGTAATGCTCACAGTGTCCTACTGGGAAAAGCTCCATGGTTCACTCTACACGGGACCGTAGCACAAAGCTGCTCTACCAGGCCCAGCCCCACGTCATTACAGGTAAACACATAACAGATTTTAGCTTGAAATGTCACATAGCATCACTATTCCAGATTCAAAACCTCTTTCCATCCTATACCAACTGAAAAACCTCCAGAAAAAAGGCTAAAAATACATCCATTATGTGCCACTGATGAGCAGGAGAGTTTAACTGCACCTTCATAATCTTGGTCCCTGTTGCGGTGGGGAATTTGTGAGAGAAATCCTGCTGATGACGCTGTGTCTCCCCAAACCCCACGAGAGGGAGCAGGAAGAGGAACCTCAACCATCTCCCATTAATCCAGACAGCAGCAGGACATCCCTTCTCACTCAAAATGTAAGATCTAACTGGGCACATTTAACACTGAGGAGACAAGAGATTCTGAGAACTGCAGAACACCCAAACCTCTGGTCTTTCTATGGCCACAATGATTTGCTGAAGTCTATGAATGTGCACATGCACATAAAGAAAAAACATCAGGCAGCTTTTACATCAGGACTGTAGATGGATGTGTAGGGGTGGAGCATGACTGAAGGAAATGATTTTTTTTCAGAAGCCTTCAGGTGACTAGAGAAAGTTTTATTGCTTAGGATTTATGTAATAGGAGCAGAAAAAATATTTTTTAAAAACCCACAACAACAACAAATTCAATCTCCTTTAAAACCTCAAAAACTACTTCACCTATAACATGAAAGATTGATTTTCTATCTCTATGACAGAAAAAAAAAAGAAATCCTACACTTTCATAAACTTACAAATTTAAAATAATTTACCACTCTCTCCCAGAGCACCTGCAGAGAATGGCCCAAATGCTACAGCTCCCACCTTAAATAATGTTGTATCCTTACTCCTTGTCAAACCTACACAAATCACAGCCTGAGCTGAAGATTTTCATCCTCACAAATCCCAATAGCATCTCTTAGACTTCTCCAAATTGCAACACTGCAGACTGAGAATGAGATGGCAGGGTGTCCCTGTGAACATCATTGTGCCTGCAGATGATCCATAAAAAAGAAAAGGAAGGAAGGATGGAGTACACCAGAGTCTCGGGGCAGGCAGGAAAAGAAGCCTGTTGGTAACTGTTGAACACATCTGAAATTCAGAAACCTGTGGACTTCAGGGCATTCCTGTTTTTAAGGCAGAGCTCCATTCTGGAAACTCAGCAGTAAATATTTACTGTGATGGCTTTGGCTTGATAATTTTTATGATTTCACTGGTCCTTCCTTCTATTGATGAAGGAAAGGGAACAAAAGTGTTTCTGCATCTAAGTTCCAAATGAGACTTTCTTAACCAACAGCACCCACTATCAATGACACCTACAGATAAACTATATACATATTCGACAGATAAACTGTCAAAAATGGCTGGTTTGGTTTTTCACGCATTTTGTCCTCTAACTATTTTTGGCATAGATCTGGCAGCAGTTTGTTCACGGAAATCATTACCATATTCACTTTCCTAATAAAATTTAAAGTTAAGTTAGAAAGGAATTGCTGTTTTATGCCACTAATGAAAAGCAAACCACCAGGCACTAAAGTTTCCTCATTTACTGGCAACAGACCGCATCCATCTGCCAACACCTCAGAGGTGACGCTGAACAGTAACACCTTTAATACTGATTTTTAATTGCCAATTCAATTGCAATCCACAGCTCAGAGCAAGTATTTCTATTGAACTACCACCACAGTACTTCCTACCCAGACGTAAAGAGCAAAATCTAAAGAGAATTTCCATCTGATTCTACAGATTATTGCTGCTTATGCAGAAACTAGAACATTACTCACTGGGAACAGAAATCTCCAAACAGGCAATGACAAAAGAAATACAGAAATGAATGGGGGAAAAGCTGTGTGAAGGGCATTTCTTGTGCTGGAAAGAAAAATTTGGAGCTCAGTTCTTTCTCTCTGCTTTTTCTCAAGTGAGGGATGGTGGACTGAATACCAGACTCAAGAAACTTTGCCCCTCCAAAAAGTGCTCAAAGTTTTATGTGAAAATTAACATTATTTTAACTCAAGAAGTTTTCTTAGACCAAGAGCAAGTTAAGAAATTATAAACCAAGGATAAAAGGGCCCACCTGCAGACGCATAATCATTATATGCTCTATGTAAAGGAAAATAAAACTTCCATAGAAGAACACAAAAGATCAGCTTAATTTAATATTAGCAACTCTCATAATCAGACCTTTTCGAAGAAAAAATCTTCAAGACATGAAAAACTGTTGGGGCGCCCTCTATGAGGGCATCCTCCTGGTCCCTTCAGGAACCGCCCTTCGGAAGTCCGTCCCGCCTCCGACGGTGGGCGGACGAATCCGATTCGGGGGGCAGTTCTTTGGGAGGATCCCTTGAAGTAGCAACTGTATAAATGCCACGCCTCCCCTCGTTGTCCCCTCCCTTTGTTCTGGAACCTTCCAAGTTGTACGGTCCCTCATTGGTGCATGTTGGAGGTCTCCTCCCCTAAGTTAATGCTATTGGTTGTGTGTTCTGTATCTCCGCCCAGTTGCTGTTTCCCCATTGGTTGTTCCCTTGTACTCCTCCCCTTTTTCCTCCGCCTTTTAAGCCGCTGCATGGACCCTGCTCCCCTCAGACTTCCCTGGATTTTCCCCCAATAAACCCGTCTCTGTTGGAAGTCTCCGCTTCGCTGCCTCTTTGCTTTTGGGGCTCTCGGGCTTTTCCATCTGCCTCCTCTGCCCAGGGTAGAAGAGCGCAGAGCTGCCCGCCTGCGCTGTGCCCGCACGGCAACGCAGTCGGCTCAACTTCATGTCTGCAGGCAGGGCACAAGGCCGATCCCAGGGAGCGTGGCGGATCTCCCGAGCCTCGCCGCCCCGGCCAGCGTGTCAAAAAACATTTGAAGACATTTTCTTTTAAACAAAAATAATTAAAAAGCAAGCTGTAAAAAAAAACTTTTAAAAACTGTTGAACAGCAAAATCAGAAATAATCAACAAAGAAACCACCGATAGTGATAATTATATAGGCGAGGCATGAATTAGTACTCAGGAAACTCAAATTGATAGTAATATATTGTTAATGAGCAAACAATCAATAAAATGTTCATTTACTTTCCTCATTTCTGATGAAAATTACTTTTATACATCTTAATTTTGGGTTTTGTAAAATTTACCAACTTGGAAACAGTTCAGATCAGAAGCTCTTGGGCTGAATTCCTATGTTATTTATTTTCCTTGGTCAATTTGTTCCATTATTCATTGCTTCTTTATCTCTAAACAATTTTACTGGCAATAATTGACTTTATCCCCATGTGTACCTTGCTTCTGGAAGAACCAGAAGATTCTGGGTTTTTTGGTTTTGTTTTTTCTTCTTGGAGTATCCCATCACCCCACATCCTGCACTTTGTGTTTCAGAGAGCCAGGCAAGATTTTGTCCTCAATTTTTTTCCAAACTGAAACATAATTTTTGAAATATTTATTATGGGTGTTTTCTGTAATTAAATTAACAAGTCATAATTTGTGAGCAAGGCTCACTACACTGTGTTTTCAGGTCTTTTCTAAATTCCCTTAGTATAGTAAAAATGACACTCAGTAGACCTCAGCATTTCATACAAGATGAAACGTCAGTGCTACAGGCAGTCTGCTCCTGAGGAACTGCAGATACTGACTGCAATAAGACTAAAGAAATGCCAGATTGAACCACTGCAGCCTCCTCCTTAAATTCATAACACTTACCAACTAAAAACTAAGGGAAAAAATCAGGATGAAGACCAGACTCAAAAATATACAAATTCAAAATAGAATCTTTCCATTTTAGCTTCTGAATGGCTTATACAATACAATTCTCATTAATGAGTATAATTTCTCATGTGATTACGGCTTGAAATTTGAAAAAGAATTTATTCTAAGTGGGGAGGCTTCAAATACACCTTTCTTTGGAAAAAAAAACCCAATTATAGGTTAGTTGCCCAGCTGTAAACTTGATTTATTCCCAAATCCTATCCTGCTCCCGATGTTTCTCACCCAAATTTCCCTTACCAGTACTACACACATTCCTGAGTGTTTAGCCATTTTCTCACCTGTTGCCTTTTGTTTTCCGGTTTGTTTGGCTGTGGGATTTTTTTCCTTAAACTTACTATAAACCCCAGTTTTGTTAAATTCTCTCTGCCTCCCTTCCTCATTCCTCTCCTTCTCTGACCATTCTACTCCCATACTCAACTCTGACCAGCAATCACTAAAATCCTCTTCAGTAAAAAAAGAGAAATTAAAATGTGCTACTTCATCAGTTCCATCTCGTAGAAGGCACCAGAGGATCTGTCTCAACAAAATAATTTTTTCCATTTCTTCTATAGTGTGGAATGCTTAAAATCTTTAAAGAGCTTTGTGTAAATAAATAATGGATCAGGAATTTCATCTGCCTGGCTGGAACTAATTAAATTATCTGGCAGCAACAAGGAGAAAGTGAGTTTCTCCAATTAACCACACTCTTTTCAAGGGCAGCAGGTGACCCTGGCAATGCCCAAGCTCCTGACAACAGCAGAGAAGGCCCCAAAAACGTGCAGTACTGAATCAAACCCAAAAAGGTCCAGTCTTGCAAGCTGCAAGCTTTTAATCCAGGCATGTGGGATATGCTGGTCCAGCAACACGTTTCAGATACAAATATAGGGCATGGGACACAGTTAAATCTTTTTTTTAAGGAAAAGGCCAAAAGGTAAGCATTGGGAAGGAAATGGAGATGCCTGAATACCTGAAACCAAGGAACGTGAGACTCAAATACACCAAGCTTCCACTTTGCAGCAACCTGTGAACACGAAGACTGTGTCTGTGTTTAGCATTGATCTTGAAGTCCAGTCCTGACATTTGGAAATGCACACAGCTCTGTGTGTTCACCTGGCTATCAAAATTAATATAGGTTAGCACTTTCTTGAGCTCTCATTTGTAATAGTCTAACAAAAAAATACTTGTCATTTTTGCTTCTTCCTCTCGTCACTGAGTCTACAGCCCACGGTTCCACGGGGTAACCTGACAAAGGATAAAGCTTGTACAATAAAAAAAGAGGCTTAAATGATAATTTGTGTAAAAAGAATGAGGCTTAACAGCAGTGTTGGGAGAAGCAATTGGTGCCTCTATGTCCATGGGCTGAATATCCTCCTGCCCACTTGTTCTCAGGAGGATAAAAGGAAAAAAACCACTCCCACACTGCTGAAGAAGAAAAGCAGAGACATTTCTGGCTAGCTTCAGATTCTCTAATTCTCCTTGGGAGGACAAAAATCTCCAATCTAATAGGAAAAACACCCTCCAGTTAAATCACAGTAGCATCAAGTCTTTATTACTCCCAAAGGAAAGAACAGCAGTACTGGAATCTGTGGTTTTGAGATACACACAACTCCTTAGCATCAAGTCTCCGGACCAGTCTCCTGCTGCAAAACTTAGTCCCAAAGGACTTGAATATTGATATCCTCAAAGCTTCTTCCACACAGGAATTCACATCATTCCTTCACACTCAGACCTTCCTTTATGAGAAAGGATATTTGGGAGGAGAAGTGGAGTCTATCAGTTGTGATGAGGAGAGCATCAAGCCTTTACACCTCACAAGGGTTAATTCAAGGTGAGTATTATTCCAAATTTGAAAATAAATTGGTTCCCTCTAATGTCTTTAGTGTCTGGCACAACCTTAGGCTGCCCAAGAAAGGTCCATGTTAAGAAATGAAGATTAGAATTTGACCACGTCAACAAATATATATGAAGTTTTCTGCCTGTAGAAAACACTACCTCATTATTATTTAAAAGAAGAAATTATATAAGAAGTTGAATTTTTACATTAAAATAATTGGTGGAATAAGTGCACAGCGGTATCAGAGAATCACAGATTCACAAAGGTTGGAAAAGAATTCCAAGATCATCAAGTCCAACCATGGACTTGAGATTGGCAGGAAGGGATCTATTTCCTTTCAGAAAGAGATTTATTCATTGCATTCTCACTGGACAGTATCAGTCTCTTCACTCATGGCTAACCTGTTGGATTTCCTGATACACTAAATGTCCTTTAGGGTTTTGCATTTTCACAAATTATATGACTGTCCTTTTTTTTTTTTTTTTTGCTAAAATATAAATTCTGTGTTTTTAAAGAGAAATTCAACACCCAAGTAAATGCAGAAAGCACCAATACATTTCTCTGCGTGCCAGTCCTGAAGCAAATCTGAATCTACTGGAATACTTCGTTGATCAAGGCAGAATTCCTAATTTTCCCCAAGTAAGAAAAGGAAACTCTCCCTGTAGATATTGTTCCTTAGAGCACCAGATAGTGCAGCAATTGATAGCAGGAGCCCTGATACATGCATTATAAAAAGGATATGCATATGTAATGATCTTGTAGTGCATATGTAATCATCCTCCAGGACCCAACTGCAGCACGCACTCTCCATACTAATTTTTCTCCTTTGTATTCCATTAAAAATATACATGGCAACTACAAAAGCCAGGATAAAATTCTTAACAACTGATTAAGCAATGAAATAAATTGTGCCTCTGCAGCAGGTCAGACCTTTATATGTACAAATACAAACAAAGCCCACATTGTCACTGCTGTTAAGCTTCTCTATCAGTCTAACACACAATTAAATGTAGTTTTTAGCACCTGTGTTAACCAGGTGAATTTACACACCCAGTTTAGTGAACAAGGTGCCTGTTGTGTTGAGCTCTTGTGCAGTGTTACTCAGGTGCCCCCAGTGCACACACACGGACTTTAAGCAGCAATTCCTGCACCACCCCAGCTCATCCATCCACATTTCTGTCTAGTTAAACCCCTGAACAATGGAAGTGCTGCATCTCTTTGTAAAAATAGCACAATGGCAATGACAAGTAGCTGAAGCTACTAAACATACTAAATATAGCTCCTGCAGGCATATGCTGGGAATTAAATAGTACATTCTACCCCTCCCCAATCCTAAATCAGTAAGCTTCAACAAGGAATCTCTAGTGAATACACACAGGAGCTCAATAAATCCCCCTTAAGCTTACAAGGCATATTCTGAATCTGTGCAGGCTAAAAATAGCCGTGTTTATAATGAGAATGGAGATGTGAGCAGAATAATATTAAGTTTAAAGGCAGGCATGGTGTAGTCATTCCGCATTAACAAATAGGGTGAATCAAAGGTCACTCTGACAAACAGATACACAGGCTGACAGATAAAATATAATATCCAGCAATCTTGTACTGAAGAGCATTCATTTCTCATTAAACTCTGCACTTCCTAATTGCCTATTGCAGCCACACATTCACAAGTGATTTTGTGTGCATTTTTTTGCTGGAATACAAGTTGTTACTTCCTAAAGACAAAAGGCAGGAATACACAGCATTATTCCCCTGGACAACATTCCCTCCTAGAGTTTAAATTCCCTCTGGAAATATTCAGGAAATATAATACATAATTCTTTTTGTTGTATTAATCACAGAATTCTGCCTTCTTTAATTAAAGGCAAATTGCATCCAGGCCTCCTGGGTCCCACTATTGCATCTGGATGCCCAAGGGGCTGATGCACATTCTCAGCTGTCTCAGAGGTTTTGCCTCCCTCAGCCTGGGTCCCAGCACTGCTGACCACGGTTATCATAGCACCTCGTTCTTGGCTGAGATACAGATGAGTGATTAAATATAATCTAAACACAAGTAACTTTTATGTGGAACATTCCCATGGAGAATTTTCTGTCTGCTGACACTAAACTGCAGAATCTGTTAGAAAAACGTGTGCTAGGGAGCAAGGCGGCCCTGCATGCTGTTCTTGGAGGACTGGAAGAAATGGAAGGGCAAGTCAGAACACATGTTCCTCGATAACTTCTCTGATTCTGAAATCACAGAATCACAGAACGGCATCAGTTGGAAGGGACCTTAAAGACCATCTCACTTCAACCCCACCCTGACATGGGCAGGGACACCTTCCACTATCCCAGGTTGCTCAGAGCCCCGTCCAATTTGGCCTAGAACACTTCTAGGGATGGGGCAGCCACAGCTTCTCTGGGCAACCTGTGCCAGGGCCTCACCATCCTCTCAGTAAAGAATGGTTTTGCTTATATCCAAACTGAGCCTACTCTCTTTCAGTCTGAAGCCATTCCTCTTTGTCCTGTCACTCCAGGCTCTTGCAGTCTTTCTCCATCCTTCCTGTAGGCTCCCTGCAGGTACTGGAAGGCTGCAATTAGCTCACCCTGAAGCCGCCTCTTTTCCAGGCTGAACAATCCCAGTTCTCTCAGTCTTTCCTCATAGCAGAGCTGCTCCATCCCTCCAATCCTCTTGGTGGCCTCCTCTGCACTCACTCCAACAGTTCCATGTCCTTCCTGTGCTGGGACCCCAGAGCTGGACACAGCACTGCAGGTGGGGTCTGACCAGAGCAAAGGGGCAGAATCCCCTCCCTTGACCAGCTGGCCACACTGCTTTGGATAAATCCTGCCCTGACTCTGAAGAAGGAAGGTACGAAGAGAGAGTAAATGCAGGGACAGATGTTGATGAACAAACCACAG
The DNA here is from genome assembly GCA_013398055.1 of Ifrita kowaldi. Taxonomy (NCBI): domain Eukaryota; kingdom Metazoa; phylum Chordata; class Aves; order Passeriformes; family Cinclosomatidae; genus Ifrita; species Ifrita kowaldi. Next base: position 117,948 of record VZRS01003171.1, on the reverse strand, counting down.
ACATATATACACACCCTTCCGAGGGGAAATTTCTCTACGTGGAGACCACCTGGTTCTCCCAGCAATGGCTAAGAACATGCTGGGTGCTGTAAAGCAGCATCACTGAATGTATTTCCTCACTGAAACCTGTTCATTTCACCCTGTAGGCAGAGTCCCCAAGAGTGAAGGCACAAATGCTAGCAGATCCCTCCTCACTAAAGGCACTAAAGGCTCACCCTGTGAGAGGTGGGTAAAACCAACGTGTGGGAACATGTCTACAGCATAAAAACCCCACATATCATGAAACCATAAATGAAATAACATATAAAACCAGTCACAATCCAGAAAGAACTTCAGGAAAAACCAGAAGCAAGTGCTGAAGAGATGGCTCCCCAGTTGGGACTGACACCTCTGATTAGTGTTCCTGCTCATTCACAAGGTCACCTCTCACTTTGGAGAGAGCAAGCACAGGGCTTTCTTTAATGGTTACACACCACATCTGGCTGCTCCAGACTCTGCAAACAAGTATTACTTTCCAGAATTTATCTCAGTTTACCAAGTGAGAATTTTACAAAGCTCTACAACAATGTTAAGGTCTGAAAATATATGGGTGAGTCCTCCTCCAACCTTCCCACCAAAGCAACACCACCAGGCCTGAATATGTTCATTTGCAACAACCTCAAGTCCCTGAGTAACACCACAAAGTTACTCAATTTTGTTTTTTCATGCCAAACATGTCTACACTGTTTCACTCTTCCTCAGCATAGCCCATCCCTTCTCTGTTCCTTCTATTTCCACCATGTCCTTTGTGAGAAAATAGGGTAAGATTGCACACAGAGAGGTAAAGACTCTGAAGAAAATCTTTTTGTTTTGTTCTCTATTCCTTTACTTTCTAATATTCTATTCCTAATATTCTCCTTTGTAGAATATCTCATGCTTCCAAGATATCTACCCTGCACTGCAATAGTTAATTCAGAGTCCATCACTGTGCATTTGGAATTAACTCCATTTTCTTCATGTACATTACTTTACCATGCACATGTGGATCAATGCTGATCTTCACCTCAAACTTTACCAACCCACCTCTATTGCAGGATAAGCCAGTAATCTCTAAGAGCTGGTTTTCATGTGTGCTATCCTTGACGATCTTTGGCACATTCCTAATCATCCTAATGCCCAGATCTTTTATGAGCATACACAGGCACAACACAATCCCAAGGAATTAGGCAGGAGACCACCCTCAGTGTGTAAGTGGGCCATTTATCCTACCTTGAACCAGCTCAACTCATGATGGGACCTTACTTTCATCTCACAGCACACTTGTCTCTCTCAAAGAGCTTTTTGTCAGTCTCTGTAAGTGTTTTAAGAATCAAGTGAGCAGTACCAATGATTTTCTCTTCGTTCAGGAGCTCTGAACATGCTTCAAAGAACTCTGACAGATTTGCTTACCATGATGATGCCCTTCATTAAAAAAACCCATTTCAACAGTGTCCCAACATCTTGTAGCTTATAATTAACTCTGCAGTTTAATTTCTGGTTTTACTATATTTACCAACAATATGTAAAGTAACTGTGTTAATTACTCTGCTTCCCCAATGGCAAAATAAAACCTGACTTGTCAAAGTTATAAACTTTTGAACCACCAGGGAATATGAAGATAATATTCCAGACTAAGAAGGAAGAATCACATGCACCCTGCTATGGGCATGAGGTTATACACAGGTCCAAGGCCATCACCATTACCCAAGTAAGAATAATCCAGAGTCTCTATTTTACAACACAGGGATCCATCCCATACAAATGGTTTCATGAAGATCTCAAATCCACTCACTGTTCAAAACACTCTGCTGAAGAACCCAGCTCCCTTCACTATGTGTATAATTTTTATTCACAATATTATTGTACAACACTCTGAAGAAAAATTATACTCACACCCTAAAAAGATAAAAATCCTCCTCTGCAAAAACTGAAGTACCTTAAAAAAGAAAAGATGCGTACAGCACATCAGAAAAAAAAAAAAAACAATTATATAAAATATCCTTGGAACGGATCAGATTTCTACATAAGAGCTCTTTGGAATTCTTGGGTTAAAAAATCCTCATTTTTTCAGGAATTCCTCTGATTAGAAGGGATAAGCCCAATTAATGAATTTTCAAAAGTAGAAGCAAATGAAGAAAGGGACTTTAAAAGAGGAATGCTTGAACAACTTAATCGCTAGATCTGTTTATTCAGAAACACATTAAGACATAAATATGAGAGACTGAGCACTTCATATTTTTCAGCTGCTCCTTGGGTTGGAAACAGAGGCTTCAGTAGCATCATCACGTTTAAAATCAGTAGAGTTACTGAGCCAAATTTATCACTGATTTAATGAGTTTAACACAGAATGAATATTGCAGATTCCTACTCCTTAATACAATGATCAAAACTAACAGAATAAGAAAACAGTGAAATTAGTTTTCAAGAAACTAAGAAAGAATTCAGAAATTAAATCTGTCCTCTGGCTAGAAATGGGTTCTTTGAGTTGCAGAACAGCAATACTTCCCATTCTGATGTATCTTCTGTCTTTCCCTGGGCAGGCTCTTTGAAAGTCAATATGCCAAGCAACCAAACCTTCACTCACACTATTAAAACAGTCAGTGCTCCTGCAAACTCACTGTATGTGATTCCCTCAAATGCTTCCCCTCAGTGCAGGGAGTTTGGACTTAGCTCTTCAGTAAACAGAAGAAAAATAATTGCAGCTATGAATCAGACATAGAGATGACACTAAAATTAATTTCCACTCTTCGCTGACCCCATTTTGGCACAAACCAGCCAGGTGGACACGGCCTGTGCCGGCCGGCTCCAGTCCCACCTGCACTGAGGATTCCTGAAGGCCGGGAATACATTTTAAATTCTGTGATGTTACCAAAAAAACAGACAAATTTTCCAGAGCTGAAGGTCACAAAGCAAATGAGAGGTGTAACAAAATGCTCTCTCAGAAATAAAGATTTATAAAGGACTCGTCAGTGGCAATTTGGCCAGTCTGCAGCAGGTGTTTGGTGCTGATTTCTGAGCATGAGCTCAGACAATACTTGAACCATCCCCGTTTTCCAGCTGCCACTACTGACACATCTGTATTCCTCACACACATCAAAAATGCTCTAAAAATAACTGATTGTCCTACAAAAACAACATTTAAAAAAGGCTCAATTTATGTTGTTACTTTTGAACTCTCTCCCTTCAACAAATAGGACGGAAGGATGAAGGGAGCGAGGGAGGGAGGAAGAAAGGGAGGGAGGGAGGGAGGGAAGGAAGGAAGGAAGGAAGGAAGGAAGGAAGGAAGGAAGGAAGGAAGGAAGGAAGGAAGGCAGGCCCTGGTACCTGATGTTTAAACCACTATTTTCATTTTATTAAGGGTGCTAACTTGATTCCCAACCTAAGTGGTTAGCACACACTTAAAACAATTACAAATGCTTATTTAAAAAACACACTGAGTCATCTCTGAGCACTTCATAAATATGCACCAGGAAACTCCCAAACAGTGACTCATAACTTCAAAGGTTTAAAACATAATCATGAGTTTTCCAACTGTTACTCATACTCCATTAAATCCTAAGCAAAAACCATCCTTGCTCTGTGAATTCCATTTGACTACCCATTAAGCTCTGCAGAAAAAAGAGCACAAGGGGAAAATACAACCAAAACCATAAAACCGGGAAGAGTGCTGATTCTTAACAACTTATATGGAAACAGTATTTTATATAAACATACATTGAACATTCTTTACCTGACAACTGATGCCACATGTGGCTTTTGTCTTTATCTTATTTTGAATGAAAGACTGAGGAAAACAAACAAACAAACAACTTTGACAATTTTTTTATCTAGAAAGAAGAAAAACAGCATGCAACAATCTCCAAGTTTCTTCTCCATAAAATTCTATTTGGTACAACTAATTAAAGCTGCAACTCAACAATCCTGAGTCAATCCTGATTAGACAATGCACTGAGATGCTCCAGCTACCTATTCCTACAGAATTATGATGCTAAGAATACATGTTTAATGGGTTACTCTGCTAAACACCACCATTACACTTCTATTTAATCTTGAAATGTATTTTTAAAAATTTTAACATAACTAAAAATGTTATTACTGCAAACATTGTGATTTCTGTAAAATTATCAAGAACAGCTTATAAATTNCTTCATTAAAAAAACCCATTTCAACAGTGTCCCAACATCTTGTAGCTTATAATTAACTCTGCAGTTTAATTTCTGGTTTTACTATATTTACCAACAATATGTAAAGTAACTGTGTTAATTACTCTGCTTCCCCAATGGCAAAATAAAACCTGACTTGTCAAAGTTATAAACTTTTGAACCACCAGGGAATATGAAGATAATATTCCAGACTAAGAAGGAAGAATCACATGCACCCTGCTATGGGCATGAGGTTATACACAGGTCCAAGGCCATCACCATTACCCAAGTAAGAATAATCCAGAGTCTCTATTTTACAACACAGGGATCCATCCCATACAAATGGTTTCATGAAGATCTCAAATCCACTCACTGTTCAAAACACTCTGCTGAAGAACCCAGCTCCCTTCACTATGTGTATAATTTTTATTCACAATATTATTGTACAACACTCTGAAGAAAAATTATACTCACACCCTAAAAAGATAAAAATCCTCCTCTGCAAAAACTGAAGTACCTTAAAAAAGAAAAGATGCGTACAGCACATCAGAAAAAAAAAAAACAATTATATAAAATATCCTTGGAACGGATCAGATTTCTACATAAGAGCTCTTTGGAATTCTTGGGTTAAAAAATCCTCATTTTTTCAGGAATTCCTCTGATTAGAAGGGATAAGCCCAATTAATGAATTTTCAAAAGTAGAAGCAAATGAAGAAAGGGACTTTAAAAGAGGAATGCTTGAACAACTTAATCGCTAGATCTGTTTATTCAGAAACACATTAAGACATAAATATGAGAGACTGAGCACTTCATATTTTTCAGCTGCTCCTTGGGTTGGAAACAGAGGCTTCAGTAGCATCATCACGTTTAAAATCAGTAGAGTTACTGAGCCAAATTTATCACTGATTTAATGAGTTTAACACAGAGTGAATATTGCAGATTCCTACTCCTTAATACAATGATCAAAACTAACAGAATAAGAAAACAGTGAAATTAGTTTTCAAGAAACTAAGAAAGAATTCAGAAATTAAATCTGTCCTCTGGCTAGAAATGGGTTCTTTGAGTTGCAGAACAGCAATACTTCCCATTCTGATGTATCTTCTGTCTTTCCCTGGGCAGGCTCTTTGAAAGTCAATATGCCAAGCAACCAAACCTTCACTCACACTATTAAAACAGTCAGTGCTCCTGCAAACTCACTGTATGTGATTCCCTCAAATGCTTCCCCTCAGTGCAGGGAGTTTGGACTTAGCTCTTCAGTAAACAGAAGAAAAATAATTGCAGCTATGAATCAGACATAGAGATGACACTAAAATTAATTTCCACTCTTCGCTGACCCCATTTTGGCACAAACCAGCCAGGTGGACACGGCCTATGCCGGCCGGCTCCAGTCCCACCTGCACTGAGGATTCCTGAAGGCCGGGAATACACTTTAAATTCTGTGATGTTACCAAAAAAACAGACAAATTTTCCAGAGCTGAAGGTCACAAAGCAAATGAGAGGTGTAACAAAATGCTCTCTCAGAAATAAAGATTTATAAAGGACTCGTCAGTGGCAATTTGGCCAGTCTGCAGCAGGTGTTTGGTGCTGATTTCTGAGCATGAGCTCAGACAATACTTGAACCATCCCCGTTTTCCAGCTGCCACTACTGACACATCTGTATTCCTCACACACATCAAAAATGCTCTAAAAATAACAGATTGTCCTACAAAAACAACATTTAAAAAAGGCTCAATTTATGTTGTTACTTTTGAACTCTCTCCCTTCAACAAATAGGACGGAAGGATGAAGGGAGCGAGGGAGGGAGGAAGAAAGGGAGGGAGGGAGGGAGGGAAGGAAGGAAGGAAGGAAGGAAGGAAGGAAGGAAGGAAGGAAGGCAGGCCCTGGTACCTGATGTTTAAACCACTATTTTCATTTTATTAAGGGTGCTAACTTGATTCCCAACCTAAGTGGTTAGCACACACTTAAAACAATTACAAATGCTTATTTAAAAAACACACTGAGTCATCTCTGAGCACTTCATAAATATGCACCAGGAAACTCCCAAACAGTGACTCATAACTTCAAAGGTTTAAAACATAATCATGAGTTTTCCAACTGTTACTCATACTCCATTAAATCCTAAGCAAAAACCATCCTTGCTCTGTGAATTCCATTTGACTACCCATTAAGCTCTGCAGAAAAAAGAGCACAAGGGGAAAATACAACCAAAACCATAAAACCGGGAAGAGTGCTGATTCTTAACAACTTATATGGAAACAGTATTTTATATAAACATACATTGAACATTCTTTACCTGACAACTGATGCCACATGTGGCTTTTGTCTTTATCTTATTTTGAATGAAAGACTGAGGAAAACAAACAAACAAACAACTTTGACAATTTTTTTATCTAGAAAGAAGAAAAACAGCATGCAACAATCTCCAAGTTTCTTCTCCATAAAATTCTATTTGGTACAACTAATTAAAGCTGCAACTCAACAATCCTGAGTCAATCCTGATTAGACAATGCACTGAGATGCTCCAGCTACCTATTCCTACAGAATTATGATGCTAAGAATACATGTTTAATGGGTTACTCTGCTAAACACCACCATTACACTTCTATTTAATCTTGAAATGTATTTTTAAAAATTTTAACATAACTAAAAATGTTATTACTGCAAACATTGTGATTTCTGTAAAATTATCAAGAACAGCTTATAAATTAATTTTCCTCAATCTTAAAGCCAAAACATTGGCTTTCTTTGTTAGAAATCATTTCACCGAAAGGCAACTTAGTGTGTCCACACTGTAAAAACCACAGAAGTCTTAATGCTTCCCATTTACCGCAACAACACCAGCTAAAAGACAGGAATAGTTTTTGGTATGATCACAGGCAATTACACAATAGTCAACAGTCAGAAGAAACACAGTCTCCTATTCTTGAAATACTTGTATGGAATACTAAATTTTCAGACAAAAAAGAGAGTAGGGAAAAAAGACAATTAAAAGAATTATGATAGAATGGCAATTTTATTTTCTAATTCAAATGTATTTAACCAGAATGATGGGTCTTTACTTCATTTAAAACCAAATCAATTTTTTTTTTTGTATTTAGTTTGTTTAGGAGATTTTTTGTGGTTTGGGATTTTTTGGGTGGGTGGTTTTTGTTGTTGTTATTGTTTTTTGGTTGGTTGGGATTTTTTTGGTTTTGTTGGGTTTTTTTGACAGGAGTAATTACATTAAAATTAGATATTCTTAGAAATTATAATTGGATTTGTTTCTAAAGTGTCAAAATATGTAATTTCAGCCATCCAGAATTCCTCCTATGCCCCTTTTTTTAAGCTCAATGGTTAAAACACAGTCAGGAATTGTATCATTTAAAAGTCAGGAACTTTATTGGCAATAAATTTGTATGACACCCTCTTTAATAGAAGAAAAACTGTAACCAAAAGTTGCTTTTAAAAGTCCAGCAACAGCAAAGCATCAATATTTGACTCCGTATTCCTCCATCTACATGACAAGTGTCACACCCTGCTTTAAAAAAATAAAAAGATTATAAAGAATCAAGTTGTTCTTGTCCATCTCTTAACATTTTAATTTTATCACACCAAATGGTAAACAATCTGTTTGGCAACTTATGATCTATTTTTACCAGGTAGCAGGAGCATAGACTTTTTCTATTGAAATAAAGACACACAAGAAATCAGTTTAAATGTATCAACGTCACAGCTTTAATATGGGAAAAGTGTAAATTACTCCTAAGGTCTCTGCTTGAGGCTTGATTGGTAATTGTTTGCCTTAGGCTACCTATCCGCATTCAAACTATGTCAGAGAGAAAAAGAAGCTAAATGGTTTTAAAAAAAGGCAATTAACTTTTCCAAAGCAGACAAGAAACCCTAATGAGTTCTGAAAAGTGAAATTTATTAGACTTACATGTAATATTACAAACATTTGATAATACACTTGTGCCAAGGTAAGTGCATCAAGCACAAAATGTGAGAAAGAAAACATCCAAGTTTAAAATACCACAGGATAATATGAACCACAACATTATTATGGGACCTGAAATCAGCCCAAATTTTGAAATAGAATTATCTGGATTTCTGTCTCCTACAATCCTCTCCTTCCATCCACTAGAAGTTACAATTTTCTGATAACTGGTACCATTTAAAAATAAATAAATAGAAAATAGAACAGAACTTTGAAAGCTTTATAAGTAAGTTTCCCCTGCCCCCTAAATTCTTACACTTTATCAGTTCACCTTGGTGATAATCCACAACTGGACTTTATGGGGATATTTTCAGGACTTGGTTTGTCTGCATCAGGAAGATGTTTTTGTGTTCAGTCTCCCCCTCACTCTTATTTATTGTCTCTGTTCACATTCCGGAGTGGTCTTTAAGAACAAAACTTGATCATTTCAGGGTGAATTATGAGGGTTGCATCAGGAGCACCATCAGCAGGTCAGGGGTGATCTTTCCCCTCTGCTCAGCCCTGCTGAGACCCCTCAGGAGGGCTGTGCCCAGTGCTGGGCTCCCAGTACAGGAGAGACACGGATACACTGGAGCCAGTCCTGCCCAGGGTCACCAAGGTGGCAGAGGAATTTGAGAAGCTGTCACATGAGGAGAGACTGAGAGAGACTGGAATGTTCTGCCTGGATAAGAGAAGGCTCAGGGAGATGATATCCATGCATGTAACCACCCAGTGTGATGGGCTAAAGAAGATGGAGCCAACCAGGTTCCAGTGGAAAGAGGAGGAGCAATGAAATACAGAAAATTCCCTTTAATCACAAGGAAGAGCTTTATTATTGTCAGCATAGACAAATGCTAGAACAGGTTGCCCAAAAAGCTTTAAAAGTGTATATTCTTGGAGATATCCAAAATCTGAGTGGACATGGCCATGAGAAACTTGGTGTAGCTGACCATGCTTTGACCAGGTGTATTGGACCAGACCATCTCCAGAGATCCCTTCCAAAAGGAATGATACTCTGATTCTAAATTGGAAGGTGCACTCCATCTACTATCCAACATTCAAGTCCATAATGTCAGATTAGAAAGAGTCTGAAATAAAATCCCCCATCCCTCTTCAAAAGCATTGGCAGCACAGACATCCTTTCCTCAGCACTCCCTGCTTCACTTTAAAAATCTGCAGGTTTTTGCCACATTTCCTACTAATGTAAATCCATTTTGTCACCAGAGAGAGACAATGATCCAATCCTTGCTGCTCCCATGAGTGTCCCTGCCTGCTGAGGTCTAACATCCTGATGGCAGAACTTCCATCCTTTCAGCCATTCCTTTTTTCCTCTCTCTCAGTCCTCACTTGCAAAACTTCTCCTCGCTACTTCCACAAAGAGAAAATTCTCTCCCTGTCCAGAAGGTTCAGAACAGGCAGCAGCCAGGACACAGCAGGCAGGGAGGGATCTTCTTGCCACCTTCTCTGCCACCCAGGGAAGCCCAAGAACACAGCCCACAGCTCCTCTTACCTGAACACCTCTGAGCTGGGCTGTGTGACACAGGTGAATGACCAAGCATTTTTAAGGATTATAATCAACTTCACCACTTTCAAAAGTACTGTGAACAACAGTCTGCACCATTCCAAGTGAATCCTCAATTTATAAAAATAAATTGTTCATGCTCTCAGGCACTGAAATGCAGCTTTTGTGCTTGATTGATGGAATCCACATTGATCACTACCTTGTGCTTCTCTCCAGCTTTTCTGTGTGCCTCACAAAGCACATATTCAAGTAGAAGAACTCCCAAGCTTTTCTCAGGAAGGTTCAGCCACCTGCTTCACTGACCTCTGATGTGTTAAGGGAAATGTACGAGACTTTTTTATGTTTATTTCTTTATTTTTCTCTAGTTTAATTCTTTCCAATTAAATGACATAAAGAAATCCAAGGGTAGGACAAGCAAGCGTTCATGTAAGGTTATATAAAAGCATGGTACAGCTAAACGGCATTTCAGCCTGTTTCTCATTTAATATTTCAAATCCTATAGATAGAAAAATGAGAAGGAAAAATGAGAAGACAACTCTTAAGAAATTTAAATAAAAATGGGGTCGCTTTTGACATACATCAATTCCACCTTTTCCATTCACAGGATTGCCAGTTGTCTTGAATTTTGTCACAGGAGACTCCCAGTTTTGATAGACCTGTCATGTGCCCTGTCAAACAAACTTACAAGATATTGTAAAATGTGTAGAGGGAAGTATCTTTCTATTGTGGTGTGGGGATGACAGCTTTATGAATGATGTCAAGGAAAAATGTTGTTCTACAGAGCAAATATCTGGCAAGTTATTATACACTACTCACCCGCTGCCCACATTACTCAGATGTTTCAGGCCTTGTTCTCCCTTTCTCCTGCTTCAAATTGAAATATTTTACTTTTTCATAGGCTATTTAAAAAAGATAAAGAATGGCCAACACAATGAACAACTTAAGTTTGGTAACTGGAGAGAGAATTATTAGGGGGTTAAGCCATTTTCTGTATAATGGAGATTGTAATAGAAACCTAAACCACAAATGTCCTGTAAGTGGCTGCATGTTTTCACTCATTCTCTTAAAGTAATAACACCATGTTATCTGTACTCTCGTATTTTGAAGTGCTTCTTCGAAACATCTGATGCAATAATCAATGCATGAACATACAAATATAAATCAAAAACAAATCCTGGCTCACACAAAGAGTTCTAATACAAACCCACGCCCTAAAAAGTTACAACAGATGCTTTTTACTCCAGATTCTTTGCAGCTCACAGCTATCTCTTAGTACTTGCTAGGATGCATCTTCTTCAAAAATATTTAAGGCAGCATGTTTTAAATGCTCATCTGCTGTTCTCTCTTTCAGTTAAAAACTGCTATACAACATGTCTGAAGTTTTCCATAGCTGGACACCTGCTCACCTATGTTTACTGAGATTCATCATTATAACCTAAAAGTAAAGAGTCTCTATCCTAAGATAAAATTAACCAATGGTACAGTCTGCAGAGAAAAGTTCTGAGTTTATACTTCTAAGAAATGGCCACATACAGCAACCAAAACAGGATGTCTAAAGAACAGTGCGAGAACACAAAATACCTCTCAACCCACCCTCACAGTCAAAAATAGCATGAGATTCCTTGAAAATGATATGAGAAATGGGTGCGAATGTCTTTCTCGGCACAAAACAAAGCTGAATTCTACGTATTCAGTAACCCTCACTGATCCTCTCTTCTCTGATCTTGTTCAAGGTTTCTCTGAATCCAGAAAAATTTTCACCATCTCTCTCCTTCAAGTGTTTCTTCACATCTTCAAAGAACTCCAGTATGTCAAGCATATGGACTGTGAAGCACTGACTTCAAAAGCAAAATAAAAGCCTGTCCCCAGTCTATGGGACACATTCATGTGTCCACTAGTTCTGCACGACAGTTTCTATCGGTGTCCAACAGAGACATCAGGCTTAGCAGTACACTGTGTCCCAGATCTGGAATTCTCAGAAAGTACTGGCATCATGTTTGCCATCTGTCAATCAGTCCACAGGCACAGAGATGGCTGAAAGCAGGAGGTGACAAACTACAGTTGGCAACTTAAACCATCAGAGCACTTCACAGAGGTGCTCAGGGTGCAGTCATAGTGATTTTGTTCACTCCCACCACATTATTCTCCACATAAAATTTTTCAGCCTGGAAAAGGGAAGGCCTCAGGGTGACTTAACTGCAGCCTTCCAGCACCTGAAGGAAGCCCACAAGAAAGACAGAGAGAGACTATTTACAACAGCATTTAGTGACAGGGCAAGGGGAAATGGCTTCAAATTGAAAGAGAGTAGGTTTAGGATATTATAATAGGTGATATTAGGAGTAAATTCTTTACTGTGAGGGTGGCAAGACACTGGAACAGGTTGCCTGCATTCCTTGATTTTATGAAATTAAGTGTTAGTCAGTGATATGGTTGATCTATTAATCCATTTTGCTTTAAATCTTCCCTGATTTGCAGCAATGTGCCACCTTAAAAAATATCTCTGTGCATTCACTAAAATGCCCATCACTGTAATGTAAAAAAAATAATTAAAACCCCTGAATTATGTTAACAGAATTTGTAAAATTATGTTCTGCAGTTTATCATTATGCTAAGGTATGGCTGACGTATGGTACTGACTTCAAAGCTCAAGTATCTACAGACTTGTCTAGAAGATCTCCTTTTATCCCACAACACAGTGAGTATTCCTCACTTCTGGAATACCTGTCCTGCACTCATCTCTAAGCCTGGAACTATGTGATAGGTAATAAATTCAGCATTAATCTAATATATTTTAAGTCATTATTAATGGAATACACTAATCTGCCTGTGCTTTTACGTGGTTGTATCAGTCAAAATATTAAGAGATGTGATAGACAATTCCTGCATGCGAAGTTCCACGTTGCTGATTTATCCAGAGATGTGGAATGTTTACTTCAATCAAGCTAAGAAGTTGGTGTCAAATGTTTTAATGTATAGAAAAACTGCTCAGAAATTCAGCTTTGTGCTGCTGCAGACACACAGCACCACACGGAGGAGAGCTCAAGGAAGAGGAGAAAGGATTGTAGTTTGATTTCCTGTGTGAGACCGAAAAATCATTATCTCTGAAAGATAAAAACCTCTTCCTTGTAAAAAAGCCCAATATTCCAAATATGGCCTGCAAATGTTCTCACTTCAAATTTTCTGAGTATTTTAACAGCAAATTACTCATTAAATTCACAGCTAAACAAACCAAAATTTGGTTCTGCTCTTAAAACAGTAGTTCCTTTGAATGATCGTGATGGATGGTATAATAAGTGTTTTGCACAGCAATGTTTTCATGTTTTAATTACACACACAGTCAGCAGAGCTCCCAGGTGTCTTTTCCTGCACCAGCTCACAAAGGATCCCTTTATCCACCGTTACTTTATCCACAACCTAAGAGTCTAAGGAATTTTATGAGGAAGATCTGACAAGCAAATAGCCAACAAGGAGGGCAAAAAGGATCCTCTCAGTTTTGGGTGGACGTTATTTCCAGACCTCAATGGGCATGGGAGGAGGAGAAGGGCAGGAGGGGCTGCGAGCCCAGAGCAGAGATCCCCTCCTGCAGTCTGGGAATGTTTCCTGGGGGATTCTGCCCCTCTGCTCTGCTCTGGTGAGATCCCACCTGGAGTGCAGCATCCAGCTCGGGGGCTCCCAACATCAGAAGGACGTGGAGCTACTGGACCAAGACCAGAGGAGGCATCAAAGATGCTCTGAGGGCTGGGACACCTCTGCTCTGAAACGGGCTGGGAGAGCTGGGGCTGTGCAGCCTGGAGAAGAGAAGGCTCCGGAGAAAACTTAGAGCCCCTTCCAGTGCCTGAAGGGGCTACAGGACAACTGGAGAAGGATTTTGGACAAGGAGCTGGAATGATGGGACATGGAGGAATGGCTTTAAACTGAAAGGGTGTATGTTTAGATTAGATACAGGAAAAAATTCTTGGCTGTGAGGGTGGTGAGGCCTTGGCACAGGTTGCCCAGAGAAGTCGTGAATGCCCCATCCCTGGAAGCGTCCAACACCAGGTTGGATGGAGCCCCAAGGAACCTGCTTTAGTGGAAAGTGTCCCTGCTCATTGGACTGGGCCAAAATCAAAGGAACATCTTCGCACGACTGACACAGGTGGACAGTTCACACACACAAACACCAACCCTTGTCCCTTCACAATGAAAGACTCCCCATAATTACTCCACTTTCTGGCAATGTGCAGTCTTGAGTTTTGCCTGTTTCCATCCTTATCACCGTCCATGAGCTTTTGCATCTTATTTTCTCCTCATCCTATTGCTGGAAGGAAGCCACTGGGGGGATGTCTGGCAGCCAGCCAACCTCATCCCACAACACTGGAATTGTCTATAAAAACATAGTTTTAATTTAAATGTTCTTCTTACTAAACCTCAAACAGGTAATTTTCTTCTCTCCTAAAATGGCCTCAGAAAAATACTGCATTCAGTCACTCAACAGCATTCTAACATAAACTCACTTCTCTCCCGATGTCTTCGTATTTATGAATTCATTTGATGTCAAAATTTTAAACAATTCTTGAGTCTAGTGTACTTACTAATAATAAAGTGTGCACTGGAAATAATGAGAAGAACAGATCTGATTCAGGATCGTAACAGGAACTCAAAAAGGCTAATAAATAAAATACAGCATGTAGAAACTTAAAAATATATTCTTGTACTTGTAAAGACTGTGAAGAACTAAATCCTTCTGGATCTTCAACAGTATGGCTCATTCCAGTCATTATATTTGTGTAACCCAAAAAAATGAAACATTCAGCACTTCATGGATGTCAAACTGACAGATTAAAATTAACAATAATAATTGCTCTCAATATTTACTTTAAATTGTCTTTCTTAACATATTGCCATTGAATCCTTAATTTTCTGTCCTTTTCAGATGATTAGTTCTCCTGTTCCAGCCCACGTGTCATCATGGAGAACTGCTGACTTGGTCTAAATGCAAGCAGCTTGTCAGAAACATCACCAAATCTGAGTTAAATATAGGTGAAGAACCATAATAAAGATGTCACTTACATTGTACTGCACCCTTACCAGTTCCGAAAACGAAAGAACTATTCATATTTTATATTTTTATTAAGTAGAAAACAAAATGTAAAGGGATCAAGTTACAGAAAGATTTCAGAACTGCATTTGAGTTGTGGAAAAAGATAATATATAGTTTAAAGCTCAGTAATAGTTTAAAGAAAGGAAATCCTTCCTCTTTCAGAAGGCGGCACTCTTACTTTGGAACAAGGCACTGATTTTATACCCTAGTATATAAATACATTGCTGAAAGAATTATATTTCTGATGAGACATAAAACCCGATCGTTTTCACACACAGAGAAGGGTTAAACCTTCATGTTTTGGACAAATTTCATTTGGACAATTACACTCCAACTAACTACTCCTGTGATTTCGAATGTCTAAGAGTCACCAAAACAAATGACAGTACCTTAGCTCTCACACCAGAACACGAGGAACTAGAAGGTCACTGAGATAAACAGCGGTGTATGGGTAGACAGTTTTAAATGTCAGCAAGGCAATTTGTGTAGGATATAAAATGCAACTGAGAATTAAGTAGCATTTTTGAAAACTAAGCTGAAAAGTATATGGGATCTTTGGTTAAGTCATAGGCACATGTGGACTGCATTCATTAACCCATGAAATTAAGTTTTAAACAGCGGGTCCTTTATTTACTAATAAAAGCTACCTCCATGTTACGTAGAGTTGCTTTCTGTAATTTGATCAAAGAAAGCCCTGTTTTATGTGCATAATCTAGATTTGCAGACAACAGAGAGTGGAGTAAGGATAATTCTTCAACGTTCCTTACAAGGCCTACTACAAGCACACAGGAAACACTGGATCAGAGGGAAACGGGTGAACAAGGAGTTTAAAAAAAAATTTGTACAAAATAATGACTGACAGAGTGCAAGAATGAGAACATTACCCAAAATGGCCTTGAAAATGGATAAAGTCAAAGCAACTCATTGCTTAGAACTTATTAGGCAAGATTTAAAAAATACAACAAAGTTGTTTGTTCTGTTAGAAGAGTTAATTCTACAATATCAAAGGTACAATTTTACTCATTAGAAAAGCTTGAAAGTGTCAGAATAGAAAGTGGGTTTTGTATAACATATATATTTTTTTATATTGGAACTATTTATGTTTAAAACAACTCCATGCATCAAGCATTGGAATGGAACAAGGGTGTTTTGATTGTTTAAAAAATGGGGCAAAACAAAGACTTTGGAATAAGGAAAGAAATAGGCAAGAAGAAAACAAAACAACTAAACCCTCTTTTTAAATTATGACAGGAAAGTTTAGCACTTACACTACAGTTTTTTAAGATAGCAGCCACTCAATAGACTGTATCTGATAAAAAAAGTATAAAATTATTTCTTTTATAGTGTAAAGAAGTACACCAGGAAAATAAGACAATATTTTCTCACTAGATTTATTTACTTGAGATTACTTTCAAGACACATCTTGCATTGCCATTGGTGATATAAAATATCCTGCTAAAATAAGCTATTGCTCCTCTGAAAAACAGATATAACCACTGAAACAGAACTTGGCTACTTGACATCTAACTACATCCATCTAGCAAACCACAATCATCTTGCTGAAAAAGCTTCTGAAGCCCTCTCTGAGGAGTTTATACACTTACCCCAGGGAAGATTTATAAATATTTTGTGTTTTCTGTAGCACTAAGTGTGTATCATGCTTATCTTTTGTAATAAATTAAGCACCTAATGTAGTAATCCAAAAGGCCGGTTTCTTTTAGAAGGGAAGAGATTATCAGTCTGGTTTTTGATGCACCTCAAACTTATACTCTACCACTTCCATTTGATATCACAGACATAAAAGCCAGCCTTTCAATGACTCCACTAAAATTACCCTACTTTTTAACCGTTGATGGTAAATTCACTGTTCTTTAAACATGAGATCCACTTTTTCCTTTAGTTAACAATACTTTCCATTACACCTTATTCTGTTGAACACTTCCATAACATGTAAATAAATGCACAACCCATTTTAATCCTGAGATACAGGAGTGTGCGAAAGAAGGAGCTACACACTGCAGGCACATGTTAAATATATTTTTTAGCTCACCCTTAACACTTCTAAAAAATTTAGACATTTGCAGCATGACAGCAAAGTCATTTGCTCTGCAATATGGTATCTCCTCATGAAGGCATTTTATATTTTTATTACAGACATTTTTAAAAGGCACATTAGTACTTTACTTGTAGTGAATGCAAGTCATTCATCCGAGACTCATAAAACACACCTATGCACTGCTTAGGAAAGATGAATTTCCCAGTGCTTTCTCACAGTCCTCTGTTCCAATCCAGTTAAAGTGAGGAGAGGCAAGTTTTGCCTCGATCCACAACTGCAGAAAGGAATTAGCTTCTAAACATACCCCAAAGCAAGATTAAACACAAATGATGTTAAATGTTGGGATCCCAAGCAATAATTCAACTTATTTTTTCATAAAGGAGGAAGGAAAGACAGAAAATAGGAAAGTAGGAAAATGCCAAGAATGATGAGTAGAATCAGACAGAATCACACACAGAATCACCAGGTTGGAAGAGACCTTCAAGATCACTGAGTCCAACCCATACCCTAACACCACCTCAACTAAACCATGGCACTGAGTGCCACATACAATCTTTTTTTAAACACATCCAGGGATGGTGACTCTACCACCTGCCCAGGCAGAGGATTCCAGAACTTTATCACTCTTTCAGTAAAAAACTTTTTCCTAACATCCAACCTAAAGTTCCCTTGGCACAGCTTAAGACTGTGCCCCCTCGTTCTGTCAGCTGTTGCCTGGAAAGAGACCAACTCCCACCTGACTACAACCACCTTTCAGGGAGTTGCAGAGAGTGATAAGGTCACCTCTGAGTCTTCTTTTCTCCAGGCTAAACAACCCCAGCTCCCTCAGTCATTCCTCGTAGGGCTTGTGTTCCAAGCCCTTCACCAGCCTTGTTGCCCTCCTTTGGATGCGTTCAAACATCTCAATGTCCTTCCTGAACTGAGGGGCCCAGAACTGGACACAGTACTCGAGGTGCGGCCTCACCAGTGCCAAGTACAGGGGAAGAATGACTTCTCTGGTCCTGCTGGCCACACTATTCCGGACACAGCCCAGGATGCCATTGGCCTTCTTGGCCACCAGGGCACACTACTGGCTCATATTCAGTCAGCTGTTGACCAGTACACCCAGGTCTCTTTCTAGGCCACTGTCCAGCCACACTGTCCCCAGCCTATAACATTGCAGGGGGTCATTGTGGCCAAAATGCAGGACTTGGGACTTGGACTTCTTAAACTTCATCTTCTTGGACTCTGCTCATCTATCCAACTGTTCCAGAAGCACAGGAAAGGGGTTACTCCCACCACGGCTCCAGTGCTGGCTCACAGGGTGCCATGGGGGAGATCTCCATGGGTGCCATGGTGCTTTCCCCAGGATCCCTCCCAGTCACGGAGCAGAGCCACGGCAGCAGCACCAGCGGGATGGGGCAGCCTCGTAAGAGCAGCCAGGACAGCGAAGACTCCAACACTTTGTAGATTTTGCAGCACCTCTGGCAGGTTGAGCACTTGCTTGTAGACGGCTTTGAGAGTGACAACCTCACGTCCACCTCACAGCAACAGCACGTCCATGGAGAACTTCACCTCTGCTCCCTTGAAGTTCATTTGCTGCTCGCTGCTGTCCAGGCAAAGTTTGTCTGATGGATCAGAAGTTTACTGCTTGCTTGCCTGATATATCAACTACAGGCTCTTTAATGACTTTTCATTCACGGTTCCAAGCAGTTTTCCCTTTTAATCAGTTACCTCTATGTTTCGATGTTGCTTGATTTGAGGGAATAATTCCACACAAAAAGGCATCTTCAACTTTGAGGGCAGGCGTTTGAGCTCCAGTGTCTACTAAAAAGGTTGTAGGAACTTTTGGGAACCAAGTCAACAGGTTATTAACAAGCCTCCTTCAGAATTTTTGGTAATCCTTCTCATGAAACGTCACCCTCTATTCCCTGTCTCACCTACTGAGGACAACGGAAAGCGTTTCCCACCATAGCCCCTCTCTCTGGTTCTGTCAAGCGAGGGCCGCAGCAGGGACAGCAGAATTTATTGTTGCCTCTTTTTTTGACTCACCCCTGCCCACAGAGTAGAGATCTGAACAACCACTTGGAAATTGCACTGATTTTCTTGTGCCCACTCTGAGCCTGGAGGGGATGGTTTAGCACCAAACTCACTCAATAGATCAATGAGACTTTGGGGATTATTTTCTGTATTGCAACAAACACAGGAGTGCTCTTCTCAAGGGGCACCTTACGTTAATCCCAATGTCCCACTCTGCACACCCCAAGAGGTACCTTGTTTTAGACATTTCTTATTACATCTCACTTTCAGGGGCACCTTTGTGAAAAACCAATTTAATTTCTATTTATGCCTCAACATTGTCCAGATTTTAATTGCTATAGGGAAACTTCCACCACTGGGCTGCAAGCAACTCCCCTGCAGGCAGGGAAACCCTGATGCCCGGGAAAAATTCCCCCGTCTGGCCAATAGTCCGCAAAGGAGCAGACCGTGGGAAGAGCTTTAGCACATAAAAAGCTGTTAACTCCACTATAACGGGTTCCACCGTTTCGGTTTTTGGAGGGGGTGAAGGCTCTCCTGGACGTTCAGCTCATTCGGCCGTCCCCTCCTCCCCCCTTCGTCTTTTCTCCCTGCTTCGTCCCTGCCTGTCCTCCCTGTCCGCACCCTGCCTTCGCCGCGCCTCGACCCTGCTTCGCTGCTCTTCCCGCCATTGCCCGGCAGCTGCCTGCCCGCCGCGATCCCGGCACGCCGCTGTCCCCGGTTCCGATCGCCGCCGCGATCCCGGCACGCCGCTGTCCCCGGTTCCGATCGCCGCCGCGGTCCCGCAGCCTGTCCTCCCCGGGCCCCCGCCGCCCATCCACGCGGGCCACACGCTGAGGGCCGGCCATCGAAGCTGCGCTCTCGCAGCAGGAGCCCGCACTCGCCACCGGCCGCTCGGACGCCGACGCTGCGCCCTGGGGTTCTGGGGCTAACGTTCTGTCCCTGTCGTCCCTTTCTCTCTTTTCCCCTCTCTGTGTAACTTTTCTATCCCTCTCCAGTCGGGATCATACCCTTGCTTATCAATAAACAGTTCTCAGGTGTAATATTTGTCTAGCTTGCGCTTTATTTCAACCGAGAAATCTGTTAAATAGAATTGCTCTGTGACTCCCTTACAGCAAAATGCGACAACCTTGCGTCAATCACAAAGGGGTGGTCTCCAAGGGGTACCTTACTTTAATTAATTTCCATATTTCACCCCTTACCTCAAGAGAATTACCTTATGTTACTTACTTCTTATTACAAAAAATATGATCAATCATAACAATATTCAATTAGCGCCTTGGAACCAACACTTTGGTTTTTACGGAATCCCATCCTCATGGCCAGAAAGATATTCTGATACATTTAAGGTGAGGAAAGGGCAGTTTTGCTTTAATTGCAGACATGAATTAGCTGGCTCCCGAAAGTGAGATTAAAACAAAAACAAGGTTAAATGTTGGGATCCAAAGCAATAATTCAACTTTTTTTTTCATAAAGGAGGAAAAAAAGACAGAAAATAGGTAAGTAGGAAAATGCCAGGAATGATGAGGAGAAGCACAGGGAAGGGGTTACCCCCACCACGGCTCCAGCACTGGGCTCACGGAGTGCCATGGAGGAGATCTCCATGGGTGCCATGGGGCTTTCCCCAGGGTCCCTCCCAGAGCTGCCCAGTCACGGAGCAGAGCCACGGCAGCAGCACCAGCGGGATGGGGCAGCCTCGTAGGAGCAGCCAGGACAGCGAAGACAGCAAAGACTCCAACACTCTGTAGATTTTGCAGCACCTCTGGCAGGTTGAGCACTTGCTTGTAGACGGCTTTGAGAGTGACAACCTCACGTCCACCTCACAGCAACAGCACATCCATGGAGAACTTCACGTCTGCTCCCTTGAAGTTCATTGCCTACTCCTTGGTATCCAGGCCAAGTTCATCTGATGGATCAGGAAGTTTATTGCTCACTCACCTGATGGATCAACTACAAGCTCTTTTAGTGACCTTCAAACAGGGTACCTTGTTTTCTAAAATAAAGCAGTTTTTAAGGCTTTTGTTCAAAACTTTAACTTTCAAACCTTCATCTACCAAGAGGCAATGGAGAAGCATTCCTTACTTTTTACTCATTCATTACATCCGCAAAGGTCTGACAGGTTATTTACAGAAAAGCAGAATGGCTGTGTTTGAGGTGCTTACCTTGATATTAAGGAAGTGACTTCCAAATCAGACATTCAGCCTCACAGAGCTTTGGACTTTGCAAAAACAGCTCTGTGTTTGTCAGTGAACTTAGATAAAGACCCAAGAGAACTGAAGAGACCTATTCTCCTCTGCTGAGATGCACATTCATGAGGTCTTTCTGACCACTCTCCCTTAGCCCATCAAAGCAAGGGTATTTAAAATTCAGGCAATGAAAACAATACCCAGAGTATTATTAATGCAATAATCAGTTAATACTGACTAATAATTAAGCAGGCTACTGAAAATGTATCTAATTACATTGCTCATCAAATTAATGTTCTGATGCTGCCATTTTGTTCAAAAAGCACTTGTCTTCAAAGCAACAGCTTGGTGAGATTTTCCACAACCAAGCCTGTACTTTTGACCTGGTGTTTGTTTAACCTTTCACATCTACAAAACCTTGGAGTAAAGTAAGTCCCAAACCCATTCAGGTTGGCTGAGTTGGGATGTGGCACTGACACTGCAGAAGTCACAGCCCAGTGCAATACTGCACAGGCCAAAGCCAGGCAGTCCTGTGCAATCTTGCAGGATGTTAATGTGCAGTCTCAAAAAAATAAAGTATCTCAGCAGAAAAGAAAGCAGGCTCAACGAATTTCCCAGAATATTGGTTTTGAAGCACTACACCTGTCTCCCATTCTCTGGAGAGAGATCATGTTATTATAAATGACAAAGTCAATATGCATCTTAAAGGATTAAGAGACATAATACAATATTGAGACAAAAACAGGATCTGTAAATTGGGAGTTTAGTGGTTTTGCTAAGCAAGCTCATAGCCAATAAACACTGTTTCCAGTAACTGTAGTGACTGAAAAATAATTGAACACCTGTATAACTCCCAGTTAGTCCTCTCTCAAAAAAACTACTAACACAAACTGTCAAAGGGACAACACAATTGAGAGAAAAATAAATTAAAAGGCCATAAGTACACCCATTGACAGGAAGTTCCTTCAAAGTTATGGCCCTGAGACAACTAACACAGTACAGAACAGGAGAGCAGTGTAAGCCACCGAGCCAGAACAGACAAATAACATATAAATAAAAGAACTCAAAGTTCCTATGAAAAATCCATACTTGGATAGCCAAAGAAACAGACTTTTTGCAGAGCATCAATTGAATACTCCATCCCAAGTCAACATAATTCAAGAAGTACAAAGTCCAACACAGAAAAACAGCAGCAAGCATATCTAGGGATTCCCCATCCCTGGAGGTGTCCCAGGCCAGGCTGGAGGGGACCCTGACCAACCTGGGATAGTGGAAGGTGTCCCTGCCCAGGGCAGGGAGTCGGAACTGGATGATCTTGAAGGTCCCTTCCAACCCAAACCACTCTGTGATTCTAAATACATGGCCTAGATAGAAAAAAAAAAGCTCCAGCCTTGAGCATTTCATGATGCACAAAAATGTACATTACAAATATGCATTTAAGTGTTATCTGTTCAAAGCCTGCTTAATCAATTTTTTTTCCATAGTATAGCTAGGATCTTTAGAGAGTTTTTATTTGTTATTTGTGCAGGTAATTTAAGCACTTTTTGTTCCTTTATGGTAATAACTATGTGTCTGATTATTTCAGCAACCAGAAAAAAAAAATCTAATCAGAAATGTCAACTGTGAACACAATGTTATAGCCAAGTCCACTAAACCTACCTAAATAAGTTCTTAAAACCAACAAGCTCTCACCATTTTACATCTGGAAATCAGATGAAAGATACAGTAATATTACTGTGCATGTAATACAAGCATGTAGCTACACAGGAAAAAGTTACCTGTTTTTCTAGGTTATTTTGTGTAATTATGTACAGGAAAATCTGGAACTGACAAGCAAATAGATGACTGCTGAAATTTGGGACAGTAACTTCAAATAATCCTGAAGACTCTACAGGATACCATCAGCCTTCACATAAACCCAGATTAATGAAAAAACGTTTAACAACATGTAGAAGGATTAACACCTAGAAACATTACACTAAAACATATAGCTTAGCCTCAAAACTGCAAAAACACTGATCTCATTGGCTACACCCAGAGAAGTTGAACATCACTAAAAGATGCATTGTAGTGAATATTTTCTCCCTGCAAGAAAATATTGAAAAGACAAAGCCATCACAAAAACCACAAGATTTTCCTTTATACATCAAATGCATTGAGAGTTTTCACGCTTAAGAATGTTTTATGCAATATTTCATCCTCAATAAAATTTTCCACCATTACTATAAAAACCTTTGCAACTTCCAAATTACTGACTTAGAAAGGCAATTTTGGTTCAGAGTGTATCAGTTATAGTGTCTTCTAAAATATTTATAGCAAATAGTAATTAGAAAGAAATGGTTTCATGTGTAGTAAATCACTTAATGTATTCTGTGCAAGGTTAAAACTTAATAAAATACCTGCTCTGGCACACTGAATAATCACCTCCATGCAGATCACTCTGCTACTTCAAATTAAAAAAAAAAAAAGAAAAATCAGTCTTCTTTGAATTAAAATGTTTCCATCAATAGGCCAATTTCTACAAAAGATAACAGAACTAGTGCTCAGTGCACTTAAATCTTTCACAAGCAGTAAAAATAAACTTCATAAACATATATACCATGTATAAATAAAATAAATCCTGCATCTTCCCACACTTCAGGTATACACTGCTAACTTGGCCATGTTCAAAGTATCCATAGTTGTAAAAACAAAATACATATATATAGGCAACCAATACATTCCTTCAACCATTTCATCTCTGAAAGGAACTGCTGTATATAATTTAACATTTCCTTTCAACAATATTTAGGATCTTGATAAGGAAAAATAAAAGAAAGGACATGGGAGAATGTATTGTTCAATGTCATATCCCTGTTTAGTTGGGAAGTTTTAGAGATTGTAACCAGTTAATGCAGTTGAAACTGATCATAGAAATTTAAAAAAACCCAAAACACTGAATGAAATGGAAGTTATGAATAATTAATCCATATACTAAAGGCCAAACTATTTATTTAAGGGACTCTGTGCTGAACTGAGTTTCCATGACCAATAAACTTACTAGTTGTCTTGGTTAACACATGTCCACTGCATTTCTTGTCCCTGCTGTGTCAGCATTCCGGACTGCTCCGCCAGGTAATTAACAAGAACTGTTTTTAATTTGTCATACTTTTTAATTCAGAGTCTTCCACAGATTTCCTACCTTTTGCAGTTTAGTGAAAAAAAGTATTAAAAATGTAAGGGGAGAAAAAAAAAGTTTTTTTCTCAAACCCCAGTACTATAACATACATTTATTTTCTCAATTCTTTTATTGCTTGGGGACCCATCTGCCATATGGTACCTCAGTCTGTAACAGCCTAAAGGAAAAAATAAATGCCCTGTTGAATAAAGCCTTAAAATAAATTACAACTGCATGACACCCAAGAAAGTAAAGGCATTCTAACCTCTGTACCACAGATGAACAAAGAATTCCCATACCTTCTCCAGTTGTATGCTAGTAGTGCTCACTGACCTTTTTTCTTACCATACCTCTTAAAATCCTTTTGAAAAGAAATACCACAACTGCGGAAATTTTAAAAATTTTACTCTTCCTAGAATCAGTTTTAGTTTCATGAACTAGTTCATTACACCTGACAACTGATGGCAAAAAAGCACAAAATTTATAATAAAAGTCATTCTGATATGAGAAATCTGCCAAGCCAACCATAAAGTTAGAGAATGCCAGAAGCTCATCTAGAGTTTTTTAATCCATGAAAGTTGTCTGAGTCTAGTTCTTATATGGACCATAGTTTTTAGTTACAGCATTGTTTTTTAAAATTCAGTTTTGTCTTCCATCTGAAACAGCTTCGTGACTAGAACTGAAACTCTCTCCACCCCAGGAAATTAATTTAGCTGCGCTCAGCCAGACATAGCAGAGCTTCATCTTCAATCAAGTTTTCCCTGAAATGACAGTATTACACGTCTCTCCCAAAACCAACAAATGAACTGGTGATGCAGATTTGGATTAAAATTTAGTTATTTCCTATTTAGTCCTTTCTCCTAACTTGTAAAACTCAGAGAGTCTCGATATAAAACATCAAATAACAGCTATTAAGTCATCAAAAGTTCAATGTCCAAAGGACAGGAACAGTTTCCACTGGGGACAGGAAAAACGTTAAGAGGAAGAACTTGCAGAGAAAAGAGGAAAAGCTTTCTATAGTTTTCTGCAATAGCAGAGGCTAGAGATTATTAAAGGCAGACTGTGGAACTTCTACCAGCAGATCTTCTTCCAAAAGGGCCAAGCCATCGCTGCTCTGCAACCTTTGAGGGAGCAAGATGGAGACCGGATGTTCTATCGAAGTCCCTCCCAGCTCTACTTTCTGTGATTTCTTTAGCATCTCTTCTACAAACATGGACAGGAAAATTCATTAATTGCAGCAGGAATACTTGTTTAAGAAGTCAGTATTGAAACTGAGAACAAACTAACTGAAATCCTACTTTCTCCGGGAAATCTGCTTTCTCATTAGGTCAAATAGGAAGCTTTCTAAAAAATGTTATGCTACAAAAGCTTATCATAAAGCAGTATTATTAACTGAAGCTACCTTATCTTAATGGCATAAGATAATAACATAAAAAAGCATAACGATCACTTTTGGTTAACCGGGAACTTTACAATAATTTAAGTTCTACTGCCTTTGGTCTCACCTACAAAAAAGGACATCAATGTGTTTGGCAGCTACAGACCAGACAACCTCACCTCTCAATGAGAAGAAAGATGACAGAAGTAAAGTATGATGAAAAATATAAAGTATAATTTTGTAGTAATGGTGTGTCACATCAGACATCTCCTGTCTGTGAGGAAATCTGCAATTTTTCAAGTTCTGAACTTTGAATATATTACTATGTTAACCATTCATAAGATCAAGGGAACACCAAGTACCAGAAAGCATCTCATGAATCTAAAATTTTAAAACAAAAATCTACTGTTACTGGTAACATTAAATATCATTCCTACAGCTTTCAGGAGGTGAATGACTAATACAACCACCAGAAGTAGCATGCACATTTTTCTCATCAAATATTAAAAATGTAATATTATTTTTTTTTAAGGGGTAGTGATCTAGCACTCAAAGTACTCTGCAGATATAAATGCTTCTATACACCTGGGACACTGTCTTTTCTTACATATGAATTTATTACCAAAACCTCTTAGTGCAAAATCACTTACAATATTTTTAAAACATTCCAGTCTCGTAATGCTGTTAATAAATACATAAAGATGTAACTGGTATTTGTCTAAAAATTACTAGGCAAAAAGTTCTGAAATATGACACAGAAGATAACACCTTTTATAAAAAACATAGCACAGCTTTTCAAATACAGAACATTAACCACAGCCCTTCTATCTTGTTGCTTCTTAGTCGGGAAAACAGCGTTTTCACTGTTTCTTTCAGCATTTCGGGTCAACTCTGATCCTACACTGAAGTTAGTCTTCATGGTGCATTCATCTGTGCTTTCAGTTATTTTGTGAATCACAAAGTAATTAACCTTTATTCAGTACATTTCTCGTTCTGAGACAAGCGTGGCATTTCTCCCTCAAGCATTTCCTGAAAAAAACATTGCTACTGTTCTGTTCCCAAAAATGTATAAAAAGACACACTGCTAAAAGTATACCAAAACACAAAATGTAAGAACGGTCAAGGAAAAACTCAACTCTGCAACTTCGCTGTGCTATTCCTTATTGGTAATTAGGTCAGAAAATATCCTTTACAGAATGTTCCAGTCACAGCCAGGAGGCTCTTGGGAAACAGCCCCTCTGAACACCCACTAAGGAGCATCAAAAGACAATGGCAGGATGGGCAACAGATATCCAGCCTAAGAGGGTACTGCCAGGCCTGTCTGGGGGCTT
The DNA here is from genome assembly GCA_013398055.1 of Ifrita kowaldi. Lineage (NCBI taxonomy): Eukaryota > Metazoa > Chordata > Aves > Passeriformes > Cinclosomatidae > Ifrita > Ifrita kowaldi. Next base: position 91,110 of record VZRS01003171.1, on the reverse strand, counting down.
ACACTGTACGAGGAGCAGGACAAAAGCAAGGACATCTCCACCATGACCACCAGGCCTTTGTGACCCGCGGTGGCATCGTGCCCAGAGGCCATTGTGACGTGGGTCCGTGTCGTGACCCTGGCGGCTCCAAATCCCAACAGTGGTCACTCCCAGGAGAGCAGCTCTCAGAGGAGGCAGCAGTTTCTCTGGAGGCAGCAGCTCCCCTGGGTGATTGTGGACAGTGTTCATCAGAGCACTCCCACAATGTCCAACAAGCAGGAGGCAAATGCCCACAGGTAGCTCTGTGAGGGGCAGCCACTTCTGTACAAA
>VZRS01003171.1:27942-89965 GCA_013398055.1 Ifrita kowaldi | reverse complement strand
GGGCAGCCAGAGGAGTGAGCCCGACCGCCAGCACCAGGACAATCCCCGAAGATGCCGGCTCACCCTGAGGATGCCCAGCTCCCAGGGGCAACAGCAGCTACTGCAGGCAACAGCACCGGGAAAGAAACACTGGAGCCACTGGTGCATGGATGGATGGTGCCAAAGGCAACCACGTGCCAAAGGTAGGTCCTGCTGCGGGCCCCAGTCCCTCACCCTTAAGATAACAACAAGGCAGTCTGGTCAGGAAGAGCCACCTGAGGAAAGACTGCAGCGCTGTCTTTGTAGAAGCCCACAGAAGCTGACTTTAGGCCCAGGCTGCATTATGGGGGTGCATCCTCACCCTGTCCCCAGGCTGCCTTAGGAGCTGAGAAATGCTCCTTGGGCCTCAGCATTGCAGGCAAATGAAGGCCCATGCTCCTTTCACATGGCAAATAGGAAAATGCCTCCCTGGATACCCACAAGATGGAGTGGAGAAAGGTGTTAACCCCGGATGAAAGCTCGAGGGTCCTCACCTCCACAAGAACCACCGGCACCCCCAGCGCACAGAAGCGCAGGGTGAGGAAGGACTGACAGAACGCTGCTGGAGCCAAGCATCTTGGAATGTCTCCTGTTTATCGCTTCCCCACCTCACCTCACCCCACCCCCGATCTTCCCCCTCTTCCCTTCTCACCCTCCTCCTTCCTATCCCTATCCCTATCCCTATCCCTATCCCTTTACCCCACCTTTATTGTTAAATATAATCCCTGTTGTTGACTTTTGTAGATGGTCTCCTTGGCACCTTAATTCCCGCAGAGGCATCTCTCACTAATCGCACCTGAACAGGGGCACGCATCTGCACACAGCACTCGAGCTGTGGCCTCCCCAGTGCCCAGCACAGAGGGACAATCACTGCCCTGCTCCTGCTGGCCACACTATTGCTGACACAGAATGCCAGCAGCCCACCGGCCTCCTTGCCCAGCTGGGCACACCCAGGCTCGCTTTCTGGCACTGTCAGCCAGCACCCCCAGGGTCTTTCCCGCTGGGCAGCTTTCCAGCCACTCTGCCCCCAGCCTGGAGCCTCCTGCAGGGCCTTGTTGGGATACAAGGGCAGGATTCAGGCCTTGCTCTTCTTGAACCTCATCCAGCTGGCCTCACACCATCCAGCCAGCCTGTCCACATCCCCCTGCAGAGCACATCAACATCCCCACCCACCTTGGTGTGCTCACAAATTTGCTACTGAGGGTACACTCAGTATCCTTAGCCACATCAGCAGTACAGAGGCTGAACATGACTGGGCCCAGCAGACACCACTAGTGACCGGATGTCAAGTGGGTAACTGGTCTTACTGTTGATGACTGAGGCAAAGAAGGCATTAGGTACCTCAGCCTTTTCCTGAGGGAGAGGCTGCAGTGGGACGTGAGTGAAGCCCTGGGGCAGAGACAGCCAGGCCTGGCACCAGGCCTTGCTCTGGGGAGGGGCCACTGCTGGGATGGGCCAGGCACAGCAATGACCCAGAAGCAGTGACCATAGCTGGGAACCCAGCCCAGCCTGGCTGCTGTGGCCAGCACCTGCCTTGGGGCCAGGGCTGGGTTTGTTGGCATGTGGGGCACACCATGCCCGCACAGCCATCTCCATCCTGCGCCTCCTCCTGCTTTCCACAGGCAACCTACAGGCAGCTGCAGGCAGCAGAGGGAACAGCACAGGCAGGCTCTTCTGCAGACTCATCCGGGATCCGAACAAGTCATCACAGTATTTGGGAGCCAGCAGGGCCCTTGTGACCAAGAAGGCCAATGGGATCCCGGGGCGCATTAGGAAGAGCATTGCCCGCAGGTCAAGGGAGGTGATCCTGTCCATTTACTCAGCCCTAGAGAGGGGCATCTGGAGTGCTGTGTCCAATTCTGGGCTCCTTGGGACAAGAGCAACATGGAGCTCCTGAAGTGTCCACTGTAGAACAACAAAATATTGTTAAGGACTAGAGCACCCCTCTTACAAAGATAAACTCTAGGAGCTGTGCCTGTTCAGCCTCAAGAAGAAACATCTGAGAGAGGCCTTTATCACTGTCGCTCAGGAGGGTGTCAGAGGACAGACCTTCTCAGTGGTGCCCAGCAATAGGACAAGAGAGAACAGGCAGAAACTGCTGCACAGAAGTTCCACCTGAATGTGAAGAATAATTTCTTTGCTGTTCAGTGACCGAGCCCTGAACAGTTTGTCCAAAAAGGGTGTGGAGTCTCCCTCACTGGAGATACTCCAGCACTGTCTGGACACAATCCTGTGCCACATGCTCTATGATGACCCTGCTTGAGCAGGGAGATTGGACCAGATGACCCACTGTGGTCCCTTCTAACTTGAAGCATTCCATGATTCAGTGACATTCTAACACAGACTGACACACCCTGGAGTGGACAAAGTCTTATTTAAACAAATCAAAGTCACCTTCCATCTCCTTCTAATGGAGGACAAAAAACTTCCAGCATCCACTGAAGGAAGGTAACATTGCAGGACACAAGAAATCCATGAGATTTCTGGATGGTGGAAAGGGTAATTTTTTGTCACAGATCTTGGACAGGCCTACCTTCCCTAATCTTTTGGAAACTTCTATCTGCCTAAAGAAGCACTGTTGTTGTATGTCAAATTACTTTTACCTTGGTAAAACACATATTTTTTGCACTGATCTGCTTACCCAGCACTTTCAAGCAACCAGAGAATTCTTGGCTGCTCTTTTACAAAGAAGAAAGATAGATGTCCTTTTGTTAAGGCTATAAAAATTAGTTCCTTGTACTTATGAGTCAGAGCTTTCTGAAGCAGCTTATTCCTTCTTCTCATAATGGAGCATTCAGCTTTCATCAGCAGTGCTTCCACTAACGATCCTAAAACCAACAAAAAACCATGACAAGTCCTTAAAAGGAGTCTGGCAGCAAAAATAATCTCTTAAATATAGATAGACCAGATAAATGCTGAGCTGGCCACAAATTTTCAGACAAACAAGAACTTGCCAATGATGGATTTTTGAAACTAAGAGGAATGGGGCAGTGGGTCAACCAATCATTTGCAGGATTCTCTTGCAATATAACAGTGCCAAGTTCTGCTAGAAAAAAATGTAGCAGGGAACTCAAGGTTCCTGGAAGAGTGCATGTGGATGCCAAAATTTACATGTCACTATCAGAGGACGTATCAGAGGAAAAAACTTTGAGATTATTATTACTATTCAGTTAACTCATGACCTGAAAGAAATCTGACCCAGTAGTCCATCAGTCTTCTTTAGAAGACCAGGATAAAGAGAAAGGCCTTTGTGATGTTAGGCAGAACATGCAAAAATATGGCCCATATCTGCAGGGTGAGAGTCACATTCCTCCTCTTCTCCAAAGACTGGGTTTCAGAGGTTTTAACTTGCTCCACAGCATCCAGGAATTACAGGACTTGATCCCTTGGATACCTTCATAACTGTCAATGTTCTATCCCAGTTTTTAAAGAGATCACAAAAAAAAAAAAATCAGCACAGAAACCAGACATGGCCTGTCAAGGAATGTTTTGCAAATTAAATTTCCACTTTGTCTAAGTACATTAAAAATTTCAGCCACAGTTGCCTAAAAATGGATGATTTCTATGCACACACAGGTGGAACTCTTGATGCGTGACTCAAGTACACAGAATTGGATACCCCTTTATGAAGTCAGTAATGTTTTCAAAGACTAAGTAATATTTTAGGCTTACCAAGTTTTTTATATAACTTCATATCTCTTTTAAATCTCAGTTCAAATACAGGGCTTCTCCCAGGTATTTGCTTGAGACTTGTAGGTATTTACGTGCTACCAAAAATAACGTCATCCAGAACATTTCAGTACAAGGGGATATGAACTGCTGTCGCCTATGCACACTTGTCAATAAGTGAGTGATGGAAATTATTATTTCTTAAATGGAAAGCAACTAATATGCCAAGCAGAAGATGAATGACAGCAACTCAATCTACAAACCGTATCTTCAGAATTCTATCTGTTCTCAGTCAAGAGAATAGGAAACTGAGATACACAAATGCAAACAAAGTTTGTTTTAGGACCCCAAGCAGAAGTAAAACCCACTCTGAGAGGTGATGCTCTTTGCAAAAGGCTGTATATAATGTGTTCTTTGCAGAACACCTAACAGAGGAAGGTACGTGCCGTATCACAGATACTCTTGGTAACTGGAATTCAGTACACCCAAAGACAAAGCCACAAAAATGGCATTTGATGCCACCACCTAAAGCCAACATCTCATCAGTAAAATAAAAGCAGCAAGTTGCATTTAAAATGAACATTATGAAATATGATTGGATGCCTCTTCTTCATATCTGAAAAGCAAAATCAATGACCTAAGACAAGCACCCTATGTCTTAACAATTAAATACAGCTACACAGCCTTCCTGAAGAAACACATTCCTACCTTTTCATCTTTTCCCTAGTCACACAGTGTCATCTGCTTCAGTTAAGATGAGTTTCAGCCAACACTCTTAGCCAAAACCCAATTTCAGTGACACACTAATCATCTAAAAAACCTGACCATCTGTGTTTCATGAAAGAGAGACGTAAAAATGAGTATTAGCAGCATATTGATGAAACTGCAAACCAATCTGTCACAACCTCCTTTGCAGTCTCACATAAAAGGCACATTTGGCAGGAATCTAAAAAATTCCATGAGAAAGCTTCTGGAAGAGAAGAAACAACTGCTTCAAATAACTCAGTTGTCTGGAAGAGAATAAAAAATAGAGTAATTAAACCATGGAACTGCCAAACACTAAGATAACACGGAGACCTGGCAACCATCTCTCATGACCAGTGAAACCAAACAAAGCACTTGTGCTTCACATCCCCCATTGGCAATCTAATACTGTTAAGCAATAAACCCAGTGTGATTTCTGCATGTTTGGAGGAAGTAGATGAAATGTGTTTGAGAACTTGACAATGATCAAACTTTTCAACCTTCACGAAGGACTCCATAACACTCCATAATATAAAGAAGCAGGAACAGGTGTCCCTAATTCCCAGTGAGAATGCACTCCTGGCTCATACTAAACTTGGCATCCACTGTGACTAGAAAGACCATTTCATCGGAACTTTGCATTTCTCTCCTTGCAGAACTTCTGAAATTCCTATTGGTCCAAGTGTAAAATTTCCCAAGATACTTCTGCACTCAATCTCTACCACTTTCAATGCTTACTCAACACTCACATCTCATCCAGGAATTTGCTGAGGACACATTCTGTTTCACCATCTGGATTTTTGATATATTGGATGGTATCAGCCTCAGCATCATCAAAGAATCAGCCATTTCTGCCAAGAAGACAAACAGGTCAGTCAAGCTTGAGCTAAGGTTGGTAACTCCACACTGACTGTGCTCAACTATGTTTTTCTCTTGCACATATCTGGAAAAGCTCCATCATCTTATCAGAAACTCCAGTGAGGCTGAGCAACCTATGCAACCCCAAATCTGCCTCTTTATCTTTCCTTTAGATAAAATACTAACTTTTTTTCAGTCATCAGGAACCTTCCTGAGTCACCAATCTCAAATCTTTTGTCCCTTCAATGTGAAAAAGTCCCTGTCCTTCATCAGACTTCAAGAAAAAATTGATTGCATCGCTTCAAAAATCACACCTGGATGCCATCTATGGAATGCTACTCAACAACAGAGTAAAACTTCCCTTCAGAATTCCCCTCTCTACCAAGACACTTTTTCATGCCCTCCAGCATCATCTTTACAGATTCTTCATGTTTTACTATAACTTTATCTTCAGACATTTTTTCTTTCTCTTTCTATACGTTCCCAGGACTAAACACCAAGTTCTCCCACAAGAAGCTGGGTATCTGCTTCATTTCTAGACACTATCAGGCACATCGCAATTCTAGTATTGAATGAGAAAGATAAACTGCAGCATGATTCAAATTTCTGGTGCAAAATTTGAGCAAACCCATGAAAAGAATCTGGATTTGCATTTGTTCATTCCTCACCATCTTCACTATCAGAAGACACAGACCACTTGCCTTCACCGATTACAACAAAAGTTACTGCCAAGAACAACAGTCAAACCCACAATTGCTCTATCAGCTACATAAAAACATTTGCATTACTTCAACATTTCTGAAAGTTTTGTTGAAAACTGTGCACAAAGTAAAATTATTAAGTAACAAGCCACTGCACTTTATTTAAAAAATAAACTGCTCAGCAAATTCATTAGATTTGACAAAGCCCGCTTAACTGAACAGCAAAACGCATGAAAAATATTTTTTAAAAAATTCTTCTGAGCAGTCAAACCAAACAAACTTGGTTTTTGTATTACACATTACATCAGCAAGATGCTTCCTGATATACTGGATGACATGTGACCATTTCTTGATTTTTGTAACAAGTCCTTTGGTCACATGAAGCCCTGTAGCTCTGGGTCTTCATACAGAGCTTTTGTTACTGTAACAAACCAGGCATTCCCATAGCTCTGCATCCTACACTGGACAGCAGTACCTGTCTGAGGAGAAATATGACAAGTAAGGCATGAAACAATCATCACTCTCATCTAAACTCAGTATCCAACAAGTTTTTAGCACAGACACTATCGTTGGATCATCTGGACACAGGAGGCTATCTAGCAAATCCAATCTTCCATTTCTCATGTTCCATGTTGAACCTCTCTATTGTCATGGCCTTCCTAACATCTAGCAACAATGAATTCTACAATTTACATTATGCACATTGTGAAAACAAACTTCCTTTTGATTATATTAAAACATCATCACAGCTGAAGAAATCTATTAATAGTGGTGCTGTCTTCTAAATACTAATCTTACTACAAATCTTCCTACAAAAACAGAGTTAATTTTAGTTTCCATTTTTCAGGCAGGTGAGATATGTGTTCCATGTCCAACACCTAGAAGAAAATTAATACATTCAATGACAAGGATGATGCACTAAAAAAACACACTGATCTTTTTATGATTACAGTCATTGTATAAAAATCAAAATAGCTTTTTTTTTAATCTGTACCAAACAAATTGAATGGCAAATTAAAATCTACCACCGCTGGCCATGAATCACAGAAGCCCCTTCCCCAGCTCCGCAGCAGTAAAACCAGACTGGGTCACCTCTTTCCAGCATGGTAGATGATAACAGCCCTGTACAACCATTGTTCAGAGCCTGTTACTGCTACGCATGGCCCCACAGTGCAATTCCCTGCAAACCCAACAGCACAAGCAGGAAAAATAAACCAAGGATCTCCAAAGCCCTGACAGCTCCGCTACCACGCGGGTCTACGCTGTCTTCTCTGGTGTCTTTTTCAGTCATGCTGCAGTGTTGCAGGCTCCTTTACAGGGCAGACACTTCAAAGAGAGTCTGTTCAAACGTGGGACCTGATGTCCTCACTCCAGTCACACTTTTCAGCCTCTCCGTGCTCAGACAAAGCAAATAAAGCAGCCAAGTCCCAGGCTCTGTATTATTGCTTAGCAAATATTTACCCCAAAGAGTCACAGAATCATGGAACACTCCAGGGATGAGGAGTCAGACTAAGAAAGCTGCAGAGCACCTTGGACCACGTGGGGTTTAGGCCCAAATGAAGGTGTATCCAAGGCTTCCACAGGATACCCAGCCTCAGACAAGCTGTGGGGCCAGGCAGCCACCGCCAGCCACGGCTGAGGCTCCACAGCAAAGAGCGTCTCACAAACCCATGCTTGGAGCACAATACACGAATGTCCAGCCATGGGAAACCTTTCACATCAAACTTCACCATAATGCAGATGAATCTAATTTAGTACAATTCTGTTATTTCTCCAAAGGCTCAACACTAACCTCATCAGCATAATGACTTTCTACAGTATCAAGTGCATGCCCACACACATTCATGCTATACTTGGTGTCAATCCATTACCAATCTGACATGAAATAAACCCCACTGAAATCAAACTGCTTAACAATAAACACCAGTAAAATGCAGTAAAAAACCCTCTTACAGTTTGTTTCACACCCAGACTTCAGAATATGTAATACTTGAGAAGTCATTGTATTTTCTTTCTGATTTTAATTTTCATGTGCTTTTCTGCATGTATCATTTCTTTGATTACCATGTCTAGCTTTGTTCTTTCTTGCAGTGTAAAAACGTGTTGGGATATTAAAATGTTACTAAGTGTGTACAGATGTATAGCTTCTATTTGAGCAGCTCGGGGACTGGTAACCATGGCACTGTTTCCAAGAATAGAATTATCATCTGTAACAGCACTCATGCTGTGGCAGTTGACAGAATGGTTATAAATATATCTATTAGCAGCCTGAGCTGAATCTTTAAACAGCACTATAGGGACAGCAGTTGGCTAAAAATAGCTTGACAATATTGCATTTGAACACTTGTCCTCAGAAACACTTTGTCACATCCACAGAGTGATTTTTTTTTTCCCTGCATGAAGCTGAAAATGAACTTCTGTGGCACACAGGAGACAGACGGTGTGACATTTTTTGACCTCCCTCCCCCCTAGAACACTACAAATAAAAGCACAACAGCAACAATCTTGAAAAGGCTGCTATAAAACATGAAGTGATGCCTAGAATTCAAAGTACATGAAGCGAGAGCAGAATCAAAAATCATTTTTCAAGGAGGGAAAAAAAGAACACATGGCAATCAAGAGCACACAAATAATCTGTGTGAGCTGCTGGAGTTCAACTTCATTCTAATACACTTCCATAGAACTGGAACAGGGAAATGATGGTTACCCAGTTGTTACTAAATTGTATGAGCCACCACTCAATATGAAGAAAGGAAAATTGTCTCAAAACAGATTTCTAAATACAGAAGATTTCATTAATTCAGACATACGTTCTCAATAAATACCTTTCGCTTGCTACTTTTAGTATTTTCCCCATCTTTTTAAGCGCAGTTGATAACAGTGCAGTAATGCTACTGTGACCTGTTCAGCCAGCTGATGAAAAACTAACCAGTGTCCTTTATTAGTCAGGGAAACGTTTGCATTTCTTTAAATTATCAAATAGAAATGCAGACTGCTAATTTCCTAATAATTATCTGTACACTGGAAAATGTGACTCATCCAAGAAAAACCAAAAAAGGTATGAATGGTGAAGGTCTCCACAAAGAAGTGCTTGCAGAGTAAACCATGTCATATAGCATAAAATATTTTAGCTGAGAAGAAATCTCTGGAGGTTCTCTGATCAGCTCTCTGCTCAATGCAGGGCTAAATTACAGCAGGTTGTTTCATCAAGCCAGATTCTGAAAATGGAGATTCTGCAGCATCTCTGAGCAGCCATTTTGTGTCTCAGTGCCCTCCCTGTAAACAAGAATCTCCCTAATATGTGACTGCAGTTTCTTATGTTCCAGCCTGTTCCTACCGCTTGTAATTTGGGTGGTGCCTAGTGACAGACAATGGGCACAGACTGAAACACAGGAGGTTCCCTCTGAACATCAGGAAACATCCCTCAGTTATCAACCTGTTTCCAGCACAAATCCAAACCACAGCCCCACACCAGCCACTATGAACAAACTGCAGCCAGCACAGGGTGAGAGCACTGGAACAGGTTTCCCTGCGGGCTGTAGAGTCTCCCACCTTAAACATACTCAGAAGTCAACTGGACATGATCCTGGATGCCTGACTGCTTGAGCAGGGTGGAACAAAGATGCTGTCCAGATGTGCTTTCCCGTCTCAGCCATTCTGTGATTTTGTTATTATTTTTTTACAATGCATTCCAATATGAGCCCAGCTCCCTTCACTCTACACTCTGCCACCAGGTAAACACCCTCAGCCTCCTCCACTTGGGGCTGCAGAAACCACAGCACCCACCACATCAGTTGTGGACCCCACTGCCCTCCACTGGACTGACTCCAGCATCTCCTTGTCCATCTTACACTGAGGAACCCAAAACTGGGTACAGCACTCCCAAGTGCTGACCAGAGGGGAAGAATCGTCCCCGAGCCTGCTGACTACACATTGCCTGGTACACCCCAGTTGGAGTTGGCCTCCACTGAAAAGGCACACAGACTCTACTGACTCCTCTTCCACCAATGTCTATCCAGTTTTTTCTGCAAAGTGACTTTCTATCCAGTCAGCATCCAACCTGTGCCATTGCCTAGTGTGAGGTATCTTATTTTATTTTACAAGCATATCTACATATGCATAAAGTTTCATTAACAGCGGTTTTGAAGGGTATTAGCTACACTAAAAATAAAAAATTAAACACAGCTTAAAATGCACTGAATTTGTGTCCTTCGGCAGTAAATGTAAGACCTTTCATATACACTTCCAAATGCAAGGGAAAACAAGACTCTAGGAAAAGAAAACTTATCTCCCAGCCAAAACTAAATACAGCTTCTAAAATAGGTTTCTATTACACCTTCCATCTTTCTTGAGGATTAAGGGTGAACTACAATTTAAATAGAACAACTTCCACCTGTTGTATCCTTTATAAAGCTTGGTTTTGGTAAGGGAATGTAATCTGACGTATAAAACTTACATAATGAAAGTCAGCTCTATCGTAGTATTAGACTTGAATATTCAGGCTAGAAAATTAAGCTCTTGGGATAATTAGAGTTGCTGTTTTCATAAGGCACATGGATCAACTTGACCGTGGCAGTGAACTCAGGCTGCAAGGCAAAAAGAATTAACACTCCTACTCAAATTTGTCCGTTATCAACTACACTTTCTTTAAACACTTCCAATCTTTTTTCTAGATTTATCACAGGGGAATTAGAACATAGAGCACACATTACAACTCTGAACTTCTGAAAATTTATGTAAATACTGACAGTACTACTCCACATCTTTCTAGGATTTCTGCATTATCTGCCAAGTGGTATTACCACCACAAAGACTTTACTCAACCAGTCAAAGTGTGATGCTGAGGACTAAAGAAAAGTGATGTCAGATCTGGTAAGATACTTCTTCAAACAGAAAAATTAATGACAGAACAAGCCTTTAGACTGAGCAATAGCTTGACTGATACCATTCCTTTAAAACATCATTTAGGTAACCGATTTTTACAAATAAAACTAAAATTAGATTAAATTCCGTGCAAAGAAAATTAATTTTTGTTCCAATTAACTTCAATGTCAGCTACAAAAGTGCTGTTATTCCAAGGGTGTAAAAGCTTCGCTAAGAGCTCCAATTAAACCTGTACCACAAATTTAAACAGAATAATATATGACTATTACTTTATGACTCTGTCCTGGTATAAATCTTTGGTCAAGTAGCATTTCACAGGATCACAGAATGAATGGAAGGGACCCACAAGGCTTATCGAGTCCAACTCCTGGCTCTGCACAACACCATTCCCAACAATCCCACGATGCGCCTGAGAGTGTTGTCCAAACTCTTCCTGAGCTCTGCCATGGTTGGTGCTGTGACCACTGCCCTGCGGAGCCTGTTCTGGGTGAAGAGGCTTTTCCTGATACCCAACCTAAACTTCCCCTGACACAACTTCAGGCCGTTCCCTCAAGTCGTGTCACTGACACCACAGAGAAGAGTGCCTGCCCCTCCTCTTCCCCTCACGAGGAAGTTGAAACTGCAGTGAGGTCTCCCCTCAGTCTCCTCCAGGCTAAACAGACCAAGTGTCCTCAGCCACTCCTCATGTGGCTTCACCTCAAGGCTCTTCACCATCTTCATTACCTTCCTTTGGATGCTCTCTAACAGCTCAGTATCTTTCCTATATTGGGTCACCCAAAACCTCACACAATATTCAAGGTGAGGCCGCCTCAGTGCAGCGCAGAACGGGACAATTCCCTCTCTTGCCTGGCTGGTGATGCTGTGCCTGATGCTCCCAGGACAGGGTTGGCCCTCCTGGCTGCCAGGCCACTGCTGACTCCTATTCAACTTGCCATCAACCAGGACCTCCAGGTCCAGTCCCACAGCTGCTTTCCAGCCTCTCATTCCCCAGTCTGTACATCCAGGGTTGCCCCATTGCAGGTGCAGAATCTGGCACTTGCCCTTGTTGAGTTTCATTTGGCTGGTGATTGCCCAGTCCATTTGTTCAGGTCTCTCTGTGGGGCCTCCCCCTCCCTGCCTTCAAGGGAGTCAACAGCTCCTCCCAGTTTTGTGCTGTCTGTGAACTTTCTCAGTGTCCCTTCCAGTCGTGTGTCTGAGCCATTTTGAAGATGCTGCAGAGCACAGGGCCGAGGATGGAGCCCTGCAGAACCCCATTAGCGACAGGTCCCCAGTCTGATGTCACTCCTGTCTCTGTCACGCTTTGTGCCCAATCCCTGAGGCAGTTGCTCACCCATCCCATGGGCATTTACCCAGCTGGGGGCTGAACATTTTGTCCAGAGGGACACTATGAGAGGCAGCACGGAAAGCTTTACTGAAATCCAACAAGATGACATCAGCTGGCCTCCCTTGCTCAGCTGGGTGGGTGACCTGCTCATGAAAGGCAATCAGGTTTGATAAGCAGGACTTTGCTCTCATGAAGCTGTGCTGGCTGTGACCAATGACTGCATTGTCTTTCAGGTGGTTTTCAGTACCTCCCAGAATAATCTTCCCCATAACTTTACCAGGCACTGAAGTGGGACTCTGATCAAAATTACTTTTTTCCTCAAGCAATTTGTTGTATGTATTCCCTTAGAACTAAAAGAATAACACCAAAAGTTGCCTGAATTTATTATAATTCAATCAGACAGTCTAAAATTAATCATTAGCAAGTATCAATTGGCTGGCTCCATTGACATAAATGGTCTTGATTGGATAAAGCAGTAGTTTCTAAGCACAAGCTGCTGAAGCCAACAGAGCTACTGAAGTTCAACACAGACAGAAAAAATAAAAATAAATGAATAAAAAACCCCCCTACCACTATTTGATATAACAACTTCAGAGCAAACTAACATTTATTCCGAGCTGTAGCTGACTATATTTATGGGTGCTGTGTTTTATCTCAGTCACAGTGCCATCTGGTGACTATTTATACTCTTATACATTTTAAATAGATGGTATCTTTTAGGCTCATCCAACCACCTCATGTCATCCATTAACCTCCTCCTAAGTTTGATCTGCAAGTGAGGACAGGAACAGTTCTCTAGGAAATGGAATGATTCAAGATTTCCATTTTGCATGTTCTTGTTGTGAACTTAGAAGTTCATCAGCAACATAGAGGACTTTAACCACTAAGGCACATGAATACTGCTGTAAAATAATAAAGTTTCTATTGCTGGAAATTAACAGAATGATCTCAAGAACAAGTTACCTGGAAGGGTTTGTTTTTTGTTTGCTCTTCCCTGAAATTTGGCCTCTAAAAGCCAGCTGTGCAAGGGCAAAAGCACAAAGTCCTTTTCAAGTCCCACTCCTAAAGATATCACAGCTTTCATTGAAAAAGTGATGGCAGATAAGTAAATTTAGTGAAGATAAATCAGCGCTTCAAGTATTAAATTTATTGATCAGCTTACTATGTCCTCATATGAAAAACTCAAATAGACTTCCCAGGCTCGTTACATATTTTATCTCTTTTAACAATTTATAGTAGTTATGAGCAAAGTTCTTAAAATTTGATGAAGGCAGTAACACGGGAGAAAGATTTATATTGGTGTTAACCTTTATTTTTATCCCTTCTGCAAACTCACAACAAATATTCCCATCATTATTCACCCTTCACCCTTTCTCACAACAAAATAAGTGACAAGACAGTAATACACTGCATATCTATAAAAGAGGAACACATATTACACCTGGCACTGTTTTTCCTTAACAAAAAAAATTCTGTAAGAAAAATACCTGATTAGAAGTTAAAACCATAGAGACAATTCCCCAAAGGCCCCATGGCAGGAGGATTGGAACTAGAGGATCTTTAAGGTCCCTTCCAACCCAAACCAGTCTATGATTCTATGCAGCCAAAAACTGCTACATTAAGGAAAAGGCAGCTATTGGACACGAATTTTAAGTAGATTTCTGTCTCTCCTTCCTTCCGGAATGAAAGGATTCTATGTAATATTCCACTTATTTCAGGCTTTCAACAGGCATAACCAACTTCATATGCAATAAACGTGCATACCTGATGAGTTAGAAAATTAATTTATACTGTTGTTTCTTATGCTCACTGATACTACCTCAATTTCCAGTCCAGTATCTCTTTTGTTATTAAATATATTCACAAGGAATCAAGTGTATAAAACATTAAATATTATTACTTCAGCTGCTACCAGTACCAGTAATAACAAAATGCTTCAACTATCCCGTAAGTAAAACAGTTGGGATGCTCAGAGAGAATAACTATTTCCTATTTTTCTGTGGAAGACACTGTTACATTCCATTTAGGGAAGAACTTTCAGCAGGCCTGCTGTTTACTGCATAAAATAGGAAAGGCTGTTGTTCAAAACCCCAAATCTGCTGCTTCTAATAGTTTCACTGGAAGAAACTGCTCTGATTCCACACTCAGTAAAGCATAACTGTTCTGAACATATTATGCAAGTCAACAATTTCTGATTAAGTTTTCTTTCCATAAACCATATTATTAATAATTTTGCCATTATTCACTGTTTTCTAGAAAGAACTTCACCCCCCAAAAGGTAGCAGTTTTGGTTTTCAAGGGTAATACAACCCACTCCTGACAAGAACAAGCACACACAACTATTTGATAAATTGAAGGGAAAAAAGGCCCAATCTTTCCCAAGTAATTGTAACTAAACNTAGCACCAAACAGCCCTGACTCCACCCAAAACCAGGTGAAAGACCAGTAGTCCCAGCGACCCCCCACCCTCTGTGGCAAGGTCCTTTTGTGTGGCTTAAGCACCGGCAATTTATTGTCCTGGCAACAGTATGGGGAAAATTCTCTAAGAGAGAAAAAAGAACAAAACAGAAGGGGAACTCCCCAAAACCCCAACACTCATCTATTCTCTTTCATTAATATTCCAGAGTGCCACAGAATCATCTTCTATTTACTTGAATGAATATTCATTAGAGAACTGACTGGAACTCGTGTCCACTGCCCTCATGTGCTCATCATTCCAAACAAGCTCTCATCCAGCCTGGGCAGTTCTGTAACACTGCAGTGTCCTAGCCAGGAAAGGGCCTGAATTTGTATTTCTGGTGCATTGTATTGAGCTCACAAGGCCTCAGGACTGAGGTTTGTTCAGCTTGCTCTGATTGACCTGGCTGCAACTTTATTTTGTGCAGTTTAGCTGCCACAACAATTTGTCCACCTGACCAGGATACTGTGTCAAATTTGTTTTAGTTGCGTGGGACAACCACAGCTCTACATACAGAGTTGCAAGAGGCAATTACTCAATGGAGAATGAGGTATTTATGAACGAGATAATGACGTGGTGTAAATAAAGGCAGCGCCTGTGTGATGACAGACACTTTTGAGAGGTGGTTGCAGCACAGCTGCACAGGCAAAACCCCAAAGGCTGTAAATCACTCACCAGCAATCAGATAAAGAAATGCAGATATTCAGCTGGACAAAACCCTGGTCTGGGCTAACAACAAGAACAAATAACATCTAACGCATACTGATTTGGGATGTAACAATGAACCACAAACCAATGAAGAAAAAGCAAGGTGTAAAAACACATTAGAAAGTGCATCCTAGAAAAGAAACCACCTGTGGCATATTCCTGCCAGTGAAGGTCACTTCACCAGCACTGGAAAGAGGCCAACCCTGCAGCACTGGGAGGATGGCGTAATTCCTACCCCTTTTCCTATGCTAAGAATTCAGTGTGTAATAATTCCAACTGTATTATTATTCTTCCTGTAATGATTAAATCAGGACCAATAATGACTAAAAGGTTACAATTTCAATACTAAATACTGTACTAATACTAAAGGACTGGCTTAGCTATGTAAGATGCAACTTTCTCGTTGGCTGTAAAACAGCAAAGGGTGGCATCAGGTGACTTCCAGCGGTGCCTCCCAACCTCAGCCATTCTGAGTCTGATTCTGTGAACAATGCCTCACAAATAAATAGAGGGATAAATAAACAGATGACATTGGAATGTTTCCTTGAACTCCCTGTGCTGTGTTCTTCTGCCTTATCTTAGACCTACAGTTCTGCTATATTTGGGGCAGATACTGTTCTCATTTTTGCTGTGCAGCTCCTAGCCAGTGAACACAACTCTGTAATGCAACTGCTAATTTTCCTTAATGAATTAGAACCTGAAAGTTCAATTTTTGTACTTTTACTTATGTTTTTAACCCTAACGGTGATGACTGATGTTCAGTATACCTAGCACCACATATTCTCAAGACTCTTTCGTGTACTGGTGAAAAATGCCACAGGAATGTTGCAGATCACTCAAGAAAAACAGTAAGATGATAACACAACTACAAGAATACAGTGTGATTCTGAAAAATGTCTTTCCGTTTTTTCCTATTCAGTACTTTGACCCTGAAGTTCTTGGATGAAAAATGGCATGGAGCAACTCACACTAAAATGGCAAAGCAGTCTCCAAAGAGAGTGTACGGCCCTGAACTGGGCTAAGGTCTTGGAAAGGAGACTTTTGATCCAAAATTACTATGTTAGGATTCTGGGTCTTCTGCAGTCCTCAGAAATATTTATATCAAGGAAGAACAGTTAACAAAAGTCAACCCTTAAAGTGCACTTTTATAATGAGTGAAAAATCTATTCAAAAGGCCTTTCCTGCTCGATTCAAGCTGAAGCACACCAAGCAAGTGCCTTATTACCAGCCTATTCATGTGCCAGGCATTAGCAGCCTGTTGTAACAAGAAATCTCCACTTGACGAGAGGAAGTTACAAAATTTTGTTCGAACTATGACATCCCAACCACCACCTATCATGTCACCTTTCACAATTAAAACATTCAGCACAGAACCTCGGTGTAAAAATTCAGTTCACAGAACTCTAACAGGGTGAGGATTCATTGAGGTTTTCAGGACTTATCAGGAGAAAGTGAGAAGAGTCTTTCTAAAGCTACATGTACAGAACTGCAACTCTTACTCAGTGGAAATAAAACAGCCCCACATTCATGTTAAACAAATAATGGTGGTTGTTTTTAATTCCATTTTCAAGTTAAAATCAAACAGGAACACTGGAAGATGCTGTCAGGCAGCAATTGAAACAGATTTCTGAAAGTAAACAAGCTCAAATGCTTGACTTCAGCTTTCACCTAAAGAAGCATCTTCAAAAGTAGCACATTTTCAAGCATGTGTTAAACAGAAACAGCAGCAGTCAACTTTCCATTTTAAATGAACAAATTTGTAAACTTGTTTGGAAAGAAGTAAATTAAGAACTGACAAAAATGACAGCTGAAAGCGGTAGAACAGTCACGGTATTTTTTTTTCTAAATATAAATTAAGTAAGACTGAAATATCTTCAGTTTCATTTATAAAAGCAAGATCTATTTT
This sequence comes from Ifrita kowaldi, assembly GCA_013398055.1. Taxonomy (NCBI): domain Eukaryota; kingdom Metazoa; phylum Chordata; class Aves; order Passeriformes; family Cinclosomatidae; genus Ifrita; species Ifrita kowaldi. The sequence continues at coordinate 72,695 of VZRS01003171.1, read as the reverse complement.
TTCTTTTTTTAAATCTACCTACTTGTATACAATTTTAACTGGTATTAATCAGTTTAAAATTGTTTTCCATTACTGCTGAAGTTATCGTTCTCTTTTTTTAAATCTCCATGTTTATATACTATCTCAACTGGCATTAATCAGTTTAAATTGTGTTTCAGAATGCTGAATGAATTAATTTTATCTTGCAGTTTCCAAGTTACTTGTAGCTTATGTGGCTTAAACCCGAGCCACAGATTAGAACACGAAAAGCACTGATACATATATTTAATGAAAGTAGTAAAATTTTCCAGGGAATACAGCATGGAATTATATGAAAAAAAAGATGGGACACAACAAGAGAACATGAAGGCTCTATCAAGCACCCAACTCAGCTTAGTAACCAGGTAGCCTTCATAATATTCCTCAAAAATAAGCAGCGCCAAATCTCTCTGCTTCACACCTAAACATTTGTACTCACTCAGATTTATCTCCCGTGTGCTCACAAAGCCTTACTTGCTTTGTGGTTTTCTTTCTGCAAACTCTGCTGTTGCACTTTTATATTACAGATCTTCACACATTTGAGTAACTAAGAGGAATCACAAAGGGGTATCACAAAGTGTAAACTACTTGGGCTTACAGGCTTGGGTACTAAATAAATGGAGTTATTTCAATTCTTTTATGTAATGGAATCTAAGAAAAATTATCTTTCTGAACACTTTTCCATATTATGCAGTCTGACTATTCCCGAATTGGCTTAGTGCATTATATTCTTCAGGTTTTTTGAAGTCTTAGAAATGTAGAAACTCACAAAGGCCTTAAAACTGGTAATTTTAGTCTTTTCCATTATAGTTATTCAAAACCCAACAGATCAAGTACTTTCAATAGCAACATAAATGTGTCTGCTGAAAAAGATCTCTCTGTTATTTCTGAGTTTTCCCCATCATTTCATGGTACAAACCTCCAACACACACACACACAAAAGCCATTTTATTTAAAATACACACTCCAGTGTGTGGGATATGAAAATAAACTACATTCAACAGAGTATGAACAAATCATCCAGATGAAACATTTGCATGTATTTATAACATAAGTTTACCATTCACAGTACAATACACCTTGGGGTATTTAATTAATAGGAGGGAATTGTATTTAGACCATGTCTAAATTCCATTCTTGAAATATTAAATTCATATTAGGAATTCCTGCTAAGATTACGCTTCAATTTCTTCACTTAAATAAGGTCCAATTCCATGTAGGCAGCAAATCTTCTCAATTTCCAACAGAAATTGAAATTTCCTGTCTTCAAAATCTATCACAAGTTGCTTGTAGAACAGGCAACCTCCAAGCTACAAATCACTGGGAATTTAGGTATCCTATAAGATTTTATTTTTGTAAATAGCATGAACTCTCAGTCATGGATACCTTGACTGAGAGAAAGATGAGTTAATTTACACAAGGATTCTCTAGCAGTCACTAATTATTTTTTAACTCAGCTTCACCTTAAATCATGTATTAATGGAAAATAAAAACTTATTTCAAATTAAACTCTCTATAAGGAAATGTGGGGAAACTTCATTACAGTGGCATATTAAATAAAAGGCTTAACTTTAAATCAGATTTCTTTAAAAGAAGGTTCAGATTCCAGTGAGAAAAAAAAAAAGAAGAAGGGAAAGGAAAAAAAACCCAGAAGTTGCTGGGATGCTGCGATAATTTAAGCTGAATTTTATCCAAATAGCACACAAGTTTTGGTGGGACATAAGGATTAACACATTTAGCACTTGCCAAGACTGTCACAACACTGAAATATCCTCTTGAAATTATTTCAGAACAGGTGCATCCCTACATTTCCAAGAACGATTCCAGCAAGATCCAGCCTTGAGAGGTCCTGTGACACGGATGGGCAGAGCCACCCATGGGGACAGGGACACTGCTGACATTTTTAACAGCACATTGTTAGCACAGCAGCCATACCGAGCTATAGAAGATTCAGAGCCTTAATTTGTTCTTCTAAGACCCCAAGTGAAAAAGTAAAGGAAAAGTAAAAACCTTCCCAGAAGGAAGCAAGGGAAGCGATGCAATCAAGAAAGGGAATGTTGACAATTCCCTTCTGTTTATTTGCAGCTAAATGATTTTGTTTATACTACTGCTTAAAACCTCTAGCTGCAGAAAAAAATCTTAATTCCTTCGAGGAGGTCATAGATTTGTTTTCACTCTGTGCTCTGAATATTCATTAAAGATACAGGGAAGCAATTTTTAATAAATTATATGATCATAAGCTGATAGAAAGACCTGAAGAAGCAGCACTGGCAGGCAATTAGGGAAATTCCTGAGACAGAAGGAAAAAACGTGAAAAAGGAAACCAGCAGTAATCACAACTATTTTAAAGAACTTGGATGTTATTACAGAATATAAAGGAAAAGGCAAGTAATACTCAGAGTTCAGAGTTTTTCCTGTTTATTTTCTTTGCAGCCTTAGTTATTCCCACGGATTGCTACTGAGCTAAAGCAAGGACAAGCACCCAGGAAAACACAACCTGAACTGAACATGAAGAGGAGATGAGAAGCATCATCCTAATACTGTTAGTTCACAAAAAAGGTGTATCTTTGCCTCATCACAGATAAAGCATTACTCAGATTAGGAACTGTGTATGCCCTGGAGCCAAATATGGACAAAAACCTCAGCTATAGCCAAATTTGTGTGACAATAACCAGAAAAGCCTTTCTTATTCTTCCTGTCTTGGCAATTTTGGTCAGTCTGTCTCTTAATTAAAAGAAAAAAAAAAGTATTTAAAGAATGTATTACAGAAAAACAGACATACATATATTCACCATCTCTTCACCTTAAAATTCATTTAACAGTAGGCTTGATTCAATCCATATTCCTTTCAATTTATAATTCCCTAGAAAAAGCTCATAACGTGGTGCTTAGATTAAAAATTGAAATATTGAAAAAACCACATTTGATCTTCTCCATCACTTCAGAGCAGCCACTCCAGATCCAGACCTACTCCCTGAGTATTAAACGCTGCAGAGAAACTCTAAACCTGTAGTGGCTATTTTTCATTTAATTGGTTTCAAATCAAACAGAGCCTGAACAAAACCCACAGACAAACCTCTATAGACAGAGTATAACGTGGAAAACACTGTTTCAAACCTGCTGCTATTCTTTAAGATTTTCCCAATTCATAAAACAGCAGGAAAATGTAAACCAGCGAGCTGGTCATGCAGAGAGAGAAGTATGGAAAATGTCAGTTTATCCTGGGTGATGAGCTAAAATTCAAGGTTTATTTTTAAGGGTCCGAAAAATAAAACGCCCACCAGAACTCCAAACAGGTAACCATGCAAATGGAAAGGAATACATTTTTAAAACACAGGAAATAAATGACCAAAATAATCTGTACCTTCCTTCATAGGAATGCAGCAAACAGGGAAAAAAAAGAGGGGGAAAAGAAAAGATGTTAGAGAAGCTGAGAAGCTGTGCTGAGATGTAGCACTCCACGCTGCTCCGGAGCCAATCCAGCACATTTGTTTAGGTTAGTCCAAGGCCAACACTTCAGCCTGGCTGACAAAATTTTAATGAAGTATTTCACTGTTCTGGAGATTTTAACCATTTGAGCACAAAGGATGAACAGCTCCTCACTTTGCTGGCTGCATTCTGAATTTTTCTTTTCAACTCCTTCAAAAGAAAAAGTTTTTTTTTTTTCTCAGAGACCAAGTTCACAAAGGACTTTTTCTGTTGTTTTCCTAATCCTGTAACCTGAAGGTTTTGGTGTCCAAAAGCAAGTTCCACTTCTATAAAATTCAGACCCTCTGTTGGGAAAGCACAGGGGGCAGTGGCCGAGCAGCTTCCTCTTTCCTGAGATACACAGAAAGACTTTGTAACACTTCTGAAGGCAATTAAACCTTCATTCATTGAGACAACTGCACAAAGTTTTTACTTTTTAGTTCTTTTTTGCAGGGTCATGAGCCAGATAAGAATCACTGAATTATCAATCCATGATCATCAAGTCCAACCTTTGACCAAATACCACCATGTCCACTAAACAACACCACAAAATGCCACATCCAGTTGTTTTTTGAACACTTCCAGGGTTGGTGACTCCACCACCTCCCTGGGCAGCCCCTTCCAATGCTTAACCACACTTTCAGTGAAGAAATTTTTCCTAATATACACTGTGAGTATTTTGAAATGGGAATATGTTGTTGCTCTGACGAAAGAAGGTAAAAATCAAGATGCAAAATGAAAATGTACTACAGCCAGAATCGCAGACAGACTTCTATCCCCATCTGATGGTCTTCTACATATCCTTTAAAAGCCTGATGGTCATAGTTTGATTTCCTCTCTGAGTAAGATGCCAGCCTGTGAGCTGAACAAATGAGGAAAACAGAGCATGAGCTGAGCCTTACTGACTTTCACACGTTAGGCTGGTACAAGGTACTCAACAGATGGCAAGATTCCTGAAAAAGCCAGCCAGGATTTTGTACGTGGCAAAGCAACAGTGAATAGAAAATACTATGAGAGATGAGAAGAGACATAAACAAAAAGGGGAAAAAAAAGGGCAGAAAAGCTTCAAAGAGCTTATTATAACTTATTAACAAAGACATTTCTAGACAAAGGTAGAAACAAGTCAGTGTGACAGAAGAAGAAAACCAATGACACAGCCCTTGCTCTTCCTTATGTTCCCTGTGCATGGGAGACACTGCAGGTATCAGAACTGCTCTGGGCCATTTCTCCTGTCACTGGACAGCAGCAATCAAAAGTTATTGGCAAGCAGAGATATTTGAGATTACTGCTGTCAAGCTGTCCTTCTGGTATTATTTTCATAATAATGAGGAATACATTCCTCACTGGAGTGAGCTGGATATTAGGATAATGGACATTAGAGAAACATCCATGAATTTTGTCTAGAATGCAGAATGTGGTTTTTTTCTCAATGCAATATTATTAAGTTGATTAAGCTGATCTGGATTCCTCCTCCCTTTCTCTTTCAGCCACTATTCCCTAGATGTTTGTTCCTGGAATATAGAGACCCCTATTTATGCCTTCCTGTTCCTTGGGAGATTCAACACACAACTAGGAGAGCCTGTTGTGATGAACACACAGCTCAGCAGGACTTAGCCGGGCACTACACAGTGCAGAAAACATCTTGTTTTGCACACAGTTATGTCACAAAGTCTGATACCCAGGGGGAAACAAGGTCCCCTGTATACAGTAAATAAAGAGAGAACGTCCACAGGCTCATTGTGTTACCTTTTCCATCAGGGACCTTTTAAAGCAAGTGGCTTTCACAAAGGAGGTGAGGTGAGCAGAACTGCCACTACACAAACATCTGAGGATTGGATTGTTTGGATTTTGTGGGGGGTTTGAGTATTTTTACTCCACAGAAACCATAGTCAAAGTTATTCTTCAAAGTTATTAGTGAAATACAGGGTTATAACTGCTCAGATTTGGGGACAACTTTTTCTTTTCCTCAGCTTACCTCTCTTAATTTGAATAACAACCACTCTCAGGAATATTCGCTGAAGTAAGTGGTATAGACCATGACAATGAAATTATTTCTACTTTTAATAATTTTTCAGTTAAAAATCTAACGATCACTCATCATTTCAGCTCCATTCCATCCAGACTGAGAGATCATAACCCACACTTGGATACCAAGTACAAAGAACAGATACAATTCAAATTATTTTACTTCTTCTGTGGTAGAAAAAGTGTCATGGTGAAGTTATGCATTATAGTTGCATGACAGTACCACCACAAAGGAAACCTGAAAGGTCAGTTTCAAAAATGAAACATTAAAAAAAAAAATGTTCATTATAATTCAGGAAACTTTAAAACTTTACAGAGATACAGCTTCAAGTGCAAAACCAGCACTTTGGGGGCAATCATCACTGAGCTGTACAATAGTGAAGGGAAAGCAGTGTCCTCCTTCCTTCAGAATTTGACATTTCTGTCATACACAAAAGTTCTGAATAAAATTCTAAAAATAATTGGTCCCACATTACCTCATGTAAAATAAGTAGAGAAAAAAGATACCTAGGGCGGAAGGCCCTTTATTTGCTTTAAAACCCAGTGGTGGAAATTGAAGGTAAGACAAATTAGAGGTAATGCACTTTTGAAAGGCACAGCTATTTCACCATTACAGGAACTGCTGTAAGGATGTAGAAAGTTTTCTGCCACTGAAATATTTCCACAAAATTGGCTAACTTCCAAAAATGCCTCTTTCAGCTCACAGTTCTTGGCTAGAAGCTCAGAGGTAAATTTAACAGGATCAGGTTAGATGGATCATGAGTAGGAAGTTTTCCACAAAGGCTACAAGAATAGATTTCCAGCATCTGGATAACATTCCATCTTTTTTGTAATTCAACTCATTTGCTCTCCACTTGTAGCTATTCCCCTCATTATTCTAGCCTGGAGCACCTGTAGGCTACAGGTGATTACTAAGCAAGCAGACAAACTCAGGGAGAGGATGTGGACTGCTCACAGGAGTGCACTGACCAACAAGAGGTAGAAAAACAAATGAAGAATAACATGGAATAATTGAAACAAAAAGATACAGACAGCTGCCCATTGGGAACAAGCACCGTGCAAGGGGCAAATCTAGAAATGGCTTTTGGTAAAAGACCAAGGCTCTAGGCAAAGAAAACCTAATGCTGAATTTCTCCAGCAGTGAAGAATGCAGGATTTTAGATGATTTTTTCATATTCTTAAGAAAGAAGATTACATCACCTGTTTCTCACCCTTGTCATGGGATGGAGCCTTTGGTGGTTATTTTGACAATACTCCCAACTGTACATCTTGTGTGATCTTGGGCAAGTCATTTATTCCTTGTTCTGGACTGTCAGCAACAGTAGTAATAAAGTTGTCTGTTACTTGCATTTGCATAGTGTCTAACCAAAAATGAGTGGAATTTCATGGAATTACTCTAGTAAGTTACTGAAATGGACTGCTCACCTTGCTGGGCATTTGATACAAAGATATAACCTAGCTGAAAGTAAACTTGATAAAATTCAGACACACTAATTACTGCCATGAAGCAATCCAGAAGCTTCCTTGCTCCACAGATTAACTTTATTACAAAATATGTATTTTAATTGAATTGCTTCTTGTCATTTGTCTTCTTCTCTTCTCAGACCTATTTCAGCTAAACCAATCACGTTTTAAGAGCCCCAGGTTTACAATTAGCAAGTCATTCTGAGTTCTCCACTCTCACCAACCTGCAAACTGTGATGTATTATGCTCACTGTATTCACTGGCTACAGACAGCTGAAGCACATCTGAGTCACTTAGCAGTAATATTTATACCAATAAAACATCAAACTACACACCTCTAAGTGATAGAGAAAATACTCCACACAAAAACAACATGCACCAGTGCAAAGGATCAATTTCCCAATGTAATATTTACAGTACTTTTTATCTTCTACTACCAGAGAACAAGATTTTTATTCCATTTAAACACAAGAACATTAGGAATTTAATTTACTCTAAGATTACACCTACAGAAAATCAGGTCTAAATGAATCACAGAGAAACATCTAAGAAATTACACTCTATTTGATCAACATCCTCAAATTCCTACACTTTCCCCTCTTCACATCACATTTTTCTCATCATCTGCTTTTTCCTCTCTCACATCATCAGTCACTGCAATATACAGCAAGATCAGCAATTTAATGACAACACAGAGAAGCCAATTTCATAAAATGACCAACAAAATATAAGCTGGATCTGTTTTATCTAACACAGTATTAAAAGCTGCATTTATTTAAGTCTCAGGGTTTTTCCCTCTTTGTCTTACAAAGAATGTCCTCTCCTCTACTTTTGATAATTTTAAATGATTTTCATTGCTAGGAAATTTAAGTATTTTGAACTCAATCTTGTCCTACTCCCCCTAACAAAGAGTCAGCCTCTGACTGATCAATGATAAATTTAGCACATCACCATTCTTAGTACTAAATCAGAAAGCTTTAAACACACTCACAAACAAATTGAAATTCTCTTAAGCAATCCCTCTTCCAGACCATCTTACTAAAAACTTGCAAACTATGACATTTAAAACCTGGTTTACCCATAAACAGCAAATGTGGAGCTTGCTGTGAGGATTATCCAGTTGTTTCCCTCAGTGAAACAAAGCTGGTAAAGCAGATTCTGAGGTGCCCGTTCAAAAATGCCTTGGCATCAATTACAGCCATCATATTCTGCACTTCCCATTTCTTCTGAGCAAAACTACCACACTTGACCTACTCTTCTGAAGTCCCCACAGTGATAAATTACTAAACTTCATTCTCTTTCTCACACTCCCGGAGAAGGCAGCTATTAAAAATGCCACTTCTAGCTACACAGAACATTCGCAGTCTAAAGATTCTACTTTTTTTTAATCAAGAGGCTCTTTATCTCCTTTGGTCAGCTGCCCAAAAATCAGAACAAAACTCCAACCCTTACTATGATCTGCCTCTGTGACGGAGGAATTGAAAATACTTCCATGAAAAAAGTTACTTCAAATATTAAGAAACTGGACTTGCTTGCAGATTTATTTATTCTCAAGTGCAGAGACAAACCTATGGCACAGTGTTTATCACAGCCTGCAGTAATGCACTGAGTTTTGTGGGTAAAACACCACAGAAAATTATTAAATCAATAAAACTTATGGAATTTCAAAAAATTTCCATCAAACATTTGGCAAGAAAATATTATCATATGCAGGATGAGCAATATTTGCAAAAATGCAGCATGAGGCTGAAACCAACTTCAGCAGCAAATGTCTGGATCTACAAAACAAGCAATGTAAATGTACACAGGTAAGAAACAAGTAAATAAGGCACCTGAAATAAAGAGTGGTCTTTGATCCAAACCCCATGCCTGACCAACCTCATCTGTTCTCATTAAAAGAGGAAAACTGAACATGCAAGAACTTGCAAGTGCAAAATTAAAGTATAAAACCCCAAGGGGATTCGGAATTTGTGACACCTGACCATGGGGCACACAGCAGGTTACATTCTGAGAGCTTCAGGCTGCAAGGGCTCTCTGACCTCTGGAAGAACATTGTGAGGAAATTTATCATCCAATGCAAGCAGAGAATTCAGACAAACATCTCTGTTTCTAATTATTCTTAAAATTTCTTACAGAGCTGACAACTTTCACCACGCTGTTCCACATGTTTGTTCCAACCCTCCCTCCGCTTCAAGTTTCCAGCTCAGCAGGTCTTCACATGAGTCCATCTTTACTATTTCTCCATTATTCTAAACCAGTCAACTTCCCCTCCTTTTCTCCCCTCACTTTCTATACAGCCAACAACCTCCTACAAAAGCCAACCTCAATATTAAGTTTTGCTTTTTCATCATAATGTCATTATGGATGTGACCACCTGCAGCTGTTCACATAAGCTCTGCTTACTGTGTTGGTGTCAACTTTCATTTTTCTTTGTTCATCTTCAGACAAGAAAGAGAGGTGAAGTGTGGTTTATACAGGAGATTGCACCTGCAGCCACTCCTGAGAAGAGATTGGTTTGGGTATCAGCAGCGTATCATCACTTGTTATCCGACAATGAAGAAAGTCCACAGAAACGGTGCTTTTGACAGGCAGGCAGTGAATCTATCCAAAATTTTTCTACTAGTACTTTATAATAAATTTTTTAATCTTTCTTTCATGTCAAATAAAATGGGAAAAATAGCAAGTTCTAAAACACATTGCATCGAAATTGCAGATACTACTGTGGTAATATTGAATATAAAATACCAGACAAGCTGAATGAATTGAATTTATCCAAATCCAAGGGGTAGCAGTGTTTTTCTCCACCCCTGCCTCTAAAGAATAGCTTTAGTAAAACATTTTCTTAGTGTTCTGAATTACAGCCCTCTCTAGGGCACAAGAGCCTGTTCCTTTCTTGATGGAACAATTCACAGAAGAAGAGAGGAAGAGGACCGGTGAGCAGAAATTGTATGGAATATTCAACTATTTATAGAACTCAAGGGAAGGTAAGCAATGCTGAACTGGGCAGGGAAGGAAAATTAAAAGCATTTAGATCCAGAAATGCTCAAAAATTGCCAGCTTTCATCTAGATCCAGATCATAATCAAATTTTGCCAGACAGGTACCAACTGCCAAAAATCCATCTCTCTCTTGTTTTTTCAGAACAGCTCTATTTTTTATAATCCACTTTATCTCAGAGAAAACTACAATTCTTGGCCTGGAAGGCAAGAAAAAACACTTTGCTGACCAGGCAAAGGTTGATGTGGCTCATGGCTCATGTGAGTGGCTTTCTGGCACTCATCACAAATGTCAATTATTAAAAAAAATGTATGCATGATTTTGATAAAATCAGATTTGGAAGTGAAAGAGCTTTGTTTATTTTTTATCTTCTACCATCTTGGAAGTTATTAGGGAAACAAGAGATAGAAACATAAGACTTGACATGTTTAATACTGAGGGAGAACTTGGCCACGAAATTTACAAGCGTAGTACTGAATTCCAAGTTAGGACAGTGTGGAAGTAGAACATCTAAACTGGGCTATATATTTGTGCCTAAGATCTCATTCCTATATTCACATTTATTCAATGAAAAGGAATCTAAATGTCAGTTGCGTTCTATAGATTCAACATCCATACTAACTGCAGCAGCACCCAAAATTATTTAAAAATTAAACAACAGAAAAATCCCACTTGTTCTGTTTAAGGGCTTAAAACTTAGAATAGATGTAAGGCTTATGAGTAAAAGGAGTTAGAGCTTGAAGTATCAACAATATAAAGTTTATCCCTATTAGCAGCACACTTTCAAATAGAAGAGTAAAGCCTGAGAACTGAAGAGAAAAAAATCCAATTAAGGCCTGTATCTCATCTTAATACACTGCTGACTAAATCAGAAAAGATACATTAGAGACAGTGTGTTAAATTAAATTAGCTCTACATACTGTATTTTAACACTTCCTACCATTTACTGATAGTGCAGGAACAGAGCAGTTTTATGAGAGTAGTTAAATCTCTCCAGCTTCTGAAGCTGAATCTTCAGAATTATAGCTCACACTCCGGATGCAGGGGGAAATTCTCCTGAACAAACAAGTCTCAAAACAAATAAAGAAGTCAGCCAAATCCCTTATAAATTATAAACCAGCCCTGTCTACCAAACAACTGGCCAGTAAGCACTGGGTGTGTTTAACAGCTTAAACCAAGGTTTTAAAAAACTCACAATATGCTTTCAAAGTTTTCATGACCCAGCTAAAAGAGTTCTCAATTTCAACTTTTCATTTGGGTTAGACGGATCTCTAAAGCTCAAGTCCATATGGAATATGGAGTGAAGTGCCAGCGTGTTTCTTCCATCACTGACAAGAACTAGACTACACCACATAATCTCAGTTTCCGAGCATGAAAAGCAGTGCAGAATTCCCTAGGTTAAAACTGACACTGTGTTTGTTGAGAGATTATGACATCTGGTTAAATTTCTCACTGCAGCTTTTGCATTAAGACATAGAATGGTTTAATATCTCTAAACGCACTGCAGTGTTACTCAAAAAGTAACAGATTCAGCCTCCAAACTGACATTTGCACACCAGTATCACCACAGCAATGCAGAGCTAAGCAGGGTAACTCATCCTTTCATGCAGATACACCCTAGAACAACCAAGGAGTTTAGACACGGCTCAGCACAACTACCCAGCACTGAACAGCAGAAAAGAGTATCTGAACATAATATTACACTGTGAGATCCTATTCAGCTTGAGGGTATAAGCAAGCTTTATGATGAGGTCATAAAACAATTTTTACACTGAATTTATGAGCTCATTGTAACAGTCATTTCCAGAAGCCAGTGACCGGTTTATTAGGAGAGAGCCTGCAGCAAAACTGGAAACGGAGATTGCAGAGAAGCTCGACTGCAATATCCAAGACTGAAGCACAAAAATTGTAAGGCAAACAAGCAGGGAGGGGAGGTTTAAGTATGAGGCTTATAAATATCTGAACAAGGACATTTCAGAATCAGCAACACGAGAAGCATTGATTTACATTCACTTTCATTTGCAGATATTCACTTTCATTTGAAGATGAGCTTACGCACAGCATGCAGGATTGAAAAATAACCACTACCCCTGAATATTCACACCAGACACCTATTGTTAAATCATGAATAAGTGACAGCAGAGCGTTTTCACCACACATACAAATTGTTTAAGATCCATCTTGCCTCTTAACTTAAAAACTCCCACTTGCTTCTTACATTAGTCCTTGTCAAACCACTCCAATTAGCACAACTATAAACTAAATGTAACCCAGCACTCCTCCCAAACTGCACCGTGAGGGACAAACCAACAGTCCACAAAATTGTTCTGCTGCCACAGGGAGAAACTCAGGGATATTTTAAGGAGGTTCTAGGGAACTCAAAAAGGTTCATAAGTACCAAATATTGTGAGACTCAGTATCAGAGGGAACCTATGATCATCTCTCGTGTACAGATCCCAGCTTGTTTCATTTCAGACAGTGATGTCTGAGCAAAAGCATTTGACAATGAATGTAATTCATGCACTCAAAGACACCCAGCCTAAAACAGAGTCAAATCCAAAACCACAGCAAATTCCTCAAAACTCAGCCAAGAAAACTGGACCACAGCACATTCTAATTGTATCTTTAAATGGTTAATTGACTGGATTGTTTACAGTAACTCCCTGATGCTATGGTTTGGAACTTATCTGCTTTCATTTTAAGCTACTGGTGGTTCTAATGCTGCTTCCTACTAAAGAGCAGTGCCAAAATAGAGAGAAGTCACAAGTAGAAATAATGTGTATTACAGAGAGGGAGTGAACATACACAGCTGGATAAACCTTGTTATCACAGAATGACCACCAGTCAGGGGCAATGCAGTCACCTGAACAGGCAAATGCATCTCCTCAGTTGCAACAGGTAACTTTTTCTGGTCTTTTGCCCACTACCCTCAATGTCTGTCCATGTACACAGAGACTTAATTATGTGGATAGTCCAGTGAATCAAAAAACATTTCTAAGATAGTTCTAAATAGTTTTGAGCTCCATAGGCATTTTCAATCCAAGCAGATCAAACTACTGGTTTATAGTAGCACAACTGGGACAAACTCCAGGCACACTACAGATCCTTTACAGCAGTCATACACAGCAGGCTCAGGACACGGAGACATTTACTCAGCAAAGAACCCTTTGATGCTGTTGGAATGTGTATTCTCTACTCAAGGTAGTTTTGATCATATGAATGGTTCTTCCATCACAAAATACCAATTAAATCAAAATTCATCCCATAAACCTGGCAATAGGATCCAGCATGTGCCTTCCCACCACACTGTTTCGCTATACACTGTTAAAAACCAAGCTTCTGCTTCACAGCCCTCCAACATCTTTGTAAAACTATCCTACAGATCATTGGGAACCTGCAAGTTCTTGGTTGCCAGGACAACTGATTGACAAGCAAAAAGTGCACCAAAAAGCTTTTTTCTCCATGTATTTGGTGCAAAGTTCTGCCTGTCTAGATTTTTAATCCTATGTTGAAGCAACACTCCCCTTGCTGCCATGACTTAGAGGCGTCTACAGGTCAGACACTCTACACAAAGCTCTGAACTTAAAAATTAATGCTGGACTTTTTATTCACTTAAATAGCAAATTATTTCCTCAATCACACTGATTTATAAACAATTGGGAAACAGCTTGCTACATCATAAAATAAAAAGGCTTTAGTAATTTTTTAACACCTTTCCTATGCTGCAATCATGTTTTCTGTGCTGCAGAATCAATTGATGATGAATTAACAGTGCTAATGGTCCAAAAGAAACACACTTACAAATTAACCGTTTCACCTGTTTCTTGCTCAGATAGAATTGTGAATATTCTCACTGCGAAGGAAGCAAATTCACAGGCAAAGCAAGTCACTGAGAAAAGCAGAGCCTGTGTTTGCTTCTCAGCCAAACACATGTGAAGCCAAATATTGCACTGTACAACACTTGTTCTAATTCCTGATGGGATGAGCTGATGCAGAACACGGATCCATGCAGGGAATGTATCAAATACTACACGCAATGCAACATTCATGAAAGCTTGGGAAGAGACCAATGAAGTGCTGCAGTCCATATTTTTACAATCTTTCTTATTTTCATCTTAAATTATATCTTCTTCAAATCTGGCCACTATGAAGCTAAGCTTATTTCATGCTCAAAACAATTTTACACCTTCAACATGTAAGATCTGCCACAAAAAAGCAAAGAGAAGCTTTGTCCAGGGTAGACTCTTGGCAAGCAAAGTGCAGCTTCCATCTACACAACTGTTCTTCCACCCTGCTACTTTTATTTACTTTTCCTTTGACTCTCTCAACTATTCTGTTTTATTACTTTATGCACACCACCAAAAAAAAACCTCACTGCAAGAAAGCCAAGAGTTCATAGAGAAGCACCTTCCTACAGAGCAAATAGCACGAGCAAGCACCATGAGGGGGGCTGACAGCTCCCCCAGTACACCACAGCAATAACCAACTCTGCACTTTACACTGATTTCTCTTCACCTTCTTTGTTTGTTGGCTCTAATATAACAATGCAAACACAGAACATCAAGCTGTGCTAAAGGAAACCAAAGGGAAATATTTATGAGACAAGGAAACCTTTGTTTTTTAATCACACAACAAACCATAGCACAGTACAGCAAAAAACCACAGGATTTACTTATTCTGATGTCATTCCCTTACCTTGACGTGACTGAAATCACCAACTTTGCTGCTTTCTTGGGGATTAAGAGGTTTGGTCTCCACTCTTGGTTTGACAACCTGTCGGAAAGGACTGGAGAGTGGGAGTCCACTGACACTGATTCCATCTGGAACAGAGAATAAATTGAATTACTTTGCTTACCTAATGCTACACTTTGTTCCAATTAATTTATATCTGTATTATCAAAGGGAGCGAAAAGACACAAAAAGTAGTATGAACCTTTCATACAAAAAGACAAAACAAAAGACAAAGACTATTTGATTGCTTCTCCCAGGACACCAAAAAAAATGGAACTTAAACACACCAAAAATTCGGTGAAGATCACAGGGAAGGATGGCAACTGCACTTGAAATATCACAAAAGAGATGTCAGAGTTAATAATATGAAATTAATTTTAACACTTACAATACTAAAATAAAGATAAAAGTTTATGGATTTCCATGACAGTGATCCGATCAGCTCCTCAGGACCTTTAAATTAATTTCTGGTATGAAGATTTCTTTTTCAGGCATATATTGTGGAAAATGACAGAAAATAGAGATGTCACATTTTGTACAGCTACTGATGTAAAAATAAATAAAATAGTTCTCATTTACAAAGGAGGTAGAATGGAAACTTAAGGTTTCCATTGTAAGAGTCAACAAAAAAGTTTAAGAAATACCCTCACAGGAATCCCCAGTTTGGTGTTTACTCTGAGTCTGGGTATTGGCACATAGGTAGGCAGCAAGGTACAACAGGCAACTTAACAGTGTCTGTTATTGCCAACAAGGTGTAACTTAAAGGTAAATAAATGCACTGCAGCATATTTGGGGTTCTCAGCCCAACCAAGGCTACATTCTCAGCACAAACTTAAAATGTGTGAAAATTACTGCTGAATCAAAAAAAGAAGAACAAGAAAATTAAAATAATTAAGCTTTAACATACAGTAAAACTATATTCAATATTTGTTATTATTTAGATTTACAACCAAAGAAGAGCAGGACTTTGTTCCTTGATGCCATGAAGAGCAACTGCAATCCACAAACAACAATAAAATACAAGCAAGATCTCATGTACAGCAGCAAACACATCCAGCTGAACACATGGGAAACACCAAAGTGTTACACAAAACCCAAACATATTTCCTAAATTGCACCTATGAAATCTGGACATGTTGAGGATAAGTTCCTCAAAAGAAGAAACCACAAGAATGAGACGGAACATGAAAAGGGTTTTGCTTCATTAAACTTCACAGGTGTCCAAATGAGAAAACAAAGAGAGTATTCCCATATTCCCTTACTGGCAACTCCCTTCATTAACTAGTTCTAAAATGCACCTTAGCACTGAATAAATATCCTGTTGTATCAGTACCTGGGGGAGAGCAGGACAGGCAGGTGAGAGCACCCTGCCTGTGCAATGCAGCAGGCCCATGAATGAGACAAAATACGGGAATAAATACAGAACTACATTTCATCACAGGCTTTGAAAGCCACTCTTTCAAAATGAAAATTAGAAGTTTTAATTGAGGAAAAATATTCTTCTCCAACTGATAAATGACTTTCACTAGTTCTATATTTAGAACAAAAACTGACACTGACTGATGCATAAAATTGCAAATTAAAACAGAAAAAGAACCAAGTATGAAAAACTGCATGGCATTAATCAGATTTTACATGTTTTATATGGCATGCGCTTTCTTTTCTTTGAGAGAGGAATACATAATACCTAAAACAACATCACAGACATACAACTAATGCCTTTCTTAATGATTTTATCCTTTAAAACCCCATTTTCTTTTTATTTTCTGTGGTGGGGGGAAGAAAAAACAATAGTTTAAAACTTCTCTCTGGGAAGAAGAGATTTTTTAATCTCTAAACTGTACCTGAAAATGGAGGTTTTCTAGCAAAAGAGACATCAGGATGAAAGGGAAGATAACTTGGTAGTGGTTGAACTTTCTGTCTCAAGTCTGTGGCACTCTCACAGAGCCAGTGCCAGGCACTTTGTTACGCTGCAAATGACTCAGCCCTTCACAGCCTGGACTGCTCAAGTCAACTTCTCTGCCAGAGGACAAAAAAAAATCATGTTCTGCTGCAAACAATTTATTTTTTAAATTATTTTGGTTTTTCTGTTCTTTGACCAGGCAGCAATGGTGGAAAGACCTTGCCCAGCTCCTCTGCAATACATTAAATAGTCAGAATGGGGGAAATCCTGTTAAAAACCCTGGTAGGCTGCAGAACTTAATGATGGCAGGAGAAAACTGAGCATCAATGAAGCAATTCTCCAGAAGTTTTACATTACTGATACTTACATTTTTTGAGATTTCCTACATTTTATTTTCTCTCATGAAGTTTAGAGAGATGAAGATGCTAAATCCTCCATAGTGTTCTTTTGTCAATCCCTACTGTCAAACAGCCTGAACAGCCTTGTACTATAAAAAGAATAATTGTCTTTCTACTTTGTCCAGAAATTTTCCTAATTTCAACAATCCACATTGAATATTTCCATGGTAACAGCATATGACCAACACTTTTTCCATGGTAACTGCAAAAACACAGCTTGCCTTTCTAACATCCCAGTCACTGCTGTCACAACAGAGCAAAATCTCTTACCAGCATTTCCTCTCTCCCCTCAAATGTTAAGTAAATTGTCAATTTAACTTCATTAGCCACTTTCCCAGCACACTGCACAGAAGAATCCCACACAATTTCTTATTTGAATGAGGGAAAGTGCATTCAGGGAGTTAAACCCATAGATTTACAACATGGTAACTGAGCACTGAAGGAAGAGGTGGCATGGGACAGCTCCTGTCCTGTGTCACACTGTGCTATGCAAGGATCACTGGCCTGATCCAGGGGACAAAAATGGATACACTTTCCAATAGGTATATCACAGCTATGGACGTCTCAAACTCCACAGCAAGGAAACACTTAAAAACTGTCCCACTGACAGCAGGACATCACAGAGGTTTGGATTCTGAGGCAGTGCCCAGGCAAATCGATGTCACACGAGATGGAAGATTTTGGGTTGAAGTGCTCCTTCTTTCCAGGAGAATTTCATACAATCCAACAGCAGTGCAGACCTGCTTCCTGCACCTTCCTGAACAGCAGCACAGGGACCCCCAGAGGGGCAGGAGGAGGAGGAATCCCAGAATCATTTAGGTTGGAAAAGGCCTCAGAGATCATTGAGTCCAACCTAAAACCGAACACCACCACGTCAACCAGACCAGAGCACTGAGTGTCATGTCCAGTCTTTCCTGAAACACCTGCAGGGATGGTGACTCCATCACGTTCCCGAGCAGCCCATTCCAGGGAGGGCAGGAGGGGCTGCTGGTCCCAAGCAGGGATCCCCCCTGCAGCCCAAGGATGTTTCGGAGGGGGATTCTGCCCCTCTGCTCTGCTCTGGTGAGATCCCACCTGGAGTGTTGCATCCAGCTCTGGGGCTCCCAACATCAGAAGGATGTGGAGCTGCTGGACCAAGTCCAGAGGAGGCATCAAAGATAATCCAAGGGCTGGGACACCACTGCCCTGGAGACAGGCTGGGAGTACTGGGGCTGTGCAGCCTGGAGAAGAGAAGGCTCTGGAGGAAACTTAGAGCCCCTTGCAGTGCCTAAAAGGGGTCCAAGAGAGCTGGGGAGGGATTTTGGCAAGTTCATGGAGTGACAGGACAAGGGGATGGCATCAAACTGACAGGGAGAAACTCTTTACCCAGAGGGTGATGAGGTCCCGGCACAGGCTGCCCGGAGAAGCTGTGGCTGCCCTATCCCTGGAGTGTTCAAGGCCAGCTTGGATGGGGCTCAGAGCAACCTGGGATAGCGGAAGGTGTCCCTGCCCATGGCAGGGGATTGGAACGAGATGAGCTTTAAGGTCCCTTCCAATCTAAACCATTCTATGACGCTGTGTCATAGAATCCTAGAGATTTTGGAAAGTACACAGTTTGATCATAACATATGAAAACTAAATGCCACCTCAACCCATTTGTTTATTTTGTCAATCCTTCCCTGATTGAAATTTCAAAACAAAAACCTCTTGGTAGGCAACATCTCATAAGAACACTGTAACAGCTTTAAAGTACTTTAAACATGCAGAAAAATAGAAAAAAAAACAACTCGAGACAGGAGACAGACTCTGCTTGCTGAACTCAAATGCCTTTTTTTTTCCCTAGAAAAATAGAACTGTATTCTCATGAAGTGTGCAGAATTCTAGAAACTTGCTGTGTACAGCAACAAAGAGTGGAATAACACCAGAATACAGCGTTTGAGGCAATATAATCCCCTTCACCCTTCACACTTCAGGTGTGCAGCTCCTTCCCTCTCACAAGAACGTGCTCAGGACTGTCACAGGAGGGACCCCAGGTAGCAGCACTCCAGGCACAGTTCCTGGGAATGCATCAGCTCTCTGGCTCCCAGGAGCAGGGCACAGATGACATGGACCAGACTTGAGCACTTCTTTGAAACCCCACTACCTTTCAAGACAATAATTAACAATAACAAATGCACTGTAAGAAAGGATTTATGTCCTGAGGTTGCTGAACTGAACTAAAATTGGAAACTAAATTTACAATAAGGGTGAATGCAATAAAAGAGAACAAATGAAGTGTAAAGAAATTCATAATAAACACCAGAGATTATTTATGCAGATTACATTAGATGCTAAAATAAAATCCTCAGCAAAGGAACAGCATAACAGGATGGCAGGTTTATCAGCCTGTATGTGCCAATAATCAATTTATTGTTATTTGCCTCATGTCTGTCTTAGATATTTACATTGTAAAGATTTGGGGTATGAAACACCAATCTCTCTGTGTATTTGTCTGGTGGCTGGTACAACTGGTATAGGCTGAAGTACTATGGCACTTATATACTGTTAAAAAAATCCCACCCTATATTAGTCAAATCATGAGACAAGACTATTTATCTATCTTAAAGGCAGTTGGAAGAGAAAAAGGCACCTTATCTTCTGTAATTACTGAAGCTGGAATTCAAGAAGAATTCTGTAGGAGAAGTTCTCAAAACAACATGAATATTTCTTAAAGTTACACAGTGATGAATTTATGGAGGACACAGAAGCATTTGTATTTTAAAAAATAAAAGGAAAAAAACCTCATATACTCATTTTAACAGTACAAGCAAACTGACATCTTCAAAATGCAGAGACAAAAAAACTTCTTAGAAATGAAGTCACTTCAAAAGAATACTTGGAATGATTAAATGTTATAAAGGCTACCAAGCAGAGTAACATGAAAATGATAATACTGAAACATCTCTGAGGACCCCACCATCATCATCAGTGATACCATTATCCTAATAGAGTCCTCCAGGCTACTCAGTTTCTTGGAAGACCTGTCAAGAGCACATTTAAATTCCAAAGCAAGTATCATTCCAACAAAAAAAATGCTTTGTCTATACACTACGTAAGTGCAGGGACATTTTGAAGTAGATAAAATCTGGCCATTTCAGCAGAAAAACAACAAAGTGAGGATGAAATATACACTGGTCTTGCATACCAATGTTAAAAAATATTAAAGATTAGTGCTTCTAGAAATATGCTATTATTTCTCTGCAACCTTTTCCCCCCCAGAGAAGGGAAGGAGAGACTTAAGGCATAGATTTGCTTCTCTCTCAACATGTAATTAATTGGTTCCTTTGATGAGTTTATGAATTTAAATATTCTCACACTTGTCTCTAGGTTCCCTATACAGGGAATAAATAAACATTAACATTCTACATAATAAAGTACTCATTGTAAATTAATTCATTAACTTTGCAAAACACTGTCCCCACATAACAGGAGCTTTTTTAAAAGCCTCAAACAAGTCACCGTGTACATAACAATCCAGAAAGAGCAGCTATTGTTCTTCCTCATTTAGTGTCAGGGAAAGGCTGAGTTTCAGAAATTACAGTATAATAGCTGGGAAGGGGAATTCATTATGCTCATAATGTGAGTACCCTGTTGACCTTTTTAGTCACCTTAACAGGTGACAGAGACCTCACTGCTTCAGCTCCTTGCAGCTGGCTGTACCAAGCAGATTGAGGGCTTCCCCCTGCCTCACCCAGTGTAGCTACGCCAGAATCAAATTAAATGCCCACACTGACCCTCCCGACCAGAGAGCCAAGGACAAGCAGAGAAGGAACACTGCACCATCCAGCTGAGGGACAAGAGATCCAAAATTTTGCTAGGATTTGCAGCAAACACATGTCCTGCATGGATCTCCCAAATCCCGGTCAACTGGCTTTGAGACATGGCATCACAGAATTGTTAAGGTTGGAAAAAACCTCCAAGATCATCATGTCCAGCTGTCAACCCAGCACCACCTTCATATTCACCACTAAACCATGTCCCCAAGTGCCACATCCATGCATTTTTTTGGAACACTTTCAGAGATGGTGATTCTACCACCACTCTGGGCAGTCTGTTCCAATGTTTTCCAACCATTTCAGTGAAGAAATGTTTCCTAACATCCAATCTAAACATCTTCTGGTGCAACTTCAGCCCATTTCCTTTCATCTTGTCTTTTGTTGCACAGGAGAAAACACCCAATAAAGTATCAAAATTCAGCATAAATAAATGGCGGAAAAATCCTAAACTTATACATGGAGTAAGAGGGTCTCAGCATATCATTTCTGTTGAGAAGCAAGATCATGGAGCTGTGGTTCAGACATTCATGAATCTCCCAAATCAGTGCTCAGCAACAGTCAAAAAAAGCAAGTGATAAATGGTGCATTACCCCATGATTATAAGGAAAGTAATATAAAACAAAATAAAGAGCACCATTGGGTCATAGATCACCTTTCAAATAGTGTGTACAGCCTCCCTCAAACATACAGAACTGAGAGTTCAAAAGGGACAAGGCTGATACGTAGAACAGTTTCCATAACAGGGACAACTAAGCCAGGTAGAAATCTCCAGTCTGCTGTGACAATACCCTGGGGAAATGCATCAAATCACTGCAGGAACCATGTTTGGAAGACATCCTGTTACCTCCCTCATGCAATATAGAAACCTGGGAACAACACAAGGACGCCAGTAAGTGCAAAGCTGCTAAAAATTAATTTGACTGAGACTCTTCTTGCCACGGCACATTGTAAAGTGCTGACAGGAAGAATGAAGAATTTTAGGAAAGAGAAACCCATTAAGGATGACTAACAGTGCCTAAAACTAGAGAAACCATATTCAGCCCTGGAAGCTCCTGAGCTAACAACAGTTGGAGGCCAAAAGCCTAGAGGAAAACAGAAGTATGTGCACAATTTTTCTTGTATTGTCCCACTGAAATCTGCTCTTAGCCACTGTCACAGTCAGGATATTGGACTGGATGGTCACTGATCCGATCCTGTACAGCCACTCGTGGTTTTGCCCCCTTTAATCTAGAAAAACACCCAACATTTTTCTCTGTGAGACAGCACAACATCAACACACATCAGCAATTCTGACTGAAAACTTGGTTTACTTTCCAGTTGGATGAACATCTACCATCAGAAACATCAGTAATTTATTCCTTCTGCACCATGTCCTGATTACAAACAACACAAAAGGAAACAATTCCAACAGCAAATGAAAATACATGAAAGTAAAAATTGCCCTACTAAAGACATTACTTTTAAGAGACAAAAGTATTTAGATCATCACTGTAAATGTGGCTGGTCTTCAAAAGAAAAAGGTACCGCAGCTACCCTATGATTAGAAGTCATGTCATAGTTGCCATTGATTTTTCTAGCTCTTTACTCTTCTTCCCTCCCATCAGGCTCCTGCCTGATTCTTTGGAAAGTACAGCATTTGTAAAGTTAAAAGCAAAACATAAAATATAAAGTAGCAACTAAATAGTGAATATATTTAGCATCTCTAATAACACTTTCAAAGGACACAGAGTACACAGCACCCACAGATACCAAAGTTCCAACAAAGCACTAATGGATCCTACTCCTTTATCATCACTGAATGAGGAAAGGCTGAATTGCTTCCAGGCTTCAGTTACACAATTTTCCAGAGAAGCAGGAAGCAGAAATGGTAAGGTAAAAATGTTTTTCAAAGATTTTTTTCATCTGTGGTCCCATAAGAGGTGGATACAGGTAAACAACAGAGGCTGAAATCCAAATCCCACAACTGTTCAATGTCCATACCAAGAAGTATGTTATCTTCATCTCCTACAGAATATTTTGGATTTATGTTATTTCATCTGAAAACCTCCTAGACAAGTGCAGCTTCAGAGCTTTTTGGACACTGGGCAAATGAAAGAAATCTTATATATATATATGTGTGTATATGTATCTATATATACATATCCATCTTCTATGAAATTTCTCCTGCTATCAAGGGCATTTCTCAAAGTCTCAATTCCCAGGCACCTGTGTGTGTGCTCTTCCTTCACTATCAGCATTTTCAGTAAGTTCTAAATTGCACCTTAGTGTAGCAACACTGTAGGGTTTGTGCAGTTAAGTCTTAAAATATTTTTCAAGTACCTTTATATTTTACTTTAGGGAGGTTTCAAAACTAAAATCTTTCAATCATTACTAACAATTACTATAGTTTTTGTCTAAATGCATTTGCAAGGTAACTCACAGAAATCGTTCCTATTCAACCTGAGTGAGCTCTGCATTTAATTTTGTTGTGTTTTTCTATACTGAAAGACTACTTATAATGGTAATGCATACCTGCAAGTGGGTACTGGGAAAAAATCCAAATCACAGAGAGTTTTTAATACAAGAATATCTTGCTTTGTCAAGTTAATTTAATCAGTGTAAACATATCAGACAAACGAAAAAATATAGAGTAATTACTCCAGCAAGACTGTGTGTTTATCATAAAAATTATTATTACAAGTACCTGGTACTTGTAGTTCCAAATAATTCTAATAGAAGCAAACACTGCAGCTTCCTTTTATTCAAAATAAGTTAAGCACAAGAAACTTTCTCTGCAGTACAAATATTAAGGGGATTATGCCTTAAATTTCAGTCAGTCACTTTAGGCAAAACTGCACTCAGCAATCTTTCAGAATTCTGCAATCCTGGATAAATTAAATAATCAACTCAATGCTATTTTTCTTTAAACCCCACTAATGTTTGTGAATTATTTTTCTTTACCTTCACAGGGTAAGGACACAAAGAGATACCTCAGAAACACTGTCAAAAGATATTTTGAAAGATAGCATGGCAAGGTCTCACGATGGGGAAGTTGGGTCAGACTCTCATGCCCACAGCTGTCTCAAAAATTCACCCTTCAATCTGTAGAGCTCAGCCAAGGGTTGTCTTTGCTTTACAAGACACAAATATTCAAACACGCAGCCACATCACAAATCAGTTTAACACAAATGGCACAGCAGTTAGAAAAGTGTTCCCAGCAGCACATACAACCCTCCTAAACAAGGAGAAATTAAAAACTCACCATCACTGAGATCCTGAAGAAGGTTTTCCTGGCATGAAAAGTCCAGCTTCACTTTAATGTTTACAATAAACGTTGCAATCTTTCCAGGTTTTAGAGGAAACTGGCAAAGGGTGTCTTCTAGATTCCAACTCAAGAAATCTCCATACAGCTTCTCTGTATCAAAGTAAGTAAATATTTCATGAGCATAAGCCCTGCGTTAAGGAAGTTTCAGTTTTGAACTGCTGTAGAGAGGACTAACCAATTTGTCATGTCCTGTTTAAAGTCTAAAATGTTGAAAATTAAAGTATTAAAAAATAATGAAATGTAACACTAGGAAGATAGAGAAGTTACTGGGTACTGACATTGACCTGGAATCATACAGATCACAAAGCCCAAAACATGAATTTAAGTGAAGACCACTATCAAAAAAAAAAAAACAACTGCACAATAGGCAGCATTAAATGTAAACTTTAAATACAGCCTGCAGGGGTTCTAAAAGCTCATGTAGTTTCGAATCCTACACAGTTCAACTCAGGAGGTGTCACACGAATGCAGAGCACTTTTCATCAAAATACACCAAACTTCATCAGTTGAAATTCTGAAACAGCTGTAACATCATTATTCAGTTATTTATTGAGTAATGGAGAAGGTGATGAAGACTACTGGTTTTCATCTTTTTATAAAGTCCTTTCTTAAAGCTGAGAAGCAGCTTTTTACTAGACCCAAACATTAAGGATGCTGCCAGACGGGATTAGTCTGTGACAGAAGAAAATTTGTTTAACAAATTATTTATCATTGATTCATATGAGATAGGGGATCTGTAATTATTAAGTCGTCCCTCATAAGCCTCACATGCCAGAAAATAAAACAAGGGGAAAAAAACCCAGAATTTACTGTTCATCTATACTGGGTCTTCAGTTCTGGCCAGGGTCAACCCAACCTATCCATAAATTCATTCATATATGCAAGACAATACCATGCTAAGTACTACAAGAAATATACATAAAATAAAAGTGGTTTGACTGGGAGAGTCCTAAAAATATATTCAATTATTACAGCAATGTACGTTATCTCCAAAGTATATTGGAGAATTCTTCTAAAAGCTCATTTAAACACCATTTGAGCACAGCTTTGCATAACAGGGACCACTGAAAGTCACATAGTTCATCTCTATATCCTCCCAGGCTACTTGATAAGAGCAAGGTAATTAAAATCTGCTGGAATTTCAGCACCTTTCCAAAACCATCATCTAAGATCCACATGTGAGGGAACAGGGTGGGCAGACTGCCTCTACAACTACAACCTGGAATAAAGGTTCTTTCAAAACCAGCAATCAGAATTCCAGATTATGTCCAAATCATGTTGATTTGCACAGAAACTTTTGGTTTCCCTTCCTAGGGAAGGAGAAAACCAAGAGAATGTTTTTTCCATTAACTTGTACCTAAACAATAACAGCTTTGCCTGAAATATATTCTTCTCACAGACCACCAAGTGCTCTGTTGTCTTTCCCCATCAAATCAACAGTACAGGTTTCTTCATAAAAACAAAGATGAGGTAAAAATAAAAAATTCTCCCAAGAATTGTTTCCTTAAAGTCACCTCCACCTCACTCAATGATTTAGCTGGAACCATATCATCATTCTGATTATTTTCTTCTACTTTCAAGAAAAAAAGTAGGTTGGTAAGTATGGCAATCTCTATCCCCGTTTCCTGACAAGTAAAAATCCAATATGCTAAAGGAATGTTTTCCCTCAGTGTAAACAAAGAAGGACTTATCCCAAGCACTGGAGCACCAAACTGTTTCCAAAACGTGTTTTCATTAAGCAAGAGATTTATTTGAAGATGTTACAAATGAAAAGACTTTTGAAGTGAGAATAGCCCCTGTAGATACTTTCTAATTAACACCAGTAATTACAACACAAGATCTAAATGCTTGAGCTAAAAGTTAAGCTGTAGAGAAACACCTAATTTATATTTATCTGACACTGTTTATAGTTTAACAATGTTGACCCTGTTCAGTAATCACTATTACAGTGAATTATACTCTGGCTTCAGACCTTTCAGTTCAGCGGAAGGCTAATTTGGGGCAAGCCTGCATTCAGTTCTTTCTCGAGTCCAGAATCTGTGTTTAGCAAACATCTGAAGTTAAAAGCAACTGCTATCAGGAATAGTAAATAGCAACCTGTTTCATCATTTTACTAGATCACTAAAATTCTAACAAATATCACGTAAAAGCTTACCCAGAAACCAACTTTGGGTTATCCCAGGCCAATCTAACTTTTAACAGATTTTAAGGTCTGCCAAAGAAAAAATCCATACTGACATTTTGCATAGAGAAACTTGATACAAAATTCTTTTGAGATCACAAGAACCTCAGCTCTTTTCAGTGTTAAATCCCCCGGTAAAACTGGCTTTTTGCTATAGTTTATTTTATAAACTCAAAACAACTATCAGTTCTAAACACACAGGCATTGGCATTCATACATTTTAACTTCTCCTAGACCTGGTAGATAGAAATGAACCTGCAGGACTTGTTACGTTCTTACAATGTGGTAACACACTAAGAAGGAAAAAAAGTTATTGCACAGAAGCAATTGTGCTCAGAGAGGTGAGAATGTGTGAGAGGAACAACTCTGCAGACACCAAAGGTCGGTGGAGAAGGAGGGGCCAGGAGATGCTCCAGGCGCCAGAGCTGAGATTCCCCTGCAGCCCAGGGAGGAGCCAGGGGAAGGACTCCTCTTCCGGAACAGCAGCAGGAACGTGTGATGAACTGACTGCAACCCCATCTCCACCTCCCTGCACCACTGTGCAAGAGGATGGAAAATCTGGGAAAGAGGGGTGGAGGGAGGAGGTGTTTTTAAGATATATTTTACTTCTTATTATCCCATCCAATTTTGTAGGCAATAAAATTCAATTAATACCCCCAAGTTGAGTCTGTTGTGTCTGTGACAGTAATCAGTGAGTGATCTTCCCTGGTCTTTAACTCATGAGACTTTCATTATATTTTTGCCCCCCTGGCCACTTGTGGAGGGGAGTGACAGAGCAGCTTTGATGGGTGTCTGGCATTCAGCCAGGGTCAATCCACAATAAGCCAACTCTAATTTGAAAGAATTTACAAAGTTTTCTTTAGCTAAAAAAAGGTAAATAGATCTAGTCCTGGATATTCACAGTTCTTCCTGAACCTCAGAGTAGATTGTTCATTTGTGGTCTGGCAGATGTGTTCAAAGGCCATGGGAAGAATACAGCTGGACAGCTGAACCAGTTTCTCTATGTTTAAATTCCAGAGGTCAGTCACTTCTAGGAAAGATCAATGAGGATTTGCCTCATCCAGGTTCATTCAGTTTGTGTAGCTGGGTTCACCACTTGTGCTAAGATTGCCTGGTGGGCTCTTCTCAAGTCTCAAGTTTGAAAGCATCAGGGCTATATTTGCCCCTGAGTGGATCAAATAACTGGTTTATCAAAGCCTTTGGACTGCACTCCCTTAACTGAGACATAACAAGCTTCTAACAAGAGCTGACTGCAGCCAAAGGGTGAGAAGGCATCCAGTTCTGCACAGGTCATCTTTCCAAAAAAAGGATTAAACTGTCTGACTTGGTGAAGGACAGTGTAAGGTGACAGAGAGCTGACCCTGACAGTATGGACATGTGATGTCCAACCACCAGATGCCACAGCCTGGCTCAGGGCTGCAGTGGCAGACGTGTCTATTGTGGCAGCATGACAAGTCCCTCTTGCTGAGCTGCCTCAGGATCTGTTCCATAACACACTGCTGCTGAAGGACTCGAAAACCCTGTGATGCCCTTTATGAACTGCACAGTTCTTATTTATCTGAGGGCCAGAGTGGAAAACCCAAAGAGCTACACCTGAGAGTGACAGAAGAGAGGAAGTAAGGAAGGGAAGGCAAGTGTGAAAGTCTTACCTCCAGAGGTTCTCATTAACATGACACCACTCAAAACAATGCCAGAGAAGTTGGCTTCCTCAAGGAAAGTGACTGGCTATAAATGCTAACATAACAAAGGAGGGGTATCAGGTCACTGCACTGCAACAGCAAATCCCATCCAGTAGTTCCAATAGCAATAAAAAAGAGAATGTTTGCCATTTACAATACTCATCTTTGTGCTAAAAGCTGTGGCTCCAGACACAGAAAGTAGGGAAATGGGTCAGGCAGGCAGCAGCTGCAAGAGATTCACAAGCAACTGCCAAGACAAAAAGAACCAAAGGAAATCAGGTGAAACAAAGGTTGACTGAAAGCTCTGTGTATTTGGCTGAAATGGGACAACAGCTTCTCACATGCTCCTGAGCTGACAGGAAAGCTGTGGTCAGCCAGATGAAGGTGATCACCAGCTTTCAAGGAGACCTTGAAAGCAATTTGAACAGGCACATTTCAGTGAGGAACAGTACAGAACAACCAAGAGACAACTTCTTAATACACTATGGACAGTTCATAAGCACCTGCATATCCTCTCAACTTGATGTGTAACACCAAGAGTTTGTGATGCTGTTAGATATGCTTTAATGTCATGTCCCCATGAGTTCCATACATGTATTCACTGACCAAACGGAGCTGCTGACATTACAAAACTTTAGTTCCCTGTTGACCACCACAGTCCCATGTCACTGTACAATCAGTCCATCCTTATGCATTTGTTTAAATTTATGGTTGTAACTAAAATGGAAGAGACCTAAAATGAAAAAAGGCAAAGGTCCATCTCCAACACAAGAAAGACATGCTGGACCTGTTGACATGAAAGAGCTGTAGGAAAAAGTCCAGAGGAGGCCACTAAGTTGATCACAGCACCTCTGCCATGAAGACAGGCTGAGTGGTGGGGTTGCTCATCCTGGGGAAGAGAATGCTCTGGGTAGATCTTAAGCCCCATCCAGTGCCTAAAGGGGCTCCAAGAGAGCTGGAGAGGGACTTTGGACAGGGCATGCAGTGACAGAACAAAGGGGAATGACTTCAGACTGACAGACGGCAGGTTTAGCTTAGGTATCAGGAAGAAATTCTTAACTGTGAGGCCCTGGAACAGGTTTTCCAGAGAGGTTGTGGACTCCCCATCCCTTGAACTGTTCAAGACCTGGCTGGATGGAGCTCTGAGCAACCTGGAATAGTGGAAGGTGTCCCTGCCCATGGCAGGAGAATTGGAACTCCAAGGTCTTTAAGGTCCCTTCCCACCCAAACCATTCAGTGATTGATTCTATGACACTTTGCAACACCTCCATGCAACCACATTTGAAATAACGTAATTATTGCATGCTTAATGTGGACCATTAGCTCTTCTGCCATGGACAGCCTTTTCCAGTGCTTTATACTGTTTCCACAGCACAGTCATGTAAAAAGTCACACTTATTTAAGTTGGGGTTTTTTTCCCTCCAGTAATTCAGTTCATCTCAAGCACACAGTTCCAAATGCAGGGGTGCATTTCACTTCTGTGAGACAATGCAAGAAACTGAACATTCTGCTTGACAGGGCCCTGGATCACCTTAAGTTCTGCTTTCACAAGAAGGTTAAGATGATTTCCAGAGGTCCCTGCCCACACAGACATTTCTGATTGCATGATTCTGATGGAACAGTTCTCACACTGTCAGAACAAATATCATTCAGTGCCTCTCAAAACTCACTCTTACTTCTGTTTTTCTGAGATAGGGATTTAACTTGCATTTTTGGAGTATGCATGCTTATAGCTTACTCATCAGAAATATTCTTTTTTCTGACAGACAATTATCATGCCTAATAACTTCTAAGACACTGTCAGATACACAAAGGGGCTTCATCGCAAACATCTTCTATGGAGAAAGAAAATACAGGATGAACTACCATTAAAAGTTTTACTGAACCAAGAGGTGAGTCTATCAACTCTTTTCTTTTTCCCCCACTGTTTTTAACAAAAGTTGTCATGGAGAGATGGGGGTTTTAAAGGTGACATAAGTCTCTTTTTCAACACTGTGAACCCATTAACTGTGTAATGTTACATACAAGAATTCTGATTTACATGTGATTCACAGGCCCATATATTCAACCATTTGATACATTTCATTCCATAAATTTCTCCATTTCACCTGAATGCTGTATTTGGCCTCTCCATTCCATACATACAGCCCCTGGCCCAGGAGGAGCATGTTGGAACTTCTGAAATAAGAAGAGTAAGTCATCATACGTTTCAACTCCTAAAATTATTCCTGGTAACAAGTCTCAGACCAAAAATCTATTTTGAGATGATTGGCAACTCCTATTCTCTGAGGTTGTGGAGAGAGGGATACTCTCTTCTAAAAAAATCACAACCCTGAAAACTGAAATGAACAGAAATCATAACGTATCACACTGCATTTTAATGCTCTGGCACTGACAGAATGAAACCTGCAATAAAGTAAGGTATTTCTACTGTCAGTAAAGATTATGCTG
Source organism: Ifrita kowaldi (assembly GCA_013398055.1). Classification (NCBI taxonomy): domain Eukaryota; kingdom Metazoa; phylum Chordata; class Aves; order Passeriformes; family Cinclosomatidae; genus Ifrita; species Ifrita kowaldi. Next base: position 42,282 of record VZRS01003171.1, on the reverse strand, counting down.
CTTGTCACCTGCAGTTCTTCTGTTAAGATCATTTTCATAACAATACCTCAGAGGACAAACCAAAAAAAATAAAAAATCACAAAACAAAAGGAGGATTTATCTATCAGACAACTTTTTAATACTAACATGGCCAGAGTATTTCAAGAGAATTAAGTATACACAGGGGATGTGCCGTGTTTCTTCCAGAGCTTCAATTATTCTTTTAACTCACAATAGCTTATTTTATTTATTGCCTGGTCTTTTAAAGTCTTCTCTCCATTTTTTTCTTACTGCTCACTGAGTGAGATAGAAACAGGTTTATTTACTTCCATTCCCTCAAGTAGGACAACATTACTGCTAATAGTAATTTACTTAATGAACTAATCAGCATATTTAGACATAAGAAGAAAATAATTTAGACCCAAGATTCTTCCTCTTTACAAGTAATTGCCTCAGGATTTTTTTCCCAAGTAACACTGAAATTAAATCTAGATTTTTGAAAAGCAGGTGACCCTTTAACATACAGATGGTTCTACAATGTCTTTCATCTTTCTACACTTTCTTACATTCCTTTCTATATTCCTACAATAAAATCAAACTGAATTATTTCAGCTCTGTAACAGGGACTATGATATTTATTCTAAACTGACCTAAAAGAAGTATAACACAAATAATCTCCCTTTTAAGAGAGAAGAAGTCAGCAAGATTATTTCCAAATACAAATCAGCATACACACCCTTGGTGTTGACTGTTTTTGCTGTCACCTCCAGTTTCTCCAACGGTTCTGTTCCAATATTTTCTAATTTAATGATGAGCTGCTGGGTCTCTCCATTGTACAGCTGGACAGACACATTAGTGGAGATTTCATCCCCTGAAGAAGGCTGAAGTGTGTGAGCAGACCTACAAAATGTGACAAACGAAGTATTATGATGAAAATGTTAAAAGCCTGTCCAGGTTACTCTATTCACTATTCTTGGAAGACTCAGAAACTTCTGCTGAAGATACCAGATACCATTTTCCATTCCCATTTTTTAGAACCATTGAGGACAAAAATTAGTAATTTATGCATAAGACAAGTCAGATTTCAAACAATACAAAACACATATTTTAACTCTGAAAGTTTGTTAAACTACTTGTAAAAACTGTAAGAAAGGGAAAAGGAAAAAGAAAATCAAGAGCAGGTCATTACAACGAGCAGGTTTAGTGGACAGTGCAGGGCATAAACCTCATGGCAGTGGATCCTGGGAAAAATTCCCTGTGTGAAAGGTGAAACAATGACTAGAAATGAACTCTTTGGAGCATGAATGAGGGAAGGAGGTTGCAGAACAAGACAGATGGGCAGAGGTTCCATTCCTGATTGTATTTTCTGTGCTAATGCAGAGTGGTCAGAAGGCAGCAAGGATACAAGGACAAAAGTTACTGAGATTAATGACCAATAATTCCACTTCTTTTTGCAGGTATTCTTGCCATCCTTCCTTTGATCTTGTCTTTCCTTACCACAAGACAAGCAGCCTCCACAAACACGAGCAGATTTCAGTCTTTCAGAACAGATCTGTGACAAGGACTTCAAACAAGTATTTTTTGATCATACAGAATGTACTGTCATGTGCTGTTAGCATTTCAGGACTCTGAAATTCGGGCATGTGGAGTGAAAGGGGAAGAAGGAATTTCTTTTTTCCCCCTCATATTCTGAAAAAAGTATCATGGAATTGCATACTAAAAAGCAAAAAAAAAATGTTTTCAGTTACTGTATAAATGCACATGTATTTACTAGTGATTCTTCTGTGTATTTTTCTCTCTTACTTTTTCTTTCTTCCGTAATAATTGATCTGAATTAACAAGGATGCCTGGACTGGATTGTTAAGATATAAACAGTGAATTCTTGGCTTGATGCATTCCTCTTTGCCCAAAACCAAGATTTTGAGCACAAGAGTACTGCAAAATTATTTCCCCATATTTCTATAAAATTCCAGGGTTTCCAGCAGTAAAACAAAAATCTCAGGTTTGCATTCTGAAGCTAACAACCCAGATATAGATTATGTCTTATTTTACTTAAGCATAGATTATACACTCAGGTGGAAGAGCTGTTATTGAGCATGTGACTAACACTTAAATATGACCAAATAAAATCATCATTTAATTTAATTTCTCACCTTGGAAGGGAGGTGCTGATCTGCACCCTTGGCAAAGCTGGAATGACTTCGACAGTGCAGCCATTGGTCTTCACTCCTGGCAGATTGTCCAGAAGGCAATCACTGAAGACACCAAAAACTGATGTATGATAGCCTGAGTTTTAGAAGAAAACACCAGTTGTGACTTTTACTGTTTTCTAGCAGGTCTAAAAGCACTACGTTTACTGGTCAGGTCTTGTCAGTGCATCTGCTACCCAAAACACCACCTTCTCTACAGGAAAATCTTCTCACGACACATAATATGTACAGGACTTTCAAACCCCTGAAATAACAACATTCGTAAGTACCTGACAAATGTACAAACAACTCACGTGTTCACCTCTGCAACTGTGGCATGTAAAATAAAAGAAATTGTAAAAAGCCTCTGATTTCTGCATTACAGTAACTTCTGCAGAATTCTGTACAAGATCAACATCACAAGTCATAGTATGGACACCATTTTATACACCATCACCAAATTCACTGGTGCACATAAAACATGTCAACCTCCAACATACGTTCCCTATTTCCTCAGAAAAATGTTTATAGGAAAGAATCTCAACTACATCCAGAAGGACAAAAGAATCCTAAAGGAAATTATTAATGGAAAAAATATGCATGCATAAACACAGACACCTGCCACGGAAGACCACAACTTCTGCACGTTCAATTTAGTAGAAAAATACCTTTCCACTGATTCTTTACCAGGCAGTATTTATGAGTTATATCTGAAGGAAAATTTAATACATTGACACACAAAAAGCTGCCAAGTACAGAAATCAACTCCTCTACTTGCAATACATTTTTAGTACGTGGAACTCAAAGGAGACAACTACAGTACAAATGTTCTGAATGCTCTGATGCTATTCTGTATTTACTGAAATAGTTTCTGGGGGAAAAAATAACATGAAAAATTGTTTTATGAGCAGACACAAAAGCACTTAAGAAAAATTCAGTGAGAACAGGGTTTCTTCAAGTTCAAAGCCATCATCTTTTAGTGTTCAGCTTTACTAAAATGGTTCTTATCCTGTACCCTAACTTTGTATTCCAGGAAGACATATTTAAAAATGTGATTTTGTAAGATGATTCACTCCTACTACGTGTTGAATCCATCCTCTCCACATATGCCTCCTTTTCTAGGTCTGCTCATCTTTTGTAAAAGCTCTTTAATTTTCTTCCTTACTACAAACACCGTTTTATTTAGGCTTATTAAGGAAATGATATCTTGACTGCAACAGGCCATACACCCTGGCTAAATTGTTTCCACGGAAGCAATCTGCAAAAATTTCTGTAATCTTACATGAACACAATTAATTAAGGAAAAAAAACCCCTGCAAGATTATCTTCTGCATTCTCAAGAAAAAAGTTCAAGTAATCCTCCTCAGAAGCTTTCCAAATGAAAGCAGTAATAAAGGGGAGCTGGATTTCATTATCCTCGTCATCTCACACATGAGGTACTCCAAGAATGTGCTCGTTACTGCTGCTGCAACCAAGTGATTCATCAGGCTGTTTTTAATGAAGCCTGGTACAGGGAACAGATTCCATTTTCTGCTTTTTTCATTTACTTACTGAGGAGAATTCAGAGTGGTGAACACACACGTGGCAAACAAAGCCATGCAACCCACCAAGGTGTAAAACTCAGGTTGTTTTGCCAACGAAGAGTGACCGGAGCCATCCCTTACCATTGACAGTGATCTGCCCTGTGGTTTGGGGAACACCAACAAGAGTCACGGGGTAGAGACCAGATTCTGCAGGGAGGGAAAGGGCAGCAGGGAGAGATTCAAATTCTACTCCAGTTGTCAACAGACCCTGAAAAAAAACATATTACACAGATAAATCCATTTATGATATACACTTACATTTTTATGCTACGTACTTATATTTTAATCCCATGCATTACATCAGCCAAACTTTTATGATTTATTCCAATTTACTCATAGCAGTTATTTTGGGGTTTAAGTTGCAGTGACTGCAGCGTGCACCCAGAATTACAGCAGGATTTGTATTCAACATGGAAACATGCTTCAGGAACTGAGCTGGGAACGATGTATGAAAAACTAATAAAAATTTATACCAAAGTACAATAAAAAAATCAGAGATATCATCTGCATGGTGCTGTTTTGTACCTACATTTAATTGTACCTGTGACTTTAACTTGAATATTTGATAGATTTTGGGCAGTGAAAATCAAACATCAATAGCAGATCTTGCTTAGCTTTAATTACCTGGCCAAAATATGTTTTCTAAGGGGAAAAAAGTATTTGTACTTACAGATAACAGAGCAAGTTTAGCTTAACCATCCAACCTAAACATTTCAGTGAGTTGGAATAAAGCATTCATTTTGCTGAACTGATCCTCTCTCAAGCCTAAATGCCTGCAGTTACTCCCTTAGTATCAGAGAAATCTTTCAGCATCCTAAATTTAAAACATGGGACAAAACAAGAAATGAAGCAGAAAAAAAATCATTGAAGAAACTTCTGAATACAGCATTACTGTTCATAGTAGACTGGGGGTTTTCTTTAAGTTTGGTCAATGAATTTAGGATGTTTGAGCATAGAATGTACTGTTAAAAGTAAATTTTATTTTTGAAAACATATAAGTCCAAGTTACCAGTTGTTTTTCTATACATGTATTTATTTTTATTTTTAAGTAAAGATGTTACACAAAGAGCTCCATCAATTAAAGCAGTAAGCACAACTGGATTATGTCTCAACTCTGTGTGGATGCTTTATGAGGACTATTAAACTCTAAACTCTGTTAAAGAGGAACACACTACTTTTGTGAAGAGAGATGAAAAAACTCATTGTTTGAGCCACAGAAAAACACTTAACATACCCAAAACTTGTAAAATCTTTGTCCTAGCAATTACTTCTTTGTAGACTTGACACTGTTGAGACAACACCTAGTTCACCCAAAGCTACTCTGGCTTTGTGGAAAGCTGCACTAGAGAACTCTGTCTTTGAGACTGCACAAAATTCCATTTCACCATTTTACTTGAGTTGTAAGTAAATATTCCATCGCACCCTCATTTCTACTGACTTTTCATTTTCCTCCCATTTCACATGGAGAAACACGTTTTCCTCCCATTTCAGCTGTCAGAAATAATCCACAAAAAACATAAGTAAAACCTAACTTTGTCTTTCTATATATTCACCACCCAGTGTATCAGAGCACTCAGGCTTTTTGATTCCCACATTAATCCTTCCAGTGGGACTCACTCCACAGAAATGGCATGAACATTCTCACTTCAGTACTGATGTAGCCTCAGTATTCATCACAATCCTGCTGCTTTTGCTTTGGCTGAAGCAAATCTTAGAACACAAACAAAAGGTGACCCCATACACTCTCCAGAACTCACTTTTAAAACAGGTACAGAAGGCTTTTAAACTTTATTTTATTCTCAAGACCACTGATCTATCACCTATACTCAAATGGCCTAATATTCAAATACATTTGAATTATTCAGGATTCACCTCAACTAAAAACTTTCATCCAAGGACTTAAAGTCCTGCAAAATCAGTGATAAAAAACCCACAAACCTTCCCATATCTTGTTTACTATCAACTGTAGCAAATGTAAACAAACAAAACTGACAGGGACCCCTGTTAATGCAAACGATGAAAACAACGGGATTTTTTAGAGAACAAACACAATGCAAATGCCAAAACACCTGCACTAAGCACACACTAGACTATGGCTACATGCCTGGACTAAAAACTGAAGAGCTTGAACTGCACTAATACAAAAAGAAGAAAACGGTATTCAACTCCCCCACTTTCACACTTTTACTGTTCAATACAGTCAAACTTCCAAGTTTTTAAAAGTAAAGATATTCAGAAAGCATTAAAACTCATTGAAATGGGGAAAAAAAATCAATATAAAAATCAACTAGACTTCAGATTTCCAGGCATAAATTGAAATCAACATACTTACCCTTAAAACTTAGGCCACACAAGTCAGTTTTAAAAGACCGTGACATATCTTAGAACGCCTGAAAGACGATCTCAAGATCACAATTTGCTGATTGAGACGATTCTACAATATTTGCCCAACATTGCCCTCTGGTGCCTAAAATTTCGCAGTTTAACAGTGAAAACCTAATCAAGGCTGAAGTACTCTCATGTCCATTAACTAAAACATATCAGCCACACCACCAAAAGTAAGGAAATGTGTTAGATTTCTTCTCCTGAGAGTTTTATACGTTATTTCAAGTAGTAATACTTAGTAATCATTTAGTCATCACTTAGCAATCCTTTCTCTTTCTGACCCTATAGAAGATCATCCAAATCCAAGGTTTCCTCCAGAGAATGTATGAGTGACACACACAGAAAAAATGTTTACATTTCTTTGTATTCTTATAAAACAATTTAAATTGTCTTAGAGTGAATAAATGCATGCTTTTATCACAGCATGTCTTTCAATCACTTCAAATCTCATTCTAGTTTTAGAGGAACAAAACAACTTGCATGTAAATGGCAGCATTTGGGGATGCTGTTTAAATAACATGAGTATGTAACTGCCTTTTTTAGGCTTTACTTACCAATCTCAAAATGCAATCATTCTTTTTTTAAAGTAACACGACCTTCAGAGTGAGTTTTCATGCTGAACATACTTGTATACCATGTTGTAAAATACTTTACACAAAAACCGTCAAATATTTATTTAAAGGGAAATTTTCCCTACTATTTCTAATATGGTTATTTTAGGCAGACTTAGAAAAACACCAAACACAACCATTTTTATTCTTTTTCCCCCTTCACCTTTCTGTGTACATTCTTGACTAATACAATCTCCATTAAATGTAGCATAGCAGTAAGTAAATATTCTCTCAAGATGGCAGAAAGAGCAAAAGATGGGAACCCAGAAAAGAGCAGTTGATGGAAACCATTTAAACCATCAATTTTAGATGGTATTTTTAAACATCAACATAGAGCTCAGGCCTAATAGCACAGTTTTGAAGTTAAAAAAAAAGAGCAGGCAACAGCCATTTTTAAAGCATCATTAATCAAAATACCACACTTCATCATGTTCAATTAAATACAGGTCCCAAACAGAAGGAGAACTACAGAACAAATACTTAAATCTTGAATAAAGACTAAATATTATAAATTACAATATTCTCACGGGTTAGGGTAGGGGTTTTTTGTTTCTTGATATTTATTTATTAGATATGGTTTACACTATCTGTAGATCTTGCAGCTTTCTTGGAACTATGGCTGTATTTTCTACAGTAGGAGCAGAGAAAATGCTTTCCCTCAATATGGAACATTGCCTCAAAATTTCTCAGCTTTATTTTTATTTTTGCTTTTAGTAGGAAATCTGATAAACAAAGATGAAAAAGTAGTTAAAATCTTAAATAACATATTTTGTACTGCATCTTCACATGTATTTTAGTGGCAGATCTCACCACACTGTACTCTGGTTTGCTGCTTTAAGCATTTGTCTCAAGATACAAAATAAATCCATTGGAGATTTCCCAGAATTTTTTGGATTTTTTTGAAGGCCTGAAATGTGAAGGTCATTTTTTCCCGCAAAGAAAACCGAAGTAATGGTAGACACCACAAAGAGAACTGCAACAGGTCTGGAGGCCATCACTCACACACCTGAACAAGTGTGTACAGAAATCAATATTCCTGGCAGAAAAGGCAAAGTGGTGGCACTTAATTACAGCTGAACATCCCATCTCCAGGTGACCTAGGCTCCAGCACCAGCATGGCAAGAAGATTCTGTCTAATCCATCACAGCCAGTTCTAGTTAGGCTCATTTTTGCCTCTCAGTCTGCTGAGTTAAGGTACCTGCTGAGTTTTATTAAAGCGTTTGTTCTGATCAGCCCCAAGACCTCTCCTACTTCACTTTATTGACTCACACAGTTGTGGGACCCTATCACTTCCATGCTCCATGATTAACATTTGTCATTTCACAAACACTACTGCACCTTTCTTTGGACCAGCCTTCTAACTATATGGACAAAACAGAAACATGAAATAGAAAAAGACAGAAAAGGAACACAGAAATGGGGCAGGAATGAAGAATAAGTACCTAATGAGAGTCCCAAATCAGGAATATTCATGACAGGAAATAAACAGTAAAAACAACAAAGATGGGCCAAGATCCTTGAGAACAAAAAAATAAAACAAAGAAGAAAATCAATGTTTCAGGGTTTATCATCTGAGCAACACTAATCAAAGTCTTGTGTCCACAGTCTTGTGTCAAGTCTAGAAATCCAATGCCTTTTACTTAAGCACACCTCAGTTAACCTACATGGACCCAGCATTAATACTTCAATTAATGAAAAAGCTCGGGAAGCCTTTCCATGGTGAATCACTCTCCTTAACAACCTGTGCTCAATACTAAGTTGTTTACCATCACAATAGAAATTCAACAAATATAAAAACATAGTAGGAAAAGTACCATGGCAAAAGCTTGGATTTCATTTAATATGGAATGAGTGAGCTATCAAAACAACAGATCTAAATTGAAGGAAAGAGGAGAATTGTAAAAAAGAAGTAAGACTACAGATTTCAGGACAGTTACATATGGATGAACGGTGGACCATGAAAATGACAAAGAAAAATGAAACCAAGCAATGGCAAACTCAGTGAAGATTGGAAACAAGCCTGAATGAGCAGTCATCCTGCAAAGGTGAGGTGCTGAGTCAGGCAGAAGGACAAAAGTTGTGGGACAAACAAGCTGAAACTGCCACTACATGACAGAAAAAGACATGCTGGCTATGAAACAGAGTCTGTGAGAGTCAATAATCTGAAAGAATGTGATACATGATGAGAAGTCAGACATGAAAAGGGTATGAAGACTGCAGGCATGAGTGCATGTTAATAATAAAACACACCATTTTAAAATATTAAGCAACACTCTGAATTATTAAAATGAAAACAGAAGAGTTTATTCTAATAATAAAGTAATAACTATTCCCACATTCCAGAAAGTTTACAGATGAGACTGGAAAATCAACAGCTTAGGTTGGAAGGAAAGGGTAGAGGTCATCTTATTTAGTCCAGTGCTCAAAACAGGGCTAACTTGGTGGTAGTTCAGGTTTTTCACATCCTGTTCACTCAAGTTTTAAAGATTTCTGAAGATGGAGGTCCCAGGTTCCCTCTGGACAAACCAGTCCCACTGTATGATCCCCTTCATGCTTGGGAAAAGGGAGGGTTTTTTAGGAGGAAAGTTTCCCATGACTCTCACCCTTATGCTGGGCATCTCTGGGAAGAGCCCAACTCTGTTTTTGCTGCACTTTCCCATTCTGGGATTGATGAGAGCAGTAGGAATTACCCCAACATTCTTCTCCTCTACATACTGAACAGATGTCAGTGTTTCTGTCATTTGGGGAGCTCCAAACTGGCCTCGATTCCAGAGAAATTGTCTCTAAAATTCCAAATCCAGGGGAACAGGCACTTTCCTCAACTTGCTACAGTCTTGATACTGCAGACAAATCTACCAAAGTCAACCAATTTCTCCCAGTGAGCCCACATTTATGCAGAGCAGAATTTCTGATTACATTAATCACTTCAATTATTAGCATCTAGTTTGCAAATTAATTCCTCTTGTGCTTACCACTGGAAATTGAATTCAGTGTTAATTCCAAGACAGAACTTTATCACAACAACAGTAAAGAGAAGTTTTGGTGCTACTACAATTCATTTGCTCAGGGAATGGATGTTGTGCAGATCTATGCACTCTATTCCGAGTTCTTGAGTGCGTGTAAGCACTTGGAAGAAATTTCCTCATTAAGAAATTGTCCAAGTTTTTAAAATATGTAACAACATCATTACTTACACAATACAAATTAGACTGTAAATCAAAATGTTCTTAATCAATTAATTCCCACTGAGACCTTTCTGATATGCAGCTTTACAACTACTTTTTCTATTAACTCCTAAAAAATTTCAGTATTTCTGTGAGGGTGAGAGAAAATGCTGCTGGAGAATGTGGCATGTTAGCTTCCAAAAATTAATTTTATTGTGTTATAAAAACAAAATCTTTGGGCACATTCACTTCCCATGGAAAAACACTTTATTATATGTGGTTTATTATCAGTAATTTAGGTCAACTTGTTTGACCAGACACCACAGCAGACATATCAATAAAAACAAAACCCAAACAAAAATCATGGGCAAATAAATGTACACTGATTCAATTAGCTTGACAGAACAATAGGCTCTAAGAGATGTGATTTATTTTTAAAGCAGTATTAAAGGTAAGAACAGTTAACATAAAGGAAAATGCTGGACTAGGACTGAGTGGATATTAAGTTGGTCTGGTAGTTAGAGAACTTTTAACCTTTAAATGGGTAACAATTTTTTAGAATTCTGTTACTTGGAATAAAGAAGGGAAAGAAAAAAAAACCACCACAGCTGCCTTTTTGTCAGGATACAGTGCAAGCAGCCAACTAAAGCAGTAGAGAGCTTGGGCTTGATCCTTCTAACCTCACATATTTCTCCAGTGGTTTAGCCTTTTATTCACTCTCTTCTGATCATCTGACAGTAGAGTGTTTTCAAATAACATAAATCACTGGGAGCAACAAATCCATGAGCTGAAGTTTTTACTAAAACCCAAAGCTTCTCAGACCTAACTATTTTAGTTCATCGGGTTTTTAAATTGCGGTCAAAATGGGAATTTGCAAAGCAAGGATGAATGCGGGCTTTTAAACTACAATAGCAAGTGTACAATAATTATTAGGTTTCAGGATATAATTATTACTTGAAAACCAGTATATGTAAATCATGTAGCAGGAATTCTAGTCAATACAGAAATGTTCAGAATTGATTTATGGGTCAGTGCCAGTAAAGCACTCAAACACTCTGAGTGGCAGAGACTTTTCTTTTCAATACCTCATCACCAACAAATATGAGAAAATTGACAACACCACACCATTAAACTGAGGTTATGCTGGCTTAAACCACCTTTTAAAAATATTTATAGAAAACCATATTTGAAAGTCCAAATGAGATACTTCTTCAGAAAAACAGCAGAAAGAAAAGATTTAGAAAGATGCATACCATGTTTTCTACTCGGAGCTCAAAAGGCATAGGGTTGTACACCATCAACTGTACTTCACATACATCTCCCTGGACCCACTGGAAGTCTACAAGAAATAATCACAGAATTAAGGCAGGAATTACCTAATCACAGTGTTACAAAAAAATAGCAGCAGCTGAGCTGTCAGATTGCTATAATGCTTAATATCTCTCTATAATCTTCACAGCCCAAGTCCTACTCAAGAGCATTGTGGGACACAAGCTGTAAATCCCAGGCAAAGGAACAGGTTAAAGGACTGGAAACATTCATTAACACAGCAATAGTGCTCGAAAGACCCAATGCTTCATTGGCAAAATTAACTCAGGCATCAATTCAAAACACTTCTTAAACACATTCTTCATGTTCAACACTTAAAGGCTTCCATATTTGGAGTTAAGTAGAGCACACACAGCCTTGATACTGGAGACTTGGATAAGAATCAACCACGTTAGAAATAAATACAACAGGAAGAAGGAAATTTCAAGTCCTCCTACAGACACAGCTGATGATATAGAGTAAATAAAGAGACAGTGAAGTAAAGTGTGTCAGGTAAAAAGATGCACTTGCAGTTTGTATCTCACCACAAGAGACAGGTTCAACTTTAAAGATACTTCACTCTGTCAATTTTAATACTTTTTTGAGTTTTATAATTTAAGGAGATGAGGAAGGTGGAAGGTGCCCCTGCCCATGGCAGGGGAGGTTGGAACTGGATGATCTTTAAGGTCCCTTCCAACCCAAACCGTTCTGTAATTCTGTGGTTCTATGGGAGATCATGGAGGTCAGCAGCAGAGACGTAAATTTTGAGTAACTGTTCAATGAAGAAAGATTATTTTATATCGGCACTTCATAATCTTTTCAGCCCAGAAGTTCTTGTCTACCTTCCAGATTTTTCACAGGGAACCACATGCACCTGAAGTTCAGACTTTAAACTGAATGTGGCAAGATTCTCCCTGCAAGCTGAGGATCTGCAGTCCAAGTAAACAAAAGGTGGTTTAATTACATTTGTTAAATAAATCATGATTATAAGCTGAATTATATCATACACGGATTAGCTTTTACTAGTTTACCCAATGATTTTAACATACATTGCTAACAGTTTTTTACTAGGATATTAGGAAACGTCCAGTAAAAAACCTGGATTATCAATATTAAGACTTCAATGCACAGTTGAAGCCATCTGTACTCTAATTTTACGTTCACAATCATTTACTATCTGATTACATTTTGCAAGCAATATTAGAGAGCTCAAGGGAGATGTACTTAATGCAAATGTTTAACTCCAATTAATGCTAGTGGAAATTAAGCACATACATCCACAGATGTTAATGGGTTATATTACCGAAACCTGAAAAGCAAAACTGTTGATTAAAACAAAACATTCAAATTCACCATGGTAAGAGACATTCTGTACATTTCTTATTTAATTGCTTATTAGTGTCCATGACGTCTTATGCATTCTGCAGCCCCCAAAACAGCCAGTGACTGCTCTGCACAGGTACAGAGTCACCATCGTGGTTTACTACAGCAACAGAGGCACCTGCAGTAGCACAGCAGCACTGCAGTCCCGAACCTCCACATTCTAACAATTACCACTGTGGACTGTCTGTTCTGAAAACACAACCATCCAACACGGCTCTCCAGTCACAGGACTCATCCCACCAGGTTTCATTTATGCCAATGATGTCAAACATCTGGGACTGGGCCAAAGCTTCCAGCTGGTGTTTGTTCCTCATGCTGTGTGCATCAGTGTAGAAACATTTCAGGTGTGGTACCTTGTGGCCAACACCTGGTGAAGCAGATTGAGGGATCCCTTTAGGATCCTCAAGTTTTGGCACAAAATCCCATCGCTCATCACCAGGGAGCCTGGTGTTGTCTCTTTCCCCCTTCCAAGCTAGTTCAAAGCTCTGTCAATGAGCCCCACTAAGCTCCTGTGCTAGAACTCTTTTTCCCATCTGAGAAAGACTCATCCTGTCAGGTAACGTCAGGCCAAGTGTTTATAGATCATCCCATGGTCAAAAAACGCCACACTTTTTCCACTGACACCAACCTCGGAGCCATGCATCAACCTAAGGGAGCTGCCTGTTCCTATCAGTATTCCTTGCTACTGGAAGGATCGAGGAAATCACTCCCTGTGCTCCTGATCCCTCCACCAACTGTCCAAAGGCCTTGAAGTCTCTTTTGATTGCCCTTGGACTTCTCTTTGTTGTTTTGTTGCTGCCAGTCTGAACAAACAATACCAGACAGTAATCAGAGGGTCTTTCTAGACTGGAATTTTCCAGTAATGTCCCTTACCTGAGCCCCTGGGAGACAGCAGACTTCCCTGTGAGTTGGGTCTGGTCTGCACATGGGGCCCTCTGCTCCCCTTAGAAGGGAGGGAGTCTCCTGTTAGAACCACCCTTCTTTTCCTGTTAACAGAGGAGGTCCTGATGCAGGCTCCACATGGTGTTGCTTTAGGAGGCCCCTCTATCCCAGAAAGACCTTCATCCAGCTGTTTGGCCTTCTCATTCCAGAGCCTCACCCCTGTTGTAGAGGGTGCTAGCCCTATCTGTAAAATTCTGAGGAGCAGGAGGAACCTTCCTCCTGGTATGTGCAGTGATCTGGTTCCATCCTTCACCTGTAACAGCCCCTGACTAACAGTCCCTCGACTCATCACCCTGCTGGGTTCTGAGTCCATCTGCTTCTCCCCTGCAGAGACAGAGAGGTGATCATTCTACTATACCCTGTGCTTGTTAGGCACCGTGTCCAGTTCTGGCCCCCTGTATTGGTTTTGCTCAGCCTGGGTTTTGGTAGCAGGAGGGCCATAGACGTGGCTCCTGCGAGAACCTCCTGGAAGTTTCCACCGTGTCCACAAGAGCCAATCTCTGATGACCATGAAAGATGGACATGCTGCTGGCCAAAACTGGGCCAATGAGAGAGGCTGGTAACACCTCTGTGATGACATATTTAAGAAGAAAATCAAAACAAAGTCACAGAGTTTTTCTTCTAGTCAGAGAAGAGGAGGTGGTGAGAACATGTGAGGGAAAACAACCTGGCGGCACCAAGGTCAGTGGGGAAGGAGGGGGAGGAGGTGCTCCAGGCGCTGGAGCCGAGGTTCCTCTGCAGGCCGTGGTGAAGACCACGGTGAAGCAGCTGTGCCCCGGCAGCCCATGGGGATCCA
>VZRS01003171.1:0-27857 GCA_013398055.1 Ifrita kowaldi | reverse complement strand
ATCCTTCTCTGATTCTGTTAGCAATAAATTCATTTTGTAACTTTAAGTTAAGCCTGTTTTGCCCTTGAAGTGTTTCTCCCAGTCCTTAACTCATGAAGCGTTCATTAATTTTTTTTTTTCTTTCTCTCCTCTGCCCAGCTGTGGCAGGGGAGGGTGAGCGAGTGGCTCTCGTGGGTGCTTGGCGTGGGGCCAGTGTCAAACCATGACATCCCCACAGCTGGGAAAGACACAGACTGGAGAAGATCCCAAGTAGCACCACAAAGGTGATCAAAGGACTGGGGAACCCACATGACAAGGAAAGAATAAAGGAGTGAGATCTCCTCTCTGGCGTGAAGAGACGGCTCAGGGGCAATATCATCACAATATTCCAGTACTTAAAGGGCTGCAACAAAGAGGACAGAAGCTCTTTCCTCACAAGAAGCCACAGGAAGAAGACCAAGGGTAACAGGCACCAGTTGCACTGAAGCAGGTTTTATTTTCTTACTAATTTTTTTTTGTTGTTTCAGTAAGAACAGTGATTCAGTGGAACAACCTCCCCAGGGACATGATGGAGTCTGAATCGATAGAAGTTTCTGAGATGAGATTGAAATCCCTTGTGAAAAATGTACCAGGGCAGTGCTACAGGGGGGAAAGGTTTTGAAAGGAAAGGTAAAATGAGCTATATTTGCATGAGCTAATACAGGTATGACAGAGTTGCTGGATTTACTAACAGAACTGTTATTATATATTCCTTCTGCTTTAGACTATCAGCACTCAAAACCAACAAAACACTTCATCTCAAAAATCAGTAGGTTTATTTTTTACGACTAGCATGCTATTAAAGCAATTTAACTAGAATATAATTATCCCTGTTATTGTTCCAATCAGAAAAGCTTATCAAGTTGAAAGCTGAAAACATTTCAAGACTTTCTTAATTGGTTTTGTTTTCCTTTGGTTTGTCAGTGCTTGATTTCCTTTGCTGTAAAACAATAATTTAACCAAAATATGGAGTAGTATCTCCATGTAAGAAAAACAGTTCATTTGTTATTGTTGTTTTTAATTAATGTTAAATACATGCCATTAAAATACTCTCATTAATTTTAAAGTTAATAAATTTCTCAGCTTCTTTCAAAGGAAGTATCTGCTTTTATTTTCTATTTTCTTTTGTTCGCTGAACTTTAAAACATTAGAGGCTTTTAGCAGTGACTGCAATGTGTATATACTTCAAAAGACAAATGCTGTACAGGATCAGAAGCAGTCAGACATCTCCTTAGGCTAGATAAAAACCTAGAAGAATAAAGTTCACTGTAAAATGTAAATCTCCTACAGTACACAAAGCACCAAAAGAGATCCTAACCAGTCCAAAAATGCAGGTTCCTTTTGTATCCATCAAGGAATGAGAATACTGCATTATACAACCGTGTGACAAAACTGGGAATAAGGCTTTATTTAAGTGAAAAAAAACCATGATACAGTATAGCTAAGAGATTAAATGTTGAAAATTTAATAGTGATCAAACTTCCAATAAATTATTAAGAGAAATCAAGAGAGCACTTTAGGATGTTCCCCTATGTGTACATTTTTAAAATTTATCCTTTCTCTTTTGAAATTGAAGTAGTGCTGCAGCAAAGTCACACTGAGCCAAGTCCATCCAAAGTGCCAGATAATCGTTCCTGTCTCTGCATGTCCCAACTGTTCCTGTTTCAGCTATTTACTGAAAATACACATCACCATAAACCCAACTAGAAAACGTGCATGTTTTCTTCTCAGGAAGAGGGATATCATCTTAATCATAGTGAGGGTCCTCAGCAGGGGCATAGACCACATATGTTGGAATGAGGAAGCCATCAGAAATTCTCTGAGAACTGGCCCTGCAGGCCAGGCACAGTCCAGATGAACAAGGAGCCAAGTTAAGATAAAACATGCTGCAAATTTCTGAAGTTTTTACGATCAGTTCTGTTCCACAGTCACACAAATCTTTTTTGTGCTGACATTAATGTCTGTGGTAAAAATTATCACGCACGTGAAATGCACAGAAGCAACAGAAAGAACTACCAATATTTGTAACTTAATCCAGGATTTAAACAAACCTCTAATCTTTTTCCAATAGCATGATTATTGCACTGAAAAGCTTTATAATCTTTATTAAAAGAAAATTACTAATATTCCTAACAGGGTTTATAAACTTTTTCTTGTCTGAACTGTCCTTAAGTAAAAGGGACTAATCAGACAGTTCATCATTCCGAGTTTATGTTAAATCAGAATAAGAAAAGGAAAAACCACAACAGTGCATTTTGCTCAGGGCACTGAAACTGTGGTGGCTGCCAAGCAGAGCATGTCAGAACTAAGTTTTTCCTGAATTCTCTTTTGTTTGAGAAGGAAATAAAACTAGTTTATCTCTTCTGAAAAATCAGTGTTATCATCTGTGAGACTTTATTCCTCTTTTGAATATGAAACTGTGCCTCAGAGAAAAAAGATTTGTTCCTTCAGGACTTGAGGCTAAAGAACTGGTTATGTCAAATAAAAGACAGCACTGTTCAGGTTTGCTTTCCTTGACCACAGAAGACTCTTCCATTTAACAAAATAACAGAAAATACTGCAAATTGTTCTTACCTATTTTTTTATTTCGTTCTTCCCCACGACTGTGTGCAATAATTGGAGAATATATGAAGGGGCTTTTGGTTGACACATTCTGACCAAGTAAACTTTTCATTTTGTGAGGTCGGAGACTGGTTGGGAGGTTCAAGAGCTTCACAGATCTGTTGAGTAAAAATAATTTCCAATTATTTCATTTATTCTATTTTATGACAGGTGACTCTGTTAAAAATGGACTGATAAATACGAAATGTCAGTCTGAGAATAAAATACCTGAAATGGAACACTTGAAGCAAACATCTACAATACAAAAGGAAGTAACACCAAGCCAAGGAAACTGCAGTTTCAGAAAGCTCTCAGGAAACAAATAACAAAGGAAAAAAATCTTCTGTAGAAACCAACAAAACCAAAACTAGCCAGAACAGTGATCTGAAATCCAGCTATTAATTTTTGAGTGCAGACTGAACCACAACTCCAGTGTAGAAAGCAGCTGAATATTTAACTTAAATCCAAACTAGAATCCAGACAAAATTTCACTGGACAACATAACACAAATAAAGAAACTTCTCCACAGTGAATAAAGCTGATTTCAATACAGTGAAAATGCAGAGTTGCTGCTGGAAGGAAGGAAATGTCCCAGAAATTTGAGTTGGTTTGTTAAACAACCAGAAAGCAATTACAAATAGACAGGAAACAAATGATTTATTAGATTGCATCCCTGTTAGACCCAATTCCCTACAATGCCATGCAGGGAAATCACTGCTCTTCCAAGGCTGAGGGTAAATTAAAGACGAAATTTTGAGCAGAAGAATAAGCAATAAATTGGTGGATATTCAGTAAAATCAGCAGCATTATAAAATCCTGTGGGACACCTAATTACTTCAAATCAGGAACTCAGCACAATAAAGAAAAGATATATCAGTATCACACTAAGATAAAGTAGGCACACAAGAAGCCAAGATAATGTGTTTCTGCTGGAAAATAATGAAGCTGTAAGAGTAGCACTACACAGACAAGTTCTCTCTGTGAAACAAAACACCTGATAAGAAATTACTAAATAACACTAAAAGTAATTTGGAACAAGAAGTAAATCACATCCATGTATTATGTGTTGGTGATACTTAGTGTCAGCATCAAGATCATATGCAAAATCACAGACAACGAGCCTGAGGAGTAAGAAGGAAATTGTAAGAGACCCCTGGTATTTCATATTTAAAACCTCTTCTGATAGAATGTTTTTACAAATTAAAATGCAAGTTAAAGCAAAAATGTGAATTATACTTATCTGAGGAAACAAACATTGAATTTCATAAAGAGGTAACAAAAAGGAATTGTATTTTATACACAGAGGAAAGTGCTTTGGCTCCTTCATGGTTATTATATAAATACTGGTGGATAACCTGCTTTACCTGAATGCATGACAGTGGAAGGAATGTTCTTCAACCACATATCAGAGAGCTGTACTCTCACAGGTCAGACATAGAACATGGCAGATTTTTTAATTCCTTTGTGCGAAAAGCTTCAGTCATGTCCCCTGGCCTGACGCCACTGAATGCAAATGAGTGACAATTAAGAACTACTAACTAATTTCACTAGCTACCCAGAAGATCAAAATCCTGTATTTGAAAAATGTTAATTAAAAACAACCTTACTTAGAGGGGAAAGGAAACTGTATTATTTTAAGAGACCTCACTGTACTAAGTAAACAGAGGGAAGGGAGAAACTGTTGTTTAGTTTACACTGAGGAAATTTGTAGTAGTAAGAAAAGTATGTAAGGACAACTAGAAGCAGCAGTGGTGAAAAGGAATAAAATTTTCTGCTTTTAAGTATATTAGTAAGACAATTACCTTTAACACAGGTAAATTATAAAAATGGGAATAATGCATTTTTTGTCTGAGAAAATACTAGATGATGATTTCATAATGAACATGAGTAATGGAATATAAAGGTTTTGCCATGCCAGATCTCTTCTATTGCTCTTAAAGTACTGGGGAGAAAAGGTAACAGTGCCATTGTGTTCCTATTTCACTGTGGCATTTCCATGTCTGACAGTATTTTGATTAAGAAATCCGCATCCAAAATAAGCACCCCACATGAAATAGATTAAAACTCGTAGACCATGAAATGCCAACAGTAAATAGAAGTCATCCCTATCAGTAAATGTGTGCTTCTAGAGGGCTCTAGCATGGATTGAATCACAAGCTGAAGTTATTCAACATTGATCAAAATGACATTTCCACACATTTATAATTGATGTTACAAAAATTAGCACAATTTAGCTCAGAGAGCTCTGCAGTCCTGCAGCACAGCTGGTTCCCAATGGGCTGGAGAGCTCTACAACACCAGATCTGCTGGGCAGATGTAACCAGAGGCTTTATATTTAAACACAATTTTCTTGGAGTAGGAATTTTTATCACTATGGATTTACAGAACTTTTAAAAGACAAAAAGGAGGAGGAGAGGAGCAGCAATTCCTAAATGTTAAATAAAGTTGATGCTGGGTTGCTCTCCCCATGGCAAAACAGAAGCAAGTACTCCCAACATTCCAAGTACAGCCAGGTAAAGACAAGTTGCTAATGTAAGTGAATGTGTTTGTCCCCTTCTCTCAGCATACAAAACATTTTAAGTGACACAAAGTCTCTCCCATTGAAGTCTTGGGAATCTCTTGCCACAGTTCTGACTGGCCTCTTCTTCCAGTCTCTTCTCCCAGGTAACAAACAACAGGATAAGAGGAAATGGCCTCAAATTGCACCAGGGGAGGTTTAAATACAATATTAGAAGAATTTTCTTTATGGAAAGTGTTGTCAAGCACTGGAAGGGGCTGCCCAGGGAGGTGGTAGAGTCACCATCCCTGAAAGTGTTCAACAAATGTGTGGATGTGGCATTTGAGGACACGGTTTAATGGTGAACATGGTGGTGGTCCTGGGTTGATGGTTGGACTTGATCACCTAAAAGGTCTTCTCCAATTTTAACTATTCCATGGTTCTCTGATTCCATGATTCTAAATGGATGACTCCTATAAAAAAGGATTCAATCAGCATTTGCCTCATCTTCCAGACTTGCATTTTCTTCACAGTTCAGCATGTTTTTTTCTGAATAGCATTATCTTTCCTTCAAAAAGGAAAGATTTTCTTTTAGTCTTTTATTATTGATGCCCAGTGGCTGCTTTCTCTCTCTCTGACTCTCTCTAATGCTTCATGCCAGGCTTTAACCTAAACAAGTTATTATTCATTGGCCTGACTGTATGATGTGCCTGGGCACAGAAAGAAACTGAGATTTAGAAAAGGCCAGTGAAGGTGCCAGCTTGAAAATGCAGCATCTGGAAAGGGAGAGTTACAAAAAGCATCAGTTCCAGGTGAGTTCCAAGCTCCATGAATGGACACTGCATCCAACTCGTGTTGGACCTTCAGTACTGAAGTGACCAAGTATCCAACTAAAATCTTAGCTGCAGCAAAATACTTTACTTCAATTACCTAAGAAACTGTTGACGGACAGTTCTCCAAAAAACAAAACTTCTCTCTTTCTGAAACTAAAGGCCACAAAGTATTTTCTGGTCAAAGGCTCTATTTTTGCTCAAGAGCTTCTCAAAACAATTTGACATTTTGGCATTTTTTCATGTTCCTGTGATCAACATGCATAAAGTGAGATGACTGCATCCTTTCAGTATCCTTTAAAATTTGACAGGTACTGTGAAAAAGTTAAAGACTGTGTTTTGGTCTTACTTCACAATAGGCAATTTGGTGAAGGGAACAGGAGGTAGCTTCAAACCATCTGGAAGAGTGATGACTTCCATTGTCCCAGGGCATTTTGTCGTGTAGCTTTCCAAGCTCTGCGTGACATCTTTCTTTTCTAGAAAATAAAATTTAAAAAATATTTCAAGCTCACATTTAATTATAACGAGGTTATAGCCTTTTTTTGTACAAAATAACTCTAATGGCATGCCAACTAATTTCTGCATTCAGCACTTGGAGTTATGTTCAACCTCGACAGATGGATCAAATATAATTAAGTGACCTTAAGGAAAAGAGTTTTGTAGATTTCTCAGAATTTCTCAAGTGCCAGTCTATACTTACTTTTTGTTAGGTTTTTTATTGTCAAAATACAAGTTTCTACAATTTCATCTATTAAACCTACATACACAAACAAAGCAATCAGCCTCACACATATTAAGGTTATTAATAGTACCATTGTATGGGAACAGGCCCTGCTCTGAAACATTAGATGAAATAATATCAAAGGCAGTGAAGAGAAACAAATTACTTTCGATGTTAACTTGTGTGAAAACCATCTAATCCTCAAAATAATTGTACTGTGTTACGCTACTAAATTATAACAACTGGTAAGAAAGGTTTTCTTTGGTTTTGCTTAAAAATACAAGAACATTCAAACAAATATATATCATTGGGGTTATCTTCAAGAATGCACAATGATTGCTTATTAGCTTTATCCAGCAATTATTTTCAACAATGTATACAACTGTGTCTCCAGAAAAATTAAAAAAAGTCTACTTGGAAATAATACAGCCTCAACACAAAATTACACTTGAGCTTTATGGTCCTTTCCAACCCAAACCTTTCTGTGATTCTAAGATTCCCCCTTTCTCTGATGAAATGAGAGTCTGCAAACAGACAAAAGCCTGAGAGTGTTTAGAGGGAAGAATGACGCAGCTGAAAAGACCTATATTGTTTTAAAATGAACACTCACAGAATGCTGGAAGGCACCTTAAAGTCCAACCCCCTCTGCCATGGGGACAGACACTTTCCACTAGACCAGGCTGTTCCACATACGTGCAACCAATAAAAATAATTATTCAATATCTAAACTGTTTCTAGAAAATATGTAAAAGATCAAAATACCCAATGATAAAACTAAATAGGAAAGGGGAGAGTGATAACAAGTAGTTATCACTAGTAGTACCAAAGAAACTCGTTAGACAGGTGTACTGGGTAATGCAGCAAGGTTTTGGTAGCAAGAGGTGGCCTTTGGGAGAAGACGCCAGGGTATCTCCATGACAGAGCCCATTCCAGACAACTCCAAAACAAATATGCTGCTGCCCAAAGCTGGGCCAATCGGTTATGCTGGTGGCACCTCTGTGAGAACATATTTAAGAAAGG
Organism: Ifrita kowaldi; assembly: GCA_013398055.1. Lineage (NCBI taxonomy): Eukaryota > Metazoa > Chordata > Aves > Passeriformes > Cinclosomatidae > Ifrita > Ifrita kowaldi. The sequence continues at coordinate 20,170 of VZRS01003171.1, read as the reverse complement.
GTAAAAAATGCGGCATAGCAGCTGTGAGAGGGAGGAGTGAGAAAAATGTGAAAGAAACATCCTGTAAACCATGCCAAAAATACCAAAACCTGCCCAAAACACCATCTTGGGCCTTGAAAAGCGCAAACATCCAGCAATGCTTGTGCTGCCCACATCAATCCAGCTTAGTCTGTGAATTCTACAGCCACGAGTACACACTCCTTCAAAGCAAATAAACATTGATTATAATCCCCTTCACTATGGAATTAATGCCACATAACTGACAAATTGCCTTGTTTATGTCTGTGTTTCACTGAACAGTCTTTTGAGCCATTCCCCACATTTTAATTGCCTGTAGGAAATGTTCCCAAAACCACATTAATTAGGCATCCACATACACTCAGAGCAGCACAGCACAGTCAGGAGTTGCAGTGGTTCAAGGCTGAGTATTGCCATCAAAATTTCAGGTTATTTGCCATATTAGGAGCAAGGGTACATAGTGCAAGCAGAATCCACTGAGATAGAAATCTTCACAGCTACCAGGAATGATGAAGATAACACTACAGCATGTGCTTAATTGTGCTTGAAACCAAAGGTCTGCCATTCCAGAGCACTGGCTCATTCCCTAGTGTGGAACACACTCAGTTATTGTTCTCAAAGAAAGCAGGCTGCCATTTGTAAAAAGAATTTGTTTACAGATTTTTGAGTCGCACAGTGATTTCACGGTAGCAGCTCCATGTACTTTCTGTGAAGACAAAGCTAAACCAAACCATTTTTCCATGCTGATGTGGTGTGAAGCACAGCTTTAAACACTGGCTGCCGGGCCAGCAGCTCTGTTCCTTTTTCTTAGCACCACATCTCAGCCAAGATGCTGAAGGAATCCTCATCAGCAGGACACAATGAGAAGTATTCACGATGCAAAGGAGCTCCCTGATCCTGCCTGAGAGCCAGTTCTGAAAGCAAACACGGGAGCCTTCTCCCTCGAGGAGCACGTCAGCTCCCTGACCTGTGTGGCTTAATGGTTGCCAAAAACCTGCTATGACAATTGCAGCTCTGAATTCTCACAGCTTCTGGCTGCCTGTCATTGTGTTCCGATAGAACCTCCTGGGAGGATCCATTGAACTCCTCAACCTCCTTCCTGACCCACAGTTAGGAGATTTCTGTGACTGTTATCAGCAGCACTTATCTTTTTGAAAAGAAGAGACAAAAACCAGCTGCTCTTGGAGGTCTTTACGCACCTGGTGCCTTCATGCTTGTACAGGTCAGCAGGAAGGCAATCACCACTTGATCCTGTGACCTGTGAATTCACCTCAACAGCTTTAAAAGCCTGTCCTGCAGCTGGGAGCACTACTGGATACTCTTGTGTAGGTATTAGAGACTCATTTACTGAGTGAGGAGTGACAACTTATTTTCTCATCTGGATTAACTATGTTCACAATTTTTGTCCCCGCAATTTCACTCCAGACTCACTGAAAGACCAGGATCACAGAATGGCTGTAACCAAATAAAGCTGAGCAAAGCCACTGTCAGCACTGGCACTCGAGCACATTCTGCTCAGTTTGTTCAGTATAACCCCATGGTAGTTTCCCCGTTGCATACCAAATTGGTTTTGACTGCTTCTGACCACTGGAAATTCAGCAAGTCCACCCATATTCTTGGAATTTCATTGCTTAACTACTTCACAACAACATAACAAGCTTGGTTTGTGTCCAAGCTGCTTCAAACCTTCTTCTAATATGAGAACACAAAAATCTGAGAGCTTCAGGTGCACAGTCAGAAACCATCAGTGATTGAAAGCTACTAAATGTGAAAAAGACAAGACTTTCTGCTCGTTTCACAGTCATGTGGAGCAGTATTTCACAATAACGGAGCCACTGAAAAATCAGACCAGGACAGGACAGAAGGTCAGTTATAGACAAACATTTTTAAGCACTTCAGTAACTGTGATTTAACAGTATCACACAAACAGCAGTTCATGTCTTGGCAGAGAACACAATTGCTGTAACTGTAGATTTTAGCTCTTTAATATTTGAATAAATTAAAAACAGCTGTACTTGGGTTCAGTCACTACCCACAGAACACTAAGGCAAATGGTAAAAATGCAGCATTTGTTCTTTGACAACAATTGGTTGATGTTGTGCTGATCAAATCATGGTGACCCTTGCAGTACACCTAGAGCCAGGTGGAATAAAGAAAGGGAACAATTCATGTCTGACCCACCAATCACATTGGAACAATTTCATTTCTTCATGCAGCTCACTAAAATATTGAAAACAAATAGCTAAACACCTTCTGACTTCAATTTTACCTCAGTGATAGGTGCAGAATCAACATTTTAACAAAAACCCTCATTGCCCAGGGTGCTTTGTGCTGACTGAGCTTTTTCGTTCTCCCGTGAAAACACTGAATAATGGTCACAAAGGAGAAGTCTGAGGAGAGCTCCTGCAGCAGTCCTGACCCAACTCTCTCAGGACAGACTCAAATATCTCCTTAATAAATTAATAGTAATATATAACAAGACAGAAAAGTCAGTCTAATGACAGAAAAAAAAAAAAAAGAGAAAAAGTAGGTTTTGCACCCATAAACATAGATATGGCCTTCCAGTGCCTAAAGGGAGCCTACAAGAAAGATGGAGAGAGACTTTTTACAAGAGCATGTAGCGACAGGACAAAGGGAAATGGATTCAGACTGACAGAGGGCAAGTTAAGATTAGCTATCAGGAAAAAACTAGTTACTGAGGGTGGTGAGGCCCTGGCACAGGTTGCCCAGAGAAGCTGTGGCTGCCCCATCCCTGGAAGTGTTCAGGGCCAGGTTGGATGGGACTTGGAGTCACCTGGCCTACGGGAAGGTGTCCCTGCCCATGGCAGGGATGATCTTTAACATCCATCCCAACCCAAACTATTCTGTGATATTTCCTTCACACACACAGAAAAAATGAAAATTTCTTGGTGAGCCTTTTGACAGCTAGGTAAGAAAAAAAGTCCATGTCTGCTTCCCTACCATCAAGACACAGTGTATTGTCTAAAGAATTTCAAAAAGGTCACAAACTACATTAAGACCCTCACAAAAGCTGCAGCAGAAGTAGAGTATTCACGGACAGCAACCACCACACACTTTTTACTCTGCAGTTAATCACAGATTGCAGGGGTGTGCAAAGCTCCTCAGAGCCTTTCAGGCAGTGCCTGAGCTCTGGTTTGGGCAGATGCAGACGGACAGGGAGCACCACAGTTGTGTACTCAGGGCATCCCCCTTCTCAAGCTCGACCACACCAGAGGTGTGAGCAAAGCACCTCAGCAAGACCTGCAAAATCAATCCACTCCTGCAGCACCTGGGCTGGCAGCTCAGCAGAACCGAGCAGCTCCTCTCATCTGCAGGCAGCACTACCTGCTTTTCCACCCCATTAACTCTGATAGGGATTGGGTGATGGCACTTTCTACAGTTTTAGTAACAAACAGCACCTCTAATATTTTTCTGAAAAATACATGGAGCAAGTAAACACAACTTCAAACTGCTCAGAAATCTGATACTTGAACAAGCTGCTTTGAAAGCAACACAGGAACCCTGGGTGTTCATCCCAACATTGTCTACTGCAATAAATGTGTGTGTTCCCCACAGACTCCAAAGCTGTTCCTATGGAGAAAGGCACTGGCAGTCAGCAGAGAGTATGAATCCCATTTCTTTAAGAAATCAAGCAACATAAATCTCTAAACAAGTACAACAGAGACAAATAAAATTCACTGTTCGACATAGAAAAGAGCGGAAACTACAAGAAAATAATTAATCTATGCTACTCAGAGATTAAGACCTGCTTTCATGAACAGAGCATCATGAACTATATTAAAGAGATCGACTCCATCCACACAAAGGATTCAGTTATTTGCTGTGTAATACCTCATCTTTGAAAACAAAGTTCTCAATTTACTACTAACTTTGCAGGAAGGGGAAGAAAATAGTATTTTAGACAAATAAAAATAGCTGTCTTTTAGAAGCAGAATGTTTTCAGCTTCTAAAGTGAATGCTACAGAGAAAAAGAATGGGAAGAGACTGACTAAACACATCACAGTCTTCCATTACGAGATTTTAATAATTATATAAAATGTGTACACATGAAGTCCCAGCCAGTTTGAACAAAAATATTTCTGGTTAAGACCTCATTAAAAAAATCGACATAGCTGAAGACAGAGTTCATAAAGACACTATTAAAATTTCAGTGCCTGGTTCTCCACCATATCTCAGAACTTCAGATGTCTGCATGCATACTTTCAATACTAAAAAAATATATTTTGTACATGCAAAATCAGTATATAAACCACTGAAATTAGTAATAGTTTTTTTCATGTTAAGGAGTACCAGGAGTCCTACTTCTACAAAAAGTGGAGTAAATTAGGCATAGATAACTTCTATAATGATAAATGAATTTAAGGACTGCTGCAAAGCTGCTTCTCTGGGCAAGGCAGATTTTGTAAATATTCACAGACACAATGGCACAACTGTAAAACACATCTGATTCGGGATTTTGTGTGGAAGAAGCAGAGACAGAGGACGGAAAGAACAACACACTGATTTCTGCAGAACATTTTCCCCAATATACCGTTACACAGCGTCACAGGAATTTGGCCAGGAAGGTTTATCAGGATTCAAAATTTTAATGCCTGCTTGAGAAAAGGATGGTTTAATTGTTGAAAAAGCCGGAAAACTGTCTGGAAACTTAAAATGAAAACATGTCAGCTCTCTCTCCTAATGTACAGTAGAGTTTTCCCATCCTTCTGTAAAAGCATCTCTTCAGTATCACTCCTATCCTACTCATCTTTTCTTAGCACATCCAGTCACACTCAATGGACATCATATGGGGAAGGTCACTAAGGTACATGGATGATCCATTTTTAAACATGGATATTTCTTTTTCCACATAAAGTGCCAATTTCAATAGCAACCTTGACTCCAGTGCTTTAATTTTAATTTAGGGTGAGAGAGCAGTACTGAGTCTGTTAAATGTCATATAAAATGTATTTGAATTTTAGTAACATAGCACCTCCTAAAATAGCTTCCTTTGGTACAAAAAAAATTAGCACTTAATAACACAGCACAAATTCTTCATGTCTTCATCCTGCCAATTAAAGCAGATTTTCCCCGAAGGAATTTTTTTTTTCTGGAATAAAAACCTTACAATGTGCCTCCATTTGCCCACCTGTATCTTTTCCCTCAATTAATTGAGGGAAATCAGACTTCTTCAAGATCAGAGCTACCTACATGAAGACAGGAATTTTGGGGTAAAGCTCAAAGACTTCATTTTGTTCATGAGTGACCTTAAAAATTTCATAGAGTTTTTTTGTCATAAAAAAGCACTATTTTACTGTAACAATTGATCTGCTTCTTGTAGCCTAAGAATTTGGCCGTGGCATTGGCTGGAGTTTTTGTCTGTACCTCACTGACGCTCAAGTCTAAGCAAAGGTAAATCACGTGTGAGACTTTCAGCTTTGTCTGTAATATTAAACATTTGATTCACAGTACATAATTTTTTCCTTCATATAATGTGAGACTTAAAAAATTGTTGCTTTTCATATCTATGAAAACAAATCTTTTATTCCTGTTGCTAGTTTACTCAGTTTACTCCATTTTATTTATTTATTCCATTACAAAAAGAAATCAAGGTCTAAAAGACATGTAATTCAGGAAAAAAATTACACCCTTTTAATAAAGCAGTTTGAGCCAAGTTATTTAATAAGTTGGCTTGTCGCTACAAAATACAAATTCCAGAGAGAGATTTTTAAAGGGCAGGAGTTCAAAAAAGCAGCAAAAAGTGTCACAGATAAACAACTTTAGGGAGCAGGAACACAAGAGTGAAAGTCATGGTACCACGATGAATAAGAGTTAAGCGGCTTCTAAGGAGCTTCCTTCTGCTTCATATACAGTCTCCCAAGCCTTTTATTCCAACCCATCAGAAAGCATTTCCACTCAGGCTTTTTAAATATATTCATTCTTACACCACACTGTGCCACTGCTATACATCAAACACACGAGGTGACAAGTCTGTTTAATTACATTTTTATACATATATATACACACACGTACACTTATTTATAGGTATGTATACAGGCAGGATGTGACACTAGGCTGAAGCTGTAAAATAGTTCAAAGTAATGGCTAAGAACTACCCAGGCTGCTACAAATATTCCCTGGTAATTACACTGAAGATTTCCATCCTCATCCTGAAATCAGTTAATTTGAATATTATAAGACCAACCAAAGTAGCTCCCTTTTGAAAGGTTTATTGGTTGGGCAAAACCAACTTGCAGGTACTTTGTCACCTAAAATACAACACAGTGCATTAAAACCAGTTCATCAGTGTCAGTTAAGTAAACCTCAGTTCACCTCTGAAGTTTCAATTTGCATTTTATTCTCTGTTCAGTCTGATTAAAACATCATTCTTTTTAGCCCTTGCAATCAGTAACATTTACCTTTCTAAAAATTAATTTACACACTACAGATGATGCTAGGAGAAATGCTGCCCTAATTTAAATGTAGTTTAAAGTATTTTAAGCATTGCAGCACAAAAGAGAAGCTGTAGAGCAGAGCAGTTGGTGCCTCCATCACACAGCTTTGGGGGACTACCTGTGACAGCATCAGCAGACTCTCTAAGAGCACGTTTCCAACACAGGATCTCTTACTCTCCACTCTCAAGTAACATTATCACAATCAAGTCTACTCTAGAAACTCTTCTAAATAACCTCAGCAACACATTGTGATGTTGTCACTTCTGCCAGCTCCCTAATAGCTTACATCTGTTTTGACAAGTGCTGCTCTGGGCTGGGGTGGAGTTAATTTTCTTCGCAGTAGCTGGGCTGGGGCTGTGTTCTGGATTTGTGCTGAAAACAGTGTTGATAATACAGGGATGATTTGGTTATTGCTGAGCACATGACTGCGAATCTCCTTCCTCAACACCCTAAACTCATTCACTTATTGTTTCTATCTCTTCTAATCATTAATGAATTAATGTACCAATAGCTGTTGTTTGGTTTGGTTTGTGATTTTTTTTTTTAATTTGGGAACACTGTATTAACTAAATCACACTCATTTAAATGCTCCATCATTCCCTGAAAATAAGTCATGCTTCAAAGATGTTCCAATCTCTTCCTATTAAATCACAATTATCCATACACCTACTACAATTTACTAGAGCTTCTGAGTACTGAAGCCAAATTTACTGAACTCCAGAGGGGTTCAAAGAATGGAATTTGGTTTACCTCACTTCAAGAGAAGCATCAATGACCAGGGTCACTTAGTCAGTATTGAGATGGCCACAGATGTGTAAGGGGAGTGATGAATCTTGCAAAGAGAACCATTGGCATGGCCAGGGTAATCAGGAAGAGTATGACACAGATGTATCAGTTGGAAGAACTTCCATCTCTCCCTGAACTCTTAAAAAATACAGCAATACACTTGCCATTTGTAATTTTAAAGTGAGGATAAAAACAGTTTAAGAAATTAACTGCAGCTGTAGTTCAGCTGTTTAAAATTAAAATGCTTTTGGCGTCTTTGAACCTTATCTGGTACCTGAAATTTATTACTACTCATTTTACAGTTCAGATCACTCCCTACCATAAACCACTTCTAATTACATTTCAAAATAATTTCACAGATTTATTCCCTGTAGAGGAAGGACCAGCATTGGAATCTTCTTTCCTAAACAGAAAACGTTGATCCAAATTTTCTGATACAGTTCAATCTTCCCTGAGTGTCTCTTTCCATACCTCAATTATCTTTCAGTTCTGGCAGGCTTCCTGCTTCTGTGTGAAGTTATTATTCTTCATGAGTTGAGCAAGTTACACCTCAAAATCTTTTCTGGGCTTATGTCTTTATTTGTAATATTTATAATCTTGTTTCCTCTAACCTAAATATGAAAAACAGGAGAAAAAAAAAGAAGAGCAACATTATGAGAATAGGCAGGAGAAGGGGCCAACAGGAGAAATGGTGAGCAACCAGCTCAAACTGAAATGAGCTGAAACTCTCAACAACTCTGGCTTCAGCTCTGTAAGCATGGGGAAATAAGAAAGTCACAGCAAGACATGAGCAAGAGAACAGGAGGCACTGAGGCGAACAGTGTCACAAGCTGCTCCAGCAGTCCCTCAAAACAAGATGCAGTTTTAAATCACTCCATGCCCGAAAGTAATTTATAGGCTCATAGGCTATTCCTATCCCCTGCTCCACTGAAATGCCATTTAGTCCCATCTCTGTGGGGAGGTATAACCCACCAAGAGCCTGGGCAGCTTCACTTCAATTTCCCAGGTTTGGATGGAAATTCAGGACAACGTTACAATTTTAAGTAAAGATCCTCAGAAATTGAGTCTGGTCCTTACTGCTGCTTGGCAGGAAGGCTACAAAGGGTTAAACTTAGCATCATTTCCACATTCACTTGTGGTCTAGCTGTCAATTTTCATGAGCCCAGTTTAATATTCTTCCTTATTTCCCATACTTCTACATAGCAATTTGAAATTTAAATGACACTGAAGGGATGCATATGCAATCTGTTCTATAAATAAAAATGTCTAAAATACTGCATAACTTCCTCTTTCAAACTGCAAGATCGAAAGGCATATTTTAAGAGTTGTAAGACACCACATCTGACATCATCAAATTATGCTTAGTCCAGGCTTAACCATAATTTCTGAAGACAAGCAAGGTTTGGGGTTTCTTTCTTAGATCAAGCTCATCACTTCTTTGCAAAAGGCACAACCTCACCCTGGCAGCTGACATCTCACTCATCACCTGAGCACAGCAGGCTTGAAAGGAAAAGGTTCTGAAAGTGCTCTCAGATTAATGGTGTGAAGTCCCTTGGCTACCAAGAAGTCCAAGCTGTCAAGGCATCAAGGTGGCCTGCCCAGCCAACACTGACAAGTCCATCCCAACTCATCTAGAGGATGAGGGGAACTGAAACAGCATTCAGCAGAAATTTGGGCAGAAATTCTTCATCAGTTGCAATGATCTCAGTACAGGCTGAGAAAAAGCATCTTTCAGTAGTATCCAATGATTTAAGAATCAACCACGCAGAGGAAGGACAGAAAGGCACACCAGGATATTTTGGGAAGTACAGTTCTCTCCATCACCTACTGTCAGCTCGGGAATTATCCAAACCCCTGGTCAACAGATGAAAAATTGCTTCTGTATGTTTAATGCAGAATCATCACAGAGTCAGTAGTTTAATTCATTAAGTACTTGACAGAGCAGTTGGGATCTCAGATGTGAAGGCTGTCACCTCACCAGAAGACTGGAAAGAACTCAAGTGCAGCAACAATAACCACAGGACAGGAAGATCTTGGCAGAGAAGCACTGAAAAGTGCACATTATTTCCCAAACAACAAAACAGATGAACCTTGAGGGTCTTTAAGGAACTACCCGCCCTCCCCAAAAAAAAATGAAAAAAAAAAAAAAGAATAGAACACTCCTAGTTTCATCCCATGCTATGCATAGTGGGTGAGAAAAAGGTCACCTCAGCACAAGATCCTTGCCACCAGAAGCAAAGAGCAGGAATGACAGCTGGAAACCTGAACATTTGCAAGAATATGAGCTTGCAGGGATGAGGGACGGACCTGATCCTCTTAAGGTGAGGAGAGGCAAGTTTTGCCTTAATTCACAACTGCAGGAAGGAATAAGGTTCTAAACATACCCGAAAGTGGGATTAAAACACAAACAAAATTAGATGTTGGGATCCAAAGCAGTAACTTGACTTCATTTTTTCGTAAAAGAGGAAAGAAAGAGAGAACAGGAAAGTAGGAAAATGCCAAGAATGATGAGCAGAAGCACAGGGAAGGGGTTTCCCCCACCATGGCTCCAGTGCTGGCTCACGGGGTGCCATGGGGACCATGGGGCTTTCCCCAGGGTTCCTCCCAGAGCTGCCCAGCCACAGAGCAGAGCCACGGCAGCAGCACCAGCGGGATGGGGCAGCCTCGTAGGAGCAGCCAGGACAGCAAAGACAGCAAAGACTCCAACACTTTGTAGACCTCCCAGACTTCTGGAAGGCTGGGCACCTGCTTATAGAAGGTTTTGCGAGTGGCAACCGCACGTCCAGTCGCAGCAACAGCACATCATTGGTGAACTTCATCTCTGCTCCCCTAAAATCCATTGGCTGCTCCGTGGTATCCAGGACAAGTTCACCTGATGTATCCAAAGTTCATTGCTCGCTCACTGAGTGTATCAACTACGAGGTCTTTCAATGACCTTCAAACAGGGCACCTCATTTTCTAAAGTAAAGCAGTTCAAAGCTTTCCCTTTCAAACCTCAAATCTTCGAAAAGGCAATGGAGAAACATTCCCAGCTTTATACTTCTTCACCACAGGGACATGCTCTGGTGAGTGGACAGTCACATTTCCTTAATAGCTGTTTCCAAACAGTTCTGTGTTTAGAGAGGCCCTAACAGATGAGCCAACTCAGAATTACTTGTACTCAGGGCAAGTCACAGTCCTTTTAACCAGTATGGATATTATCACTAAAGAGCCACAGTAAAATAATGGCTTTTTTTCCAAATATCTGACATTACTCAATTCAAGTTCACTGAGCTGTACACACAGTTTTGTTTCAAAAAGCATTATGCAAAAGATAGGTTTAATTCCAAGCAACTTTGCAAATGCACATTTTAATTCTTATTTAAAGAAAGTGATTCTTAAGGGCTTGTTAACATTAAAACATAATGGCTTAACATTAGAGGTTTTATGCAGAATTAAGTACCTCTTTTTGCTTAGCAGAAGACTGCATTTTACATATTTATGTAACTAAATAGCTAATTTTAAATCAAATTTTTAGCTTCCATGTTGTTAAAATAGTGACTGACATCTCCTATTTACTTGATGATACTCTTTATTTAGCTTTGCCAGGCTGCACGGTTGGAGATTCAAGTAAATTCAAGTAAACACAGACAAGTTGTATTTTAAAACGTGTCATTCAATTAAAACATTAAATTTTGTTTTAAACACAAACCAGTTTTGACTATGCATTTGTGTTCCATTAATAGAAGCAAGAGCTTCTAATTAATAGATCTAGATTTCACTGGAACAAATAAATCTCATCTGCTGAATTTCTACTTGGAGAATAAATCTCTTTTTTCTGTTCTCTGAAGTCCCAATATCCCAACTTCAACTGAACTAGTAAATGAACAGAATTAGACTAAAAAACTAGAAAATATCCCTTTTTGTGTCTAGAGGCAGCTAATCCTGAGAGAAAAAAGGTTCAAAGGTCAAGTTCCAGTGCCAAATGTTTAGCTGGTAACTTCCTCTCAGCTTAAGAGCTTTCACTTCTATTTATTCTAATTTTAAAAATGATCTGCAAACTACCCAAACTTTAAATACAATAGGATTTGGCAGATAATCAGTAACATGCTTTAAAAATATGAAGTTTATTTAGGAAAGAAAGCATTCAAGTAAAAACTGACTTTTCAAAACAGTGACTTTTCCTCCAGTCTTGGTAACTGGTGACTTTCTATGCAGCACAGAAGAACAGTAAAATCTTGGCACTCTTGAACTCCAATAACACTGCATTATTTATGTTTTCTAATTAAACCTTCAATTAGGTAAGAAAATCTGGATGTTTCACTGTAATTATCAGAGAAAAATACTAATGACACCTTTTTAACAGTTTGTAAGGAGAACAGTTCACAGTAAGTAAAACAGTAACAGAACCCTCTGCCTTCAATTGTCTTGCTTTTGTTCTTTACCACAGCTCAAGACTGAAGGGTGTTTGTTAGTTTACTTCTTCCTAATATTCTGATGTTGTTAAAAGAACTATGAATTTAAAGTAATTTTCTATGCTAAATGGACCCTTGCACAACATCAGGTTGGACTTGATGATCTTGGAGGCCTTTTGCATCCTTAATGATTCTATGGTCATACAGTACCAACCTCAGAGGAGTTACCAAAAAAATAACAAACCAGAAATACATTTCTGGCACTGTCATCCACACTTTAGCTCCTTTGGAACACCACTCACTGTGACTGAGCAAGAGCTTATCAATAAAAGACATCAAACTCAACAGCAAGTTCTATTTTGGATGTATTCAGGAGAGGAGAAAAAATATTCAACTATTTTTCAAACACATGGGAGAACATTTAGTTTGATTTCTCAAAGGCACTAAACATCCCAGTTATTATAGGTCTTATGAAACTGGAGGCTTTACTCAGATATACAATGTCTGAAGGCAAAAAACAGAAAAGTTGCTTCTCTTTAAGAGTTCAAACCTTTTTAAGATTAAGGATTAACAATGTCACGTGTGGAGATGCAGAGTGGTAGAGCTTAAAACCTTGTCTTCAGCACAACTTTCCATACATATATTAACAGAGCTTCACTGTAAGTCCTGGAAAATCCAAGGACCTTTTGACAGCAAATACGATCTACAGGCAGAAAGCAGATTTAGTCCAGTTTATCCATTTTAGTCCAGTTCCTCTCCTTCCTCCAGCACTGATTTGAGCCACTAAATAGAGGGAAAAACGCAGGTAAAGACCTAAAGTTTGCCAATGAAGTTTTTGGCTGCAGGAGTCACTATGGGGAGACATCTGGCCATAACTAAAGGAGAAAAGAAGAAAAAAAAAAAAAAAAAACTATCCTTTTTCACTTCCATCCTCTTTATTGTAAACAAAGGAGTAACTGGAAAAAAATGCATTTTTCACCTAGCTTACTGAGAAGCAAAACCAATTTTTAAAATCTTTCAGCACTAATTAAGATCATTGGTCTCATTAAGCTGGGTGATAAACAAATCAGTCTGGAATATTTTTCGTAAGAAACGTAATGTAAACATAACAGAAACGTAATCCAAACGTAACAGTTGTCACTTTGGGCTTTTCCAGGTGATTCTGTAAATGCTACTTCACCCTACCCCACAGAAGGGTCCTCACACACATCATTCCCGTTGCTGAAAATCATCCACAGACACTTTGCATTGTCAACCTTTGACAAATGTATTAAATCCTGTTAAAATTTACTGTTGATTAAAAAAAAAAAAAGAAAGAAACTGCAGAAATGTGGAGAAACTTAAGGCCACTGTCCCAGTTAAACACTGTTTAACTCAGGTCCATCATGTTCATTCTCTACAAGTTAGAAACAGAGAATGATTTGGGTTGGAAAGGACCTTAAAGATCATCTCATTTCAACTCTGTTGAATGATTACCATCAACAACCCACCTCAGGCATACACAGAATTCCCCAACTTCTGTGCTCTCCATTACTTCTCAAATTAATTGTATTTCAGAACAAAGTCACATTATTTGGCTGTGGGTCAACAGAAACTGCAAATATCTGCTGCTTTAAAAAGTCATACCTTGGTCAGAAAGGAAGTCCAGCATGGTCTGGAGCAGGAAGGAGAGATGCCTGACACACAGGGCAGGATTGCCCATTCTTCTGGAAGCATAGACGAGTTCATGGAGCAAACGCATCTGCACTGCAGCCCATCCCCTGTGAGTTCCTGGATAAAAATCAGGTATTTAATATATTTTAAACCTGGAAGTCATCACAAACCCACTGATTTTGGTTTTTCTTCATATGCTAAGCAGTAATTTTATGGCATTTATACCAGTCACCCAATGGTTGTTACAAAATCCAAATCTTGTACTCAACACAAAAATTAGGATTGTGTTTGCTTGAATGTCTAAACATGAAACCAATTTTTGTTTTATATGCTTGTCTATCAACTAATAAATGTACCATTAAAATGCGGAAGATTAAGTTAACACCAAAAACCAAAATGGTACACAAAACCTTTAAAGTTTTACATATTTTTTAAATTCTCTGGACAATGCACATGAGATTTCATACAGAAATTGAAATCATAGAATCACAGAATGGTTTGGATTGGGAGGGACCTTAAAGATCATCTATTTCCAACTCCATGCCATGAGCAGGGACACCTTCCCGTAGGCCATGTGACTCCAAGTCCCATCCAACCTGGCCCTGAACACTTCCAGGGATGGGGCAGCCACACCTTCTCTGGGCAACCTGTGTCAGGGCCTCAGCACCCTCACAGGGAAGAATTTCTTCCTAATTTCTGATCTAAACCTACTCTCTGTCAGTTTGAAGCCATCCCCCCTTGTCCTGTCGTTCCATGCCCTTGTAAAAAAAAAAAAATCTTATAATTCTTAACTCTCTTTAAAGATCAAGCAAGAGATATGTTCTCTAAATGCTTTCCTGACCAATAAAAGCAATAATGCTTTAGAACACGAGGCACATATCCTGATTTTCAGTATTTAAAACTAAGTTTCAGACTATGAATTACTTCATATTTGCAGAGTATATGTGGAAAGAATAAATAGATCATAACATAACCTTCCTTTCAGAACCATAATATGCAGCACTCATCATGAAGCTTAACCTGCTTTTAGAAGCAAGCAAGAGCAATAATTTTTAAATAACAGACATTTCAAGATGTGCAATACTTCATAAACTTCAACAGCCTTCCTTCTAATATCACCCATCAGCATTTGGCAAACTGTTTTAGGAATATTTACTGCAACCAAACCTTGAGAGTTTATATTTTGAGAGTCTCATTATTTTTCATGTGTGAAATGTCATTTCTATCTTAGAGTTTACAGTGATCTTTCCATATGTCTCTAAAAGAGCCATTTTGGGGGTGAAAATCAGACAAAGCATTTCAGTGCAACATGAAGGTAAGGTAGAAGTGAAAGATAAACACCAATTATGTCATTTTTTTGCCTTTCAAATCATCATTTCTTGCAGAACTTCTACAACATCTTCTCCCAACACAGTCCCATCCCAGGCCACACCATATTTTTCCCAGCACATTCCTTCTTCCTAGATTAGATTCTTTGCATCTTTCCACCCAGTCCACTTGGCATTTTCTACCTCCTCTCACATATAATTTGACTGCTAAATCACAACAGTTAAAAAAAAAACCAACACTAACCATCCACAAATACAGCTCAGCCTATCACTTCCTGCTCCTCTCCTGCAGTTACAACATTTAGGGAACAGTCCCCAAAACTGCTGCTATAGGACGCAACACAAAGTTTTGGAAAGGTTTATTCAAAAGGAGCTGCCAAGCAGCATTTTAGTTGTCTCTGATCTAATTTGTGGGAAAATGTGACATACTTGAACCTGCTAATTACATTATATGTATGTATGTGTGTCTACACACCAAAATATGTAAAAGAATCTTTGTGTGTGTCTGTATACAAAAATATGTAAAACGCCTTTTAATCTTTCATTGTAAGATCAAACAACTGCAAAACCAGAAGAAATACAATTTCTGATGCCAACAGCTGAAGGCACTTTAACTGGAAAAAAAAATCCAAAATAATACATTGACCTTTTTACGTACTGAAATACATATTATCAAAACAAAGACATTTTTGAAAAACATTAGAAATGAAGTTTTTGTAAATAAAACAATTACTTCCTGCAAACAGGGAACCACAGCAACAGGTTCAGCAGTGGCTCACGGAAATTTGAAATTATTGGAACAACACTAAGAAAAAGTGAAGGTACAGTGCTAAACAACTGCTTTATCTGTTGGAATTAGTTTCAGATTAGTAAATAATTTAGGTTCAGTATGAAATCTCTCAAGGAAATTGTTATGGAAAGCCACCTAAGTGCCCAGCTGTGGTAATCCACACTGACCTTTGCTGAAGTCCTGAGGGTCCAGGGAGAGGCTGTAGCCAGGCAGAGTCTCCAGCAGCAGTTTGTAGCAGGCCCTCCAGCCGGGCTCGGGGATGCTGGGGGCCGCGCACTGCATGGCCGCGATGCGCTTGAAAAACGCCGATTTGCGGTGGAAACCAATGCGCTCGTAGAGCTCTGACAGGATACTGTAACGCTGGATCTTCTCCTCTTCTGAGAGCTGGGGTTGGAAGGGAAAAGAGAAAAGGACTGGTTTTTATCAAAGATTTAAAGTGCTGATTTTTAAAAAACAAACAGGAGGCAAAAGGCAGTAGCAGACATTGGTGCTGCAGAAGGCCAGGGATTTGCACACAGCCAGGCATGACAGCTTCTACAGCCAGGAAAACTTAAGCTCGGTTCAACTGTTAACAAAAACTGCAAAGATGGAGTTCTGCGGCTTCAACTTTATTTGTCAGTGGTACTAACAAGTAAACAGTCAAAACAGTAACAGCTAAACAGCTCCACACTGAATGGAAGATACTTAACATGATAGTCATGTGAATGAAAGGAGTGCATAAATATGCCACTTCCAAGATTTATTGATTCACTAAGATTTTCATCCCTTTAAGATTAAATCTAATCTTGAAATCTCAGGCTATGAAAGCAAGAAACTACTGTCTCGATTTTTATGTCTCTAATCTTGTAAACCACAAAATTTTCATTCCATGAAACTGCACTGTGATTTATGCACTGTGAGATTCAATCACAGAATCATAACATGGTTTAGGTTGCAAGGGACCTTAAATTACCATCTTGTTCCACCCTCCTGCCATGGGCAGGAACATCTTTTTCTAGACCAGGTTGTTCCAAGCCCCATCCAACCCAGCCTTGACACTCCCAGGGATGCGGCATCCACAGCTCCTCTGGCAAACCTGTGCCAGTGCCTTACCGCTGCCCTGCATGAAGCAAGTTTTGGAGGGCAGCAGTGAGGTCAGTGGGAGCTTTTCCCAACTATGTACAAAATAATGTCAAAGTAGCAAAATGTCATAGAAAGACACAGACCCAAGTTTCTTCACTGAGTCAAGTATTGTTACAGGCTGCCCAGGGACTTGGTGGACTCACCAGCCCTGAAGGACTTTAAAAGACATGTAGATGTGGCACTTGGGGACATGGTTTAGTGTTGGGCTTGGCAGTGCTGAGTTAATGGTTTGCCTCGAGGTCTGTTCCAACCTAAACAATTCCACGATACATATGCACACTGCCAACAAGTGAGGTGGAATTTAGTTAAAGCTCTGTTAGGCTTAAAGTTGAGACAAACTTGATAAGGAACTACCACCATGTGCTTCTTTAGCTTATCAGTGTATTGGCATAAGTCACAGGCAACTTAATTCTTCTTGCCTCTGGCCTGGATGATAATCTTGCTTTGGAGTCAGCCAGCCAAGAAGAAACTGCCACAGAAACTCGGGATGATTCCTACCCTGCGTCCCAGGAACCAGCAGTGCAGACCAATGCTGACACCTAGTGCACACGATCTGGCACAACCAAAAGCAATGAGACGTACTTTAAAATACTCTAAAGCTGCCAACACGTTTTGCAAAGGCGTTTCAAGTGACAAACTTCACCCAAAAATAGCCCTAAAGGACAGAAACAGCAACTCATTCTTCAAAACTGGAAGTATCAATCAGTGTATTTAACTTCAGGCGCCTAAAGGCTTGGACAGTCAAGGGAAGCTGCTCACCACGCTGGTTGGCTTTTACAGAAATGATTAGGTCTTGTAAGCAGAGCTTCAAAATGTTTTTTAGTCACTCAAGTCCTGATACAATTACAAAAAGCAGTCTGTTCTCAAAGGTTACTTCTAATTTTGGGCAAAGGGGTATGAGGCACATCAAAGAGGAGTTTTTAGAGGGCACCACGACCTTATCTGACAGTTCAAATCTTTGTACTTCAAGATATGAAGAGACACACAGAGTAGCAAAGCATTTTAGAAAGTTTCAGACATTTTTTGAGGCTGAAGTTGCTGTTTTCTTCAGAACTGACAACAGAAGACAGTAAGAGATGCAAAAGTACCACCCATCCCTGAAAAAGACCAAGCCCAGTACCAAGAGTTGTGAAAAAAGGCAATTGCACCAAGGTGAAAACTTTCAGAAATCAGTGCTGGAAAGAACAGAAGGCACAAAAAGAAAATACAGAAACATTTTAGAGAAGTTTATCAGAGTTCCCAAAAGCAATCACTCAGAAAGAACATGAGGTGTCACACTGAAGTTACCCATTTATGCCATTTTTAACAGGTTAGAACAATAAAAAATAAGGCAGCAGAGCTGAAAAGGGCACAAGCACATGGTCAGGAAATAAAGCAAAAAAGCTTTTAAAAGCCCTATCAAAAGCTATTCCTTAAATACAAATTCTGACAACGTTCACACACCTATGGCAACTAAATTCTTCAAGGTAAGAAAAGACAGAGTCATGCTATTTAGGTAGCCAGGAGCACTCAGTAATAATTGGAACAACTATGAGAGAGGCAGCAGATTCCCACAAAGTTTTATTTTCATCATATGTAAGTTTTTAACACTGTTACAGAACTTGTTGCTTAATGGTTGTTCCCGAAGTTATTCAAGTATTTCCCTCAGTTGCAGGGAACTGTTTTTTCATCACCACAAAGACAGCAAAATTGCATTTTCCCTGAGCACACACAGTTATGTCCTACCATTCAGAAATTTAAAAGAAGAAAAAAGGAGAAAAAACCCACACAGATACTCCAAGTAATTAATTCTGGGAAGACTGCAGCAGGCATTCTGCATGCCATGGGTGTAGCATTCACAAACATCTTTCCTGACCCTACAAATTTATAAAAGCTTAATCCCTGTAAAGTGGCTGCAAAACAGCCACCACTTGAAGCACAGCATCATTTCCACCTGGTTAATTTTTATTTAACTGCTCTACCAAACCAAGTTACAACTGCACCTGGAAAGGCTGTAGGTCACTATCCAAGTAATAGAGCCAGTTTTTTCTCAGGCTTGTTTCAGGACAGGCTTTCAAGAACACAGCTTTTTATTTGTTTCTTAATTATTCCTTACTACATTAAAATTTTATAATCTCACTTTCTTTGTAATTATATTTTACAATTTATTCCTCATAACTGGATGCAAAGTTAAGTCTTATTACCCTGCAGCTCATCAGAAAATACCAATTACATAGTATTACTAGACTGAGTATGAAATTGAATTTATGGATAGGAACTAGTTTTCCTGTTCATGAGTCTTACACTTTAACCTGTGAGGTGTTTTTACTGCTGTAGAATATTGGTTGTGCTGATGTTCTATTTACCTGCAAGTGAAAAACACTGTCCTACAGTTTATTCCCTCAGCTATCACAGGATGACTCCTCCACTGAGTTAGTCCAAATCATAAATACAACTATTATTTGTTTCCACGCTTTATACAGTAAATCTTAAAAAGCTGTAAATAAAATTCCCAGCCATACCTCTCTTTATGGAAAATGCATCTCCCAGCCCTGGGGAAAGCCCTGGAAAGATTATCCTACTCTTATTTCACATAATAATGCAATGCTGCTCCCCCGCCACACAGAGATCCCAGTCTGTACTGGTTTAGGCTGTACTGGTTGCAAGTTCACTGTATTATTAGGCAATAGCTATCAGCTGTTGAAGTGACAAGTACTTTGCCATTCACTGGGTGTTGGGGGTTAGGATTTTTTTCCTTCTGTTTCTTTGTCTCATAGAATTTTGTCCCATCTGTTGCTAAGACACAATAACAACCGGCACTTAAGAGAGACAGAAGAAATGGCCAAGGCAGGGGAAGGGTGCAGCTGGCTCCACTCTTACCCGGGGATTTTCTCTTTGCAAGGGCAAAGATACCCTGAGATTCTGGCCGGGAGGCGAGGGGCTGGGCTCGGCTCCTCGCTCTCTCTCGGCTTTGGAGGAGAGACAGGCTGTGGTCGCTGTGGGAAGAATTCGCCACCACTGCGGGGGGGTTCTGTCTCCTGCTGTCTTCTCCTACCGTGAGTGGAGCTTTGCTCGTTAGATCAGTTGTTGTACTGGGACCTTATTAACACCCAGTCTGACTGGAAAGGACCATCTATTCGGGTGCCTTGGGAAAACCCAGGACCCCAACCCTCTCCCCCTTCCCGGAGGGCACGTCTCCCTGGCTGCGTGCGACAGCTGCTGCAGAGGAGCCTGGCTGCTGCTGCAGAGGAGCCTGGCTGCTGCTGCCCAGCCCCACTGCTTTCTGCCACTGCCTCTGCTTTTTTGCTGCACTCTAACCCAGCACCCCATGTCCACCCAACCCCCACGGCTCCTGCTGAGGCTACAGAGTTTTCTGTAACATTTTGTTTGTTACTCCAGGGTCTGCTTGTCCCGGCTGTCACAGCACCACTCTGGGGCTCCTGCTGCAGCCCCTTTCGCCATCCCGCCCGCCCACCATGACCCCCTCAGGGAAACACGGCCGAGCTCGCGCACAGCGCCCCCTGCAGGCGCGGGGGACCCAGCGCACCCGCCCTGCCCGGCCGGGAGCCACCAGCGCCCCTGCTGGCCGTGAGCGGAACTGCACCAAGGGGAAAGCGCCTGCGGCCCAGAGAGGCCGGTGCTGGG
>VZRS01003170.1:74025-108421 GCA_013398055.1 Ifrita kowaldi | reverse complement strand
AGAACTAGAGAAATGTGGTCCTTGGATTGGTTTGGCCTTGTATTGCAGTTTCCCTGTACCTGGTGTCAGTTCAGAATGCTTATTTCCTTTAAATTCTTAACTGCCCTCCACAATGTTAAAACTGGAACATTTTAAATATAATCAATTTTTATTCTTACTGACCATTTTTCTATACACTTCAGCTTAGGCAATAAAATTAAGTCAGCCCACTTTACATTCAGAACTTGTTAGATGCTGAGAAATCTTGAAAGAATTTTTGTTTGCCTCAGAGCAGTTTCTTCTGAAATGGAAAAAAAATTGGCTCACTGTATGTACCAGCTTCTTTTAACAAAACCAGGACATCTGACCAAATTTCCCTTAAACCCTGGAAACAAAAAAAGCTCTATTGTTTCTCATAGCTGAGGAGTGGAAGGAAAACAGAGCTTTAGCCATCATCCTCCATCCAGCATCTTGGCCTGGTTGTGATGGAAAAACAAGTGCTCGGGACAAGTCGGAGCAGCCCAGGAAGCTGGAGCAGCACCCTGGGAGAATGGAACAACATGCCTTGTCCTGCCAGAGCTGAGTGTTGCCTGCCCTGCCTGGGCTCCAGGGGAACAGGGTGGGAAACATCCCTCAAAGGGCCTGGCCTCACACCACCAAGGAATTTCGAATTTCAGGGGGATTTAAACTAAGAGGTGATTTTGCCCTGAGTATCTTAAGCCTTTAAACATTATCTACTCTTAAGACAGGAAAACAGGTGTGGAGTAAGTACAGAAAGAGGAGGAGTGGCCAGAAAACTGATTCTGCAAAATACTCAGCCATATGCAGGGAGGAGGCAACGAGTGCAGGGCTGTACATCTGACCAAACCAGGCACTGGCTTCCAAATGTCACTGGGGACAGCCCAACTTTGGCTGCAGCATCTTAAAACTGTCACACAGTTGGAACAAAGCACTTCTGAAAGAACCAGCAAGTGCCCAAAATCAGTGCTACATCAATATCAGCTAATACCTTAAGTGAATGTGTTTATCTTGCATTTTCTGTTTCTTAAGGATTAGCTGCCTTCTCTCATTTTGTATCCGAACATTTGGATTATTTGATAACTACACATTTATTAGCCAGTCTTTCACAGCAAGCTGCGTCATTTCTCCTGCACACACAAGTAAATAACAATTTATGCCCTGGTTAGGCTTTCCCAAGTGACACATTCCCTATTCTGTTCTGACATTGCACCGTCCCTGCCTACAGCTGGGCCCACAAGAGCACTGTGGACTCGGGGAGACTGAGGGCTTAACAAAACGTCACTAAGGCACAGGCTTCACATTGAATGTATTTGCATACGTTTCCCAAGTGTTCGAACAATGGGGCTTGTTTCCTCTCTGCCAAGAGCCGGTCCCATTCCTGGAAGTGTTCAAGGCCAGGCTGGACAGGGCTTGGAGGAGCCTGGTGTAGTGGGAGGTGTCCCATTGCAGGGGAGTTGGAACCAGATAGGCTTAAAGGTCAGTTCCAACCCAAACCATTCTTTGATTTCTTTTCCGTGTGGCTGTTCGGAGGTTTCTGTACCCGATGTCGGCATTGGTGAGACTCGGCTGGGCACCGCACGGAGCCGAAGAGCTTCAGTCCCACCGAGTGGCCGGGCGCGCTGTGCCAGAGCCAAAGTCTTAGCGGAGGACGGCGAATCAAAGGGAAAGAAAATCCCAAAAAGGCCGGGTAGGAAGGAAACAGAGGAAACACTGGGAGGGAAAGTCAGTGAGTCAAGCAATAGAGGCCGGAGTGGAAATCTGAGTTAAGTCTCCTCGCCTCTCCACTGCTCGTTCCAGAGGCTCCCACAGCTCCATTTTGCGGAGGGGGAAGGCGAGGCAGGAGGCGGCCGGGCTGCGGGCGGTGGCGGGGGCAAACCCCGAGCGGGGCCTGAGGAGGCGGCGGCGGAGGCGGAGCGGGAGCCCGGTGCCCGTGTGTGAGGGGCCGCGCGGGGCGGGCGCTGAGGNTGGAGTCGTGGGGCAGGCGCTGACCCCTGGTTAGCCCGGAGTTCTGTAGGTCGGCGCTGTTCGCTGGGAGGAGAGAGAAACCTCAGTTGCCCGGGTCCCTCTGGGCCTGGCACCTGGAGGGTTTCCTTGTCAGAAGGAACTATAACCTGCGGCTTTCCACCCTGATTGTGAAAGAGCTGATAAGTGCGCGGTGGTGCCGGCGCTCGCCGCAGCGGCCGAGCCTTGGTGCAAAGGTAACGTGCTGTGATGGGTGTTGTGCTCTGGTCTGGGTAGCACAGGTAGACAAACCTGCCCTCGCTGTCCCCCGGCTGTCACCTCAGGGCAGCTGCTTCTGTGGGGAAAGTGTTGTTCAGCAGACGGGTTTACTGTAGAAGAGTTTGGCATCGCTCGCCGAGTGAGTAGCTGCTTGGGTTTTTACAGCAAAATGTGCTATTTTAGTGCTGTGCTCGTTTTGAGCTGACAGTGCTGAGTTCCTCATGCCGTGTTCACGTTTGGCTGCTCTTCAGTGACCGCAGGGGTAGAAGTGTCAGAAACCCTGGAGACAGCACCTGTTTTCTGACAGTTCCAGTAAGTTTTGTATCTGCTGGGAAGAAAAAGTGTTTGATTTGCCTTATTTTATGTTCCTTATTTTACGTTGCCTTATTTAACGTTATATTAAGTTAAAATATATTTTTAAAATATATTGCTTATAATATGTTATAAGGAAGGAAAATATTAGCCCGCGAATCCGGGTTTCTGCAGCATTTGCAGGCCCCCCATCCCAACCATCTAGTTTTCAGTTTAACATTACGCAAAAAGGAAGTTAAATGTTTGGTAATTTTTTTAATGTTTCTGTTTCAGTGCTTTGCAACTGACTGTTCCAGGCTAATGCTTCTGTTGAATTTCCCAGTGAATCTTAATGTCTAATTCTTGCTTTTACATATGGGTCTGAATTACTACTTGCTGATTTTCATACCAGCGTCGTGGAAGTGAGTTGCAGGGTGTTTTTGTCGTGAGTGAGCTGGACGAAGGGTTTTATTGACAAGCTTAGTAGGCTTTTTACATTGATTTATTAGGAAAGGTGGTGGTGTATAGCTATCCTTAAATCTGCGGTGCTTGGCTGGCTTGTGATTTGGTGATTATAAGTTGTGGACATTTAGGCATTCATGTGTTGGTTGTAAAGAGTAAGATGTCGGGGTTTAATTTGATAGCCAATACTGAGGGTGTTTTATCGGGCAGGTGAGGCGTTTCAGGAGCGCGACGGGCGAGGTAAAACACGCCTTTTGTTGTGCGCCGGCAGGCTGGGGAACGGAGGGGCGCGGAGCCGCAGGGGTTAAGGCGGTGGGGTCGGCCGGGCCGCCGCCTCCAGTGAATTCAAACTCGGCGAGTGACGGGCAGCGTGGGGGCCGGGCCGGCTGCCGCGGGCTTTGTTGGGGCCGGGAGCCATTTTGGGCTCGATGGCACGGCATGTGCCGCCCGCCGGGGAGCGCGGCCTGAGCCCGGGCCGCGGTGGATGGCGGAGAACCGGAGCGCGGCGCTCGGGCTGCGGGGGCGCGGGGCCCGGGCAGGCCCCGGCGCGGCGTGTGCGGCAGGGCCCGAGCGGCCCGGGCTCTGAAACGGTGTGCTGGCGGCAGGGCCCCTCTGTGTAAACAATGAGCAGGCACGCTGGTTGTTTCACCGCGGCTGAATGTGTGGCTGGTTTTTGTCAGCCTCCCCTTTAAAAAGCGTTTCAAGAGGTACAGGATGTGAATGTGCAGTATTGCTGTTTTATGATGAACCTGCGTTTTGTTGTTAGTGCTATAGTTTGACACCTGTGTTCGGGGATCTGTGCTATAATGCTCAATGGTAATATCTAGTGTAAAATACCAATTTTATTACTTGGGGGTTTTTTGTTTGTTTGCTTTTGGGTTGCTCTTTCAAAGGAATGATAACGTTTTATGAATGTGTGTTTTAATAAAATGTTGATTTAGCTTGGAGCTCTTTGCTCTTCAGCCTGTTTAAACTAGTACTTAACTTGCTATGGTGAAACATCCTTTGTGGAGTATATTTACTTAGGAATTTGTCTTCTTTAACCAAAAATAGCGATTTTATTGGTTTTTCTGAATAATAGAAGAAAATAAAAATTGAAATTACAAGTAAAAAATGGCTTGCTCTCAGGAACTGATGGAGTTGCATGCTCCAGTTTCATTGTTATTGGTAGTTTGCCTAAATCTGTTCAGCATTTGTGGCATTAAATGTGTTAAGTCGTAGTGACTTAAACTTACTTGGCTTTAAAACGTAGGGATAGTAGAGGTTCTATCTGAAGTAGTACTACCAATATGTAAGACTTTAATTGTATCATTTTTTTGTCTCTTGTAACATAAAAAAATAAGGCATGCTGTCTTGGGAGTTTTCTCATTCTCTAACAGACTTTGGTGAATATTTCTACTCTGCCAAGGTCCCTTTTGTGAAATGGCAATTTACCACTTCCTTTGTCACAAAGGGTTTTCATGAGGAACTGCCTGGACAGTATGTTTGTAAGAGTCTGTGTACCCCAAAAGCCATAAGAGAGAGGGTTTGTGTCTGTCCCTGTAAGGTGCTTGTACTGCATGGTCAGTGTTTGGTGCTGCTCCCCCTGCCTTGTGATGCTTCTGTGCGTAAAGGCCACTCGTGGAGCATCTCATCACCTTCCCTGGAAGCCAGGAAGTTTGCTGCCATGGTACTAGGATTTTGTTGAGACTGGCTGGTTGTGAAAGTGGCTGTCAGATAGGCTTTTGAGGTAGTGGTGCAGCCTCATGTCACTCAGAAGCTTCAGAGTCCTTTGGAGACAGCCAAGGGCCTTGCATGAAGGTAAATTCTGCTGCACTGATTACAGGAGTCCCTGAGCTTCTTTGTGTTCTGACAGAGTCACAATCTGTCTTCTCCTGCCCTTCTGGTGTGCTGATTTATTGTAACACAGATTCAGTTTAATTGCAAGGGGGAGATAATACTTAGGATGACTGTTGTGTCTGCTTCCCAAAAAAAGGCAAACAATCCAGCTGTCTCCTCTGCAGGAACATGGAAGCTGGCTTGTAAGCTGAGGCTCACATAGTGTCTGCTCGCACTCCAGCAGAACTGTGTGCTTCCCTTTAATTGACTGTGAGCTGTCCTATAAAAGTATTCTTATTACTTGAGGGTTTTACATGAATACATGCTTGGTTCTTTCACTGTACATCCCATGGTATTAGAAATAGATGTTTATTGGCTTCTAGAAAAGGGAAAAAGGCTATTTTGGAGTTTGGGCCTGGTAATCCTTGCAACAAAGCTGATACTAAAAGTCTACCTGAAACTGAGTCCAGACAGATCTATGGTACATAAAGCAGAAAGGTGTCGGGCACCCAGAAGTGTTCAAACTGGGACTACATACTGTGTCTACCTCTCAGATTCTCTGCCAAGTTTTGTGATTTAGTATTTTCAAAATATTTTATTAGCATGTCTCTTTCTGTCCCAGTTGTGTATGAAAGCCTCATAAGTAAGAAGAATGATAATACATGAAAGGTGGAGTGCTGTTAAACATGAGGGAACAAATTAGAGTGAGTCAATGTCCTCCGCCCACCCTGTGTCTGTTTTGTAATAAGGATGTAGAATATTTCTAAATAAAATGGGTTGATCATTTGTTTTGAAGGGGTGGATAACTAAAATTAAGCTGCTAAACTAAAAGTCAGGTTTAAAAAAATCCAGTTTCATAGTAAATTCTAGATGCCCATTTTTACAAATTGTGGTGGTCATCTCTGAAGATGATTTTCAAATTCCATTTAAGTCAGTTAAGCCTGTTTTGTTGCTTCAAAAAATTGAGTAGAGGTTTCTCCCCTTGAGTCAGAATTAATTTTAGAGCATCAGACAAGCAGTGAATCAAACCAAGCCCCTAAATCTTCTAAGAGTGGTTTCTAAGTGTGGTGTTTAGATGGCAAACCTGATATCTTCACTGGAGAGCTCGGTGCTATGAAATCCAGCTATTAATAGACCTACACATAAGTACCTTTGAGGCTTTGCAGTTAGCACTGCCTTTGTCAAGCACATTTTATCTATAATAACTTAATGATACAATTAAAATCTTATCAAATAAGAAATATTATTTACATTCTAGCATTTGATTTATTCAGAAATCAAGTAAAGAGAGTACTGGTGGTGAAGGGGAAAAAAAGAACAGGGAAGAAACTGAGCCAGTATGTTGTTTTTCAAACTCAGCCGTTGCCCTGCCCATATGGGCAGTGGAGACGGGGAGGAGCTGGGAAGCTACTCAAAGCTCACTGGCATAGCTGAGCTTTCCATGTGGGAAAATACTGCTGGGTGTCAGAAGGATTAGCTACTGAGTTGCCAGTTAAAAAACAGGTTTTATGATGAAATGATGCGTGCTGAGCACGTACATCAACTCCAGTGGAAACTAAACAAGGTTTTTGTATCTTAGGGGCTAAAAATCTTTATTGGGATGAACCAATTCAAACAGATAATCTTTAATTATAATTTTCAATTTCAGTAGGCATATGTCTGAGAAACCTGTTTTGCTATTCTTTAATACAAGTGCTCTCTGGTGTTATCAGCATCCCTCATCTTGAAAGTCACTGTATTTCCACCTTCGTTCCTGGGGAGCCATTGCTCTCTGCTCCCCATTTCCTGTATGCTAAATTGAGCTCCTGTTTGTTGATAAAGTAAGGCAGCAGTTGTTACATATTCCAACAGAATTTGCTGCTCATTCTAGCAAAAGAATGAGACTGCTTTGCTGATACTTCCGCACTACTGATTTAAGCTTCCTGTAAACAAACAACAAATTTATATACAAGTTAGTGAAAGCATTATGGCTGTGGGACAAATGAAGTGAATGTAGAGGAAGATCACTTAATGGAAATGTGTTCTCTATATTAAAAAAAAAGTAAGTAGCAGGAGACCTTATTTTTCATTAACCCCACTTTGCATGGGAGGTGATTGCATTCAGGAAGCTACGATGCTTAGGCCTGGAAGTTTTAATTTTTTTAGTCTTCAGTAGTAATGGAAATATCCTCCTGCCTTACTGACCTCAGGATTTGTAGGCTACAGGTGGACTGACTAAGAGCATTTTAATGTTACGTGTACAGATTTCTTTTGAGCTGCTTTTGCCTGTACCTGCTTTTTGTCCCTATTTCTTATGCATATGTACCTATACAAATGAAAACTCTTATTTCAGCATAGGAAAGTGCATCGCCAAAATGAGATACTTGTTGATGTTTTGATTATCAAAATTGGCTGGGGATATTTTTACCCTGGTTTAGGTACGTCATCACAGTTGTGTGGAATATCTTTTACTGCTGTTGAAACAGGAGCCATAGATAATCTGAAAGTAGGATTCTGCTTTGCTAACTGTGCAAATTCAGGATAGCCAAATCCCTATTTGTTAACTACAAATAGGCTATAATCGAAGAATCTTTTCTACGAAATTAAAAATTTTCTTTGGCTAATAAAACTGAGACGGGCTGAAGGTTTTTTGCAAATACTTTGAAATTGAAAGTCAAATTGTTCCATAGTACCACCCGTGTAGTCACCCGTGCAGCTCTTCAAGTTTGTTGATATGACAACATCAGTTTTTATTTTCTTCCGAAAGCTATAATACCTTTCAAAGACCCCACGGGAAGTTTTACACGTGTTGCTTGGGTGGTTTTGATTTGGTAGTTTTGGCTTTGGGTTTGTTGGTTTTGGGGGTTTTTTTTGGAAGTAGATGGCACTCTGGAAAATGTGCCTAATTCTACTGTATGAGTCACTTTGCATTTGGCTCTTTTGCCAGGGTGTGTATTCAGTGGTTTTAATGACAGGAATAAATTATGTGAAATGAAGGATACTCCCTTGCTGCTTAGTGGATGGTCTTCAGAAGTGTTGGAGTAAAATGATTTGACTATATGTAAAAACATTCTCGAGTTTCAGCTGCGTTATCCTTAGTTGGTGCACAGTGCAGCCTGCGCTTTGCTCAGTGGGCACTCAAAGCAAAACTCATTGTGAAGAGATCTCTGAAACATGGCTACGTAGTTCTTTAGATTTTTATGCTTAGCCTCTTTTGGGGATACCAGCATAACTTAGTTCCTGTGGAAGTGTTGTAATCTGGTTGTGATAAGAGTTTGGCTCGTATTACTGTCATGTTCTAGGGAACCTGGAAATAGCTGAAAATAGAGTATCATAAAGAAAGTCACAGTCAGAAATACCCTGAGCTTCCTGTAGTAATGATAAGGGGTATCTGGCAGTAGCAGCAATGCCACTCCACTACTGAGAGCTCCACGTTTCTGGTAACAGCTTTTATTTCAATGTTTGATAACACAGGCTGAACAGTGCAAGGGCTCCTAGACTGACTTTATGTAATTTTAAGTCATTGCATTACTTTATTTTCACCTTTTACAGTATGATTTGAAACAGTCAACATGGACTTTTCACGTCTACACACGTACACTCCTCCCCAATGTCTGCCAGAGAACACTGGCTATACATATGCACTCAGGTGAGAACCCTTTTCTTCTTGTAGAGAAACTGTTCTCTAAATGTTGCTTATCCTGGAGAGTTGAGCTTTCGTGGTAAGTAGCTGACTTCTTTGAAGAAGTGGGCTTTTTCTAGTCTGGTTTGAAAACAGCTGCTGTATCCTAACTGGAGGAAAGAAAATGTTGAACTAACAGGACAATGACTAAGATAATGACTCAGTGTTTATTAGTTGCTATGAATAACTTGTGTCTGCCTAGTTACAACTGCTGTTGGATTTCTATAAATATGTCCTCAAAATTCTTCGATGTTTTGTGTCTTATAACTTCGGTGTGTGCTTTCTTTTGTGACTTGGGACCTCTTTCACTTTAAAGCACTGATTGATACGCACTCATTGCCACCAGTGTGGGACTTGGCTGGAAGTTACATATTGATTGCTTCTTTTAGCGGAGCTGTTCGTTGGGTGAATGTAAAATCTGTGTTCTAATGAACTTGCTTTTTCTTGTATCCTTTTCTTGAATCTTCTAATGATCTTGTTTTTTCTTATATCTTTGTATCTGATTGTTTTTCTTAAATCACTTCAGTTTTCTAAAAACTTATTCCGTAGTGTTTGGTAGTTTTTGTATTATGTATTCAGAACAAGTGTTGTGTGTTTTGAGTTTTTTAGTATTAATATAGCAGATTGTTGCTGTTTTAATCTCTTGAGCTTTTCCTGGTGTTATGAGATATTTACTTGCTTCAAAATGTATCAGTGAGCCTGAGTTACTGGTTTAGCTAATTTTCAGTTTAAAGAAATGATTGTTCGTTAGGATGCAGTATGAGATTTGCCTTTCTATTCTCTCTGTATGCTGTTATTATGTATTGTGTATTAAAATACAGTATAGAGATTGGAGAATACTTGGCTACTTGCCAATAAAACAGAAGTTGCCAAAACTGTAGCATTAAGAGATTACTGACTTAATACTCTTCCTTTTGTGTGCTCCAAAACTGTACGTTTCCATTTTCTGTTGGGGATCATGGCTTTGTTTTTTTTTTAAGCTATAGCCTAATGTGAGTAGTGTTGCAAAATGTGACGTGTTATATGTTGCATCAATTGAACTGCAATTTTTCCTGAATTTTACAAAAAACCATTGGTAAAATGTTGGTTAAATACAAGCGGGTTTTCTAATTTCAATAAAAGCATGCTGGAAAATAAAAGGTGATTTATGTGCCTTGTATCCAGCAGCAGTTTCTCTTCTATATTACTGAGTGGGTTTAGATACCTCTGTGTTTCAGATGTACCTTAGAGATTGGCTGAAATATTGTAACTCCTGACAGGTTAAGCTCCCGTGTTATTCTTGTCCAAGATTCTTATCCAGTGAAAAAACAGTGGACAAGTAGAAAGGAAGATGTAGATGATAAATCCTATTGGACATCTGGAGAATAGTTCATTATGACTTTGGTGGGGTTTATTTAGGGGACAACTGAGTGTTTGTCTTGCTGTATAAATGAAGACTGTTTTGAAAAACTGAGCAGTTGTGAAGGGGTTACATGTCCTGAAACTTTCCAGCTTGCCATTTTGCTGTGTTAGACTATTACACATAGGTATTTATAAATGGATAGAGGTGGGTAAGATGAAGTTTAGTAACTAAATTAATGAAGGCAAGTATGGTTAAACTAGGTTGAAATAAATTCATTGTAATTCTTCCTTATGTAGAAAAGAAGGATTGGCAAGCTCTTTCTTTAAAATTGTGTGAGGCCTCAAATGTTAAAATAATGTATTTGGTACACTGACATGACACTGCTTTCAGGGTGTCGAGAGTAAACTACAGTCTTTTGTGCAGACTCTTGCTGTGCCTCTGCTTGCTGTGTATGTGCAGAATAACATCTATTTTTATAACTCTTTCTACCCTGGGTCAAACAATATTTGAAGACTCTGAGGAAAGGGAGAATTGCTAATCACAAATATTTTCATGTTGAAATTCGTTCCTTCTTACCCCTCACCTGTGTTTGTTTTGCTTATATTCTAATCTGGTTTATTCTGCCTGTGACAATTGAATTTTTACAGAATCTTTTCTTTAAAGAAATTAGCTTGGGATGTAGCCCTGCAGAAAGCAGTGCAGTGAAGCTTGATACCACAAAGCTATTAATAGAGTTGGCTATGACTTATTAATAGAACTTATATTAATACTTACTGGGATCACTGTGTGTTCATAGCTGTAGTGCTTCTACTTTGTGCTTCTACTCCTCCAGCCCAAATCAGAAAAACATTTAACTGATATACCTAAATAGTCTTTATCCTCCTCCAAATGCAAGTCAAACTTGTGAATCTCACCCACTTGTCAACATATAATTTACACCCCACTCTTACGACTGATCTTTCCTTTTAGTCACCATCACCTTCTGAGTTGTGTTGTCAGTTTGGATGCCTTTAACACTTCTTCACAAATATGGGTTAAATCAATAAGAATTTGGTTTGATTTTCTTTTTCTGTGTAAGAGCATTCAATTGGGATGTAATTTTCTGCACAGTAACTGAATAAAATCCTTCGAGGTTTTTAAGTATGTTCTGGGACTGACTGAAGAAATAACTAAACAATTCAAGCTAGTGTCCTTGGTCATTTAATGTAAATAATGCCCCCTGGTTAGAAAGGCTGTGAATGTTTTTGTATTGACTGTATGTCTGTGTCCATGTTAGAAGATGTCTGTTCAGCTGTAGTTCTTTAGGTGTGTTGCATGTGTCTATTATCCTGAATAGTCAAGAACATCACTGCTCATTTCATTCCAAGGAGTATTTATAAATAAAGGACACTTGAGGTCCTTCAGAGGAGCTATAGGCATGCTAAAATTGACAGACCTCATTCTCATTCCACTTATAAATATATAACTTGAAAAATACCCCGCTGAAGTCTAGGACATTCTTATTCTGTAGAAGCTCATGTGAAGGAGGTATCAAGAAGCTGGAAATGTAAGACTAGATTCAGTCTCCAGCTCTGCCAGCAGCCATGGGAGCTGTTTGCTGGGGGAAGGAACCAGAGTCTGCATTGTTTGCAGACCTTATCCAGGAGTGTAGGCTAATTGCATCCCACCTTCAGGTGTTTCTTGGTTAGCTGTACATATTGCATAGGTGTACGTCAATGTACAGGTTCACTTCTGGCCCTTGAAAGGAAAGGCAGTGGGTTTTTTTATTTACTGTAGTCTTTTCTGTAGAAGAAAAAAGGCTGCATTCCAAAGCATGGAAAGTGAGATGGCAAGTTAGGAGACTCCTAGGTACTGTCCTGCTGACAGAAGACACATAATGTGAAGAGAATTATTACCCTGTGTAAGTGAGAGACAAACCTCTTTTTCTTAAAGAGGAAAAGATTCCATGATGATTTGTTGGTTTTTTGGTGGTTTTTTTTGTTTTTTTTTTAAGATAGTGGAGCCCAACTTCAAGCTATTTATTCAAGCCACATTGATATAAATGCTCATTGAGATACTTGGTAACAGCAAGTGTTCATAAACAGAAACAAATTGAGGCTGGTCACAGCTGTCAGCTTGTTCTGTGTACTTTGTGTTCTTGTGAATTGAGTATCTGTAAGAAACGTGGGGTGAAGATGAGGAAAAGCAAATGCATAGTGGCAAGTGTAAATAGCAAAACTGAGTTCTGAAACAACTGTTTAGGGAGGGACTCAATAGAAAACTGTTGTGGCTCTGACTGACCCTTTCAGAATAACAGCAGGAGGAGCCACGTTTAACCTGTATTCTCACTTCACATCTGTCAGAGTATGAGCCATCTATACTTCGCATTTTTGAAAACTGTAAAAATTAAGTTCTTTAGTCTATAATTGGTTAAGTACATGAGAAAACATGCTATTTCTTCTCCCTCTTCCAGCCAAATGAAAGCAAGGATTAATAAGCCTATTGCATTTAGTAATATGTGCTGGGTTTGTTATGTTGTGCTGGGGCTTCTGCCTTGCACAGGGTTGCACTGCACGTGCCAGCGTTAGCAGGGCAGACCAGTGAGATCCAGCACACAGAACCAAAGCCCTGCCATCAAATCTGTGCTCCTCTGGGCAATAGAAGCAGCTACTTTGGACAGACTCTGGTCTGGTCTTATGGGCTGAATGCCCAGCTGGTGCTGCAGCCATGAGATGTTTTCCTGCAGTGTGTTGTCTGGGTTATTTTTTTAGCCAAAAGAAATGCAGTTGACATGCTCTGAGAGCCCCATCTTACATGCTTTACTTTGCATTGTGGAGCAATGAAGAAACTCACTTCAAAAGCACCACCTTGTCAGAATTACATCATTACTGTAAGTGTAGCTTCAAGGCCTTCTGACGTTAACTTAATTGTATGCTGAGATAATACAATACTTACCATATTATTGCTTTGTGATGTTCTGAGATCTTTAATGGTTGTGTAAGGAAACTATTTCCATTAAATTGTTTTTACAGAAATACATTTTATAGTCGCTGTTGATATGATTTTTTTTTAAAGGGAAAGCTTCTATTTGAAATACAGGCTGCACAGTAGAATCTACTCATTCAGATCTAATTTGCTTGTGTGTTTTTGTTTGGGGAGAAGGAGCTGCTGTAAATAATTCTTTGCTTATCTCTTCTTTTTAAAAACCAAATGAAACCCCCAGGAGTACTGAAGTGCTGTTACATCTCTGTATATCCCTGTGGCCCAAGAAGGGACAGAGTCCTTATGAAAGCTGGCCCAGAGCACTTAGCATTTGGATGCTGTGGGTCACAGGGCTGAGCAGTTCTAGAGCCTGACCTGCTGTGCAATGCCTGGTGCCAGCAGCCTCTGCTCACTTGCATAACTGAATGTTTCATTTGGTTGTAAGGATGAGTATTCTGCTTTAGGCTAAACTTCTGCTTTGGTAAATGTATTTCTTACAGACTCCTCAGCTTTTAATCTGTTTGTGTTTGCCTTGTGTTGCTGCTTGTCTTCACTGTAAATTTTCATAGAGGCTCTGAGAGAATCACATGTTGAAATGTGGAGTTCCTGGGGTAACAATGTGAAGGTTATCTATGTGTGAACTTGCCTTCGTGAAGAAAAACAGATTAAAGTCTGTAAACATTTTTTGTTAGCTTGGAGTTAGATATTTCTAGTGGTTTGCATTAAATCAAGAAATGTTTTTAAACCACTTCTTTAAAAAAAGTAATGGTAGTTAAACTGAAGTAGGGAAGTCTTTATGTATCTTAAAGGGAGGAAGTTCCTACTTGTTGAGATGGAAATTCAGAGTAATGTGGCATATGGATCTTTGATTCTCAACACAAGGACTTGGCAAACGGAAAATAGACAAAAACAGACTGAAAATTAATCTTTGCCTTGCAGCTTGGGAGTGTGTCATTTTTAATTTGCTGCTAGGCATGGTGAAGAAACTGTGTCATTAATGGCTTCCTCTCTCAAATTGGTCCCAAAAGAATGAGTGCTTGCTCTGGCTAAACTTCAGATATTGTTTCCATGGTGGTTGGTTGTTTCTGTGATTTGCTTTCAGCTGTAGAACTCGTAATATGAATTGCTTAGGAGAACCTTGAATATCTACATATATCTTAATTATTTGGGTTATTCAGTATATCTTGTGGGGATTGTACCATAACCCTGAATAAACTGCATTTAATGGAAACTTGGGCTAGCTTGAAGAGCATGTTTGTTACCAGGTTGAAAATTCCCCTAGTAACTTTGCCATTCTTATTTTACTGCAGTTCAAGTTATTCTTCATCTGCTTTGGATTTTGAGACTGAAAACAAAATAGACCCAGTGTTTGATTCACCCAGGATGTCACGGCGTAGTTTACGGTTGGCTGCTGGAGGATACAGTAAATCAGATGATGGACAGAGTGATTCCCTTCATGACAGCTCTTATGCTGGAAACATGTCCTTCAGGGATCAATCTAAGTAAGCATTTTTAAGTCATCACAAGTAAATCCTGAGTCTTACTGTTAGAACAAAATAATGCAAAAAGGTTATCTAGAGGTCTTATTTTTTTTTCTCCATGTTTACTGCCATACTTTGAAATTTATGTTCAGTATGTGGTTTGCAATGACAACTTTTTTGTAGAGTCTTTGTAAAATTATAGGTGCTTGGAGGTGAGGACTTCCTTTTAAACCTTGTTTACTCTGTTTAGTCACATCAGTGTTGAAATGACTGTCAATTCATTCATTAATAAAGTGAGAAGTTAACAGAAATTTGTGTCTTTAGTGCTATGTCTTACTTGCCTTTGCGTTGTTTCCTAGGGTGGTAAAGCAACGCAGAAGTATGAACAAACAGCCTGGCAGTGGAAGACATGTGCCAAGGAAAAATCTGTCCAGCTCATCTGTTTTTAGCCAGAGCAGTTTCAATAGCCATGCCAGTGATACATCAATGATATCCACTATATTGGATGAGTCTCTGATTCGGGAACAGACAGAAGTTGATCATTTCTGGGGTAGGCAATGATTGCTACTGCTTGTATCAAACTGTGCAAACTGGTTGGTTTGGTGCATATAGATTTATGATCTTCGTCCCACCTGCTGTCCATCCTGTCCCCAAACGTGTGTGCACTTGCACTTCTGCTGAAGGGAGCTTCTTGCTAAGATGCCCACTGGAAATTTGTGGTCCAGTGTGTAAACTTGATTTACTGGCGTATCAAGATGTTGCACAGCCAGGTTAATACGCCAGCAAATATTAACAGTTTTGTGATGCAACACCATAATTATCTCCTATCATTGTTATCTTCAAAATGTCCATTGAGTACAAAATGTACATTGTATTTAAAGAATGGTAAACATGTAACTTGTCTTTGAAAAGCCAAAGGAAAAGCATTTTCTTCTTTGTTTATAGGCAGAAATTTGTTTCCTCTTAACATACCTTAATGTGAAAGTTTCAAATTAGTGACATTTCAGATTTCCCAAAAGGGTTTTTGTGTGTGGCTAGCTGGTTTGGCTTTGCAAGTATATAAAAGTATATTTTCCTGGAATCTGCTTTCTTCAATGAAGAGAAAATATGAGAGTTGCCTATGTGAAATATTGTGTAGAACCACATCAACAATTTGTTATATCTCCCAATTCAGACTCTTTGTTTCTACTCAGAATACTTGTGACCTTCCCAGAGTTCTAATGGGAAGAATTGTTTCAATCTTGGTAGATCCCATTCTAAATATTAGATAACCTGGCTCTTAAAACAGGATTTTAAATACAGTAGTATCAAAGTAGTTACCAAGCAGCAGAAACATTGTAAGCTTGTAATTAGCTGCTTTAACATCTCGTGGGAGCTGTGCAGTCGAGGTGCAGTTGGTATTCATGTTACTTTGTCTGCCCCTTCTGTGGTGGGATGCTTTTCACAACTATTACCTTGTATTAAAAGGTCTGGATATATGTTTCTCTGATGGGCTGCAAAATATGTTAAATGCTAACCATAAAGAGACTTTCTTTGGAGTCTTAAAATTAGTGGGACTTCTTGAGTTTATGTCAGATATTGTAATTCAGTTCAGGTCTTCTTATATTTGGGACCAATTTCTTCTTTTTTCGTTTGCAGGCCTTGATGAAGAAGGTGACCCCAAAGGTAACTACATTTTGCCTTTCCTTCCACATCCCTTCTGTGTAACAGCCACAGTGCTGGCAGTGCTGACATGGGTGTGTTGGTTGTTGTGCTGTTTCCAGGCAGTGACACCACGCTGCTGCAGGGGAACGGGGGCATAGCAGCAGCAGAGCTGCAGCCCACGCTGAACGGCTACACGTGCAGTGACTGCAGCATGCTGTCAGAGAGGAAGGAGGTCCTCACTGCCTACTCAGCTTCCCACGTGCCATCCTCCAGGATCTACACTAGGGACAGGAGCCAGAAACATGCATCTAGTAAGTTACTTTCTCTTGTGTTTTCTCTGCAATACAGTTCATTTCTATGTAGTGTTATTTAAGCTTGTGCTGCCCTGATAAACTTGCTAATAACTGAGTTCTAGACATTAGCTTGTATGAAATACCTTTTTCTGTCTAAGTTGAAATTTTGTGTACTTGTCGGTTTCCTATGTATACTTATCTACTGATTTTCAGTGCTGCTGTAGGAATTAAACAATTACAAAATGAAAGGGCTCTGGTATCTTCAGTTATAAAATTATTTAGCCAGCCAGCACTGGTTGTAAGTCTCCTAATCTGACATCAGATCTATGTGACTCTGTCTATGAAGTTTTTGGTCATGGCTTTCAGAGAGAAACTTGTTCTGTGCTTTTGCTTTTATAATTTGTTATCCCTTACATGATTTGGACTTTCAAGATTGACCAGAATCGTTATTTTGCAGTGCCTCTGCTATCTAGGGAATCTCTGAGAGGGCTTTCTACTTCCTGTTTAATTTTTTTCTCCTCTTTTAACCTTGCAGCTTTTTGTAGTGTTTCTAAAAGTTAAACCTCAGCTACATGAAAAATTGAACTCCAGAGGGGAAAAACTGATTCCAAATAGTCACTCTAGTGACTACATTCCAAAAGCTTGAAAAGTTGAGTCTGTATAAATAAGATTCTGCCTTTCCAAGACAATCTCCATTCAGTGGATTGTTTTCCTCATTGTCTTACCTGTGTCTGTCTGCCTCTTGCACAGCATCTGGAGTTTCTTGATTACTGGTAGTCCTCAGTTACCACAAAGGATTTGTTTCTTTAATGACCTTGAACTAGAAAGGAGCCAATTTTGGAATTCTGTAAATTTGTTAGTCTTGAATGGAGTTTGTTTTCAGTGCAAGAAGTAAGTTTGTTTAAGCTATATGACATAACTTCAAATACTTGAGTTAAGTATTTCTTTTTAGTTAGTGTGTAGCACAGAGTGGAATTCTTTTGACTTGCACAGGCAGCTAGTAAAAGTGGCACTGCATGAAGGCACTTCCTGTGCTCCTGAGTTTATATTCACATGAGAGAATTTTATTCATCTTTGTACATTCCTTTGTACTTTAATCTAGAGGTTTGGGTCAGACTTCAGGGGTGTGTGAGTGGGGAAAGGCACACACAGTCATGGCAGGTTTTTGGGATGTGGCTGAGTCTAGGACAGCGGCAGTGGTGGATTGTGGCTTTGTTGCTGTGGCTCTGGGGAAGGGAAGTGTCTCTAGCACTTCAGGCAGACCACTGTAGGAGCTTCCTCTGATGTAACAGCAGGGAAGGTACTGAACAGTCTTCACTTTCAAATCCAGAATAACACTGGTAGTGTCTCTTTGGAACTGGGACCCCCAAAATCAGGATCAGGAGCTCCCATCAGTGAGGAATCCTGAGTTCCATAAGCAAGGAATTCAGTGCTCTTTAGAGTTCTGCATTCTCACTAAGCAGAGCTATTCTTGCTGAGGTTACACATTTTGCCTTGAAGTCATTATCCAAGGTGTGGAGTTCTTACAAAAGCTTTGATGTAATATCTAATACACCCAAACTTTTCAAACCACACTTGCTGAAGTTTCATACTCTTGGCTAAAGGCTTTCCCTGCTTCGTCCTCACTCTTACCCAAGCTAATGGTGACCAGAGAACAGAATTACATATTTCTATGGATGAATAATTTGTATTCACACTGTTTTTTTCAATAGGAGGAACGTATTTCTACATGAGTAAGATTCTACGATTGGTCAAAAATACTGCAGCATCTTTTGCATCACTGTTAGTGCAACTATTTCAAATGGTTTTGCTGAAGCTGGGTTATGAATATAAAGGTACTTTTTCAGTTGTCTTCCTTGGTCTCCAAACAAAGAGCGTGTGTATTGGTTTTTCTTTCTTATGGACTTCATCTGTGGCACTATGGTGTTCTTCTTCTATAGTCTTTTGGCTGGCTCCTGTCTTTCTCAGTTTTTATTATTACCTCACTTGTGCTACACTTTTCCTACCTTTCCTGTGTTTTCTCAGGATTCCTTTACACAAGATCCACGTGTTGATTTTTACTAGAAAGTGGTAGAGAGTAATTTTTAAATTGAGAAACTTCAGTTGATTTTTAAAAACTATGGTGATAGTGCCAGATTCTAATTTTTCAATGTCTTTAGGTCTCTCTTATCACCCTTAAATCTGCTGTGCACTTAAAGCTTGTTTAGATCTGTCTTACAAAACTCAAACTGCTCTCATCACTCTGCACTGCTTTGGAGCACATCTTGTTTTCCCTGAAAATATTCATTTCTTCTTTGGTGCTTTCTCTTCTATAATACCTGCTCTACAAGTGAAGTTAAATTGCCATAGACAGAAGGTAACTGATTTTTGCATGTGAGTAGAACCTTGCTCTCCTTCTTCTCTCTGCTCAGAGCCTTATAATTGCTAATGCTTTCTTCTCCTTGTAACAAGTTTGTTAAAATCAGCACAAATATGTAATGAATGGTTGACCCATTTGATGGAATGTTGGGAACAGGGACTTCCTGAATGAGGGTTGGTTGAGGTTTGAGATTTTTTTGGTTTTGTTTTCTTAGTTTTGTTTTGGGGTTTTTTTGGTTGGTTCATTTTTTTGTTTTGTTTTTTTTTAACAAACTTTGCTATCTGTAAAGAAGCAGAAGGATTTCTTTGAACCAAGAGGCCCCCTGATATTTAAAGACAAAAGAATAAGATTGCACAGAGTAGGCTTCTTCCTCAATCATTTTTCAGGTTTTCTGTGAGTAACCTGACTTCAATAGTGAAGCAAGCCAGTTTAGCTAAAATCTGTGTATATGAAAGGCTTTGAACTTGAGAATTAGATTCCATGTGTGCTTTTTGGATGTGTTGCAGCTCACTCAGACTACTGTGGGAGCATGAATGTAAAGGAGTTCTACAGAGAAGATCGTCATCTTGGTGTGAATGAGGAATCAATATGTAAGTATAGTGATTGATGTTGTCTCAGCCTTGGGCTCTACACCAGGTTGTTGCTGTCATGGTGGTATCAGACAGCCCCTGACACTATGGAAGCTACAAAGTAAATATTTGGTTTGCAACTTAGATGTAGGGGGGGATGGTGATCCCCTGGTGTACCGTAGTCTTTCCCCCAGCAAGTTTCCTTCCCCTGAAGTTTGCTTAGCAGTTTTTGGGTTGATAGCTGATGCTGTGAGGTAGACTTGTTCCAGTTATCTTGTAACATTCTTGACTTGATCCTGGCTTTATCCCATTAATCAACTGTTACCACAACCTACAGGTGATGACTGTAAGGGGAAGAAACATCTTGAAATGTACACCACAGACCACATGCAATCCTCATGGGCTAAAAGGGTAGCAAGGACCATTTGGCACACCTTTTCTTCTGCAGGTTGACTTGGACATTTTTGTTTGCTTTTATTTTGCATCGCTATCTCACAATATTAATCATACGTGTTTTGTGTTTGGGGTTTTTTTCCCTCCTTCATCTATCAAAGTAGGGTAAAAATGTAAAGTGCCTAGACGACTAACTTCTTTAACACCTCTTCTGTCTGACTTCTTGTTCTGATTCTGACTTTTGCATAAGCTTGGCAGGCTGCTTACCTATTAATGAAAAGGTGTAGGGTAATGTGCACCTCATATGTTAAAAGGAACAAATCAGATTGTTAATTTATTGCACTTCAGGGAGTTCTGTATGCTCGATAGGTTGAAAAGCTGACTTTAAATGAAAGCAAGGTATGAGATACTCATATGAAGATTATTTGAATAAAGGAGTTTTAACATTTTATTTTTGTTCTAGTGGTAGTCAATTTTTACAGGAATCTTACATAGGGATAGAATCTACCCTGTGAGATGAGCATTCCCTAGCTTGAATGACAGAGGCATCAAGGATCTGTTGAGTGCTCTTTATTCAGCAAAGGAGAATGATTTGAGACACTTCAGTCACCTAAGTGATTTGCAAAACATTGGGTTGGTATATCTATAATCCCTCAGATTAACCCAGACATATCTGCTAATCTAAAAATGTAGGATTATTTTCTAAACATATACAGTGTAGTTTGTTCTGTAAAAAGATTGGTCCTAGTCTTGGACACAGTAATTGTTGGCCTCAGCAGGCTTTAAGTTACAGCATTTTCTTACAGTGCATTTATTACAGTGCATATTACAGGGTGGGGGTGTTTGGTGGTGGTAGTTTTGTTCTCTTTAAGAGATACAAAACTGTTGTACTGAACATCCTTGGGAACACTCAGCTTAATGAAAATTGACTGCTTGTAACTTTTGGTAGGGAATACTTTGTATTATTTATCAGTATTTCTTGGACATCACTGGAATTTTAATTTTTTATTTGTTCTCACTTCTCAACAGTAACCCAGATGATGAATTTGGTGTATAACTTTGAACAAATAAGATGCTTTTAAAGTAATGATGTTCTTAAAGCTTGCTTTTATGGTAGTACTCTTGCTATTCTCTGCTGCACTTTGCATGGCATTGTTAGATAAACATGTTACAAAATATAAACTTTGATTTTGGAAAAATGATATTCTAATGGTTGACATGGTGTTCATTCTGTTTATCTCTGTCCATGAGAATTCTGTTTCTAAACTGTCTTGGTTTTACTTTACTTCATATATATTAGTGGCTTGCTTTGCTTTAAAGTAGTGAAGAACCAAGTTTGAGATTACTGAAAGGTATGGTTTAAAATTCTGCAGGACATGGAATGGGCAGGGGGCCGAGTGTGTTTTACTGCATGTACTGAAGAGAACCTTCAGCTCCTTTGTGTCTGTTACCACATGGAGTTAATTTGTTATAATCCAGGTTACTTTATGCTTCACGTGTTGCGAACAGCAGGAGCAACGGGATGGCTGCTGTCCCAGAAGGTGTTGTCTCTACTTTGGCTGGCCCTTCTTTCTCCAGGTTACTATTCTAATCCGTGTGTGTGTGCACTGCCTGTTCCTTTTGGCAAACTAGGGGACTGCAGGGGCTTGCACTAATTCAGCTGTGCTTGTGCTGCAGCTTTTGTACCTTGAAATGCATGTGCTACTTTATTGACCGAAATGTGCTTAATGAGAGGGTGTGTTTCTGTTCACAGGCATAACAGGAGACTAACCAGACTGTTTCATCAGGGAATGAGTGTGTGAATATGGGGTGTCAAGAGTAATGGGGTGTGTTTGGTTTGGCAGTCACTTCCTATATTGGTATTCCTCTTACCAAAAACTGCTGCTGCTAACCTGTGCATTTCCTGGAGCATACTGAGGTCTCCAGTGTGTGATAACATGTGTTCAGACATTAATACTGAATTTCCAGCGAGGTAGCATTGTCATAACAAATGAGCACTTCATCTCTTTGCATGGCTGTTGATCTTGTTGAGTAGTTGATGTTACAATGCTGTCATACTTGTGATATCTAGCTGTCAATAAGCTGCATGCATTGCCTTATCCATGCATTTCTCCACTCTGCAAAGCGTTGTTGGCCACAGCTGTGTGTCCCTCTGCTTGGTTTCTTTGAACATGTGCTGCAGTAATTACATTTCACACTCCCACCTTTTGTCTTCTAGGGAGGGCAGCTTCTGGCATGTTCAGGTTGCTTAGAACTGGGTGGTATCAACTTGTTACTCTGATGTCTTTGCTCAAGGTGTTTCTTATAAGAAGGTGTGTATCCTTTGAAATTATTGTTTTGTGAGCAAGTTATTTACCCAGTTATAATATAAAACAATTAATTATTCTAAATGTATTCTTTATTGTAAACTTCCCTCTCTTTCTCTAGATGCCTTCCAAAGAACTACAGGTGGTTACTGTTTCTTATCCCACTCCTGTTTCTACTAGGTATGTCAATTGCTCACTTATAATACAAATCAGAGTGTGTATTACAGCTGTTCCAAAATAGCATTTTTAGTTGATCTATGAAGAAGATGCAGAACTGAAAAAAAGCAACTTTGTTTGTGAACAGGGCAGTAATTCAAGCTTACAGGGTACTGACAAGTCAGTGAGCTTTCCCCTTGTCCTGAAAGTAATATCATTGATTTAATTGCATAGAGCTCTTCAGAAAGAATGGTTGAGTAAGTAAACACAGTGAAATCCTTTCTTCTTTACCTCCCATCGTAGGAGTAGAATGAAAGAGTAGGCTGTGTACTGATTGCTTTGTCAGTCTCCATAAAAGTGTGGTTAAGTTTTTACAAACTCATTCTGTCTTTCCTTTGCTCTAGACCATGTTTTAGTTGCTTAAGATACTGCTGACTTTAGACTGGTTAGTAAACAGTGTTCCAGGCCACCTGTCAACTTTGAAATGAAACAAATTAAGTTTGAAGTATTTACCAGAAGTGCTGGGCCATTTCTGAAAAGCAGTTTCATATTTTTGTGAGTCTTACAAACTTGCAGCTATTCTGTGGAGAAGATGAAGCTTCTTGGAAACCTTCACGGGGATTCAAAGTCCTCTGTACAAGGGCGAACAAGGAAAGAATTTACCCTATGTAGAAAAAGTTGCTGCTTCCCATTAAGATATTGCAAAAATAAGTGTGATCTTGTGAAATGCTATTTTATTTCCATGGAAGCCTAAGTTTCCTCCAACTTTTATTAGCTTTTATGCAATGTCATATGTAATAAGTGTATAATGCAACATATTTTCTGTGGAGATAAAAAGCAGCATTCACATCTGCCTTCAGAAAATGTGGCCTGTCTTAATCAGCAAATGTGATCAAGGTGCCAGGGAAGCAATAGAACAAGTTTAAACTTGTATCATGATATATCTAAGTACAAGTTCCCTGCCTCACAACTGTGTGAGTGGGACTGATGGATGTTCCCTAATATTTTTGAGTACTTGATTTAAAAATGTTAAAGCTGACTCATGGTGATTTTTGTTTAGACTTGGAGTAGTGTCCATTGTGTGGCACCTACCTTGCAAACTGAAGGCAGCTGTGTCCTTAAAAAGACCATTTGTAGATATAAGCAGCTGGAAGGGAGAATTCTTTTGAACACACGTTGCTTTTTGTTTCTGTTCTAGGAATGTGGTTCTGGGGGCTTAATGGCTTCATTTCATTATTACCTCCATTGAACTGGACAAGAATTGACAGAATACAGAGAACAGATGATTCTGTTCGTGTTCCTGAACCACAACATGATTCTTTTCATTCTGTGCAACCTCCAAAGGTAAGGGAGAGCAGTATAGGGAAGAACTTGCGTATATTTTAAGACCTCTTAACTCCCATGTCTTCAATATTTTGCAGTAACTACTTGTTTCCCAAGAGTAATGTAAATAAGTGTCTTGATTTTTTATATATTAAAGTGTTATCTTTATACTTTAGGATACCATAAATGTCTTTGACTTTGGTCGCATAAGTGAGCTGGAAAAGCAAATGGCCTTCGTGTCCGACAGATGCCATGACCGTCACAAAGAATATAACAAAGTGATGAGCCTGCTCCAGAATCTTCAAGATCAGGTTGCCACCATGAGTGACAGAAGTGAAACATTGAATTTAGTAAAAAATGTCATGAGTCAGTATCTTGAAGATATGAAATTGGAGGAAAAGGTAAGACAGTCAGTTGTTGATGATTCCTGATACTGACTGAAGTTTTACTAATGCAATTTGACTGTCAGCAATTTGACTGGAGGATTCTTTTTCTGCTCTAGAAATAACCAATAGGTAGTAAAGGCCAGGGAGTAGTTGTGAGCATTTGTTCCTCCTTTGTTATTGTTGACAGAGGATTGATTCCAGACAGGTGGCCTAAAGTAGATTCTTACATTGCTGAAAAGCTGCTGGATTTATCCTATTTCCATACAGATAAAGACTACAGGAAGGGCTAGTGGCAAATTTTTTGTGGTAAACTTCCCTGTGTATAACCCCTACTACAGCTGAATCAGACTTCTGGATTTATTACAGATTCTGTAATTTCTCACACGACCTGCAGGTTAAATCACTTAAACATTCACAGAATGCAATGAAAATTATGCTTTGCAGAAAATATCAGTTATGGTATTTGTACTCCAAAAGAAAATA
Organism: Ifrita kowaldi; assembly: GCA_013398055.1. NCBI lineage: Eukaryota > Metazoa > Chordata > Aves > Passeriformes > Cinclosomatidae > Ifrita > Ifrita kowaldi. Next base: position 84,273 of record VZRS01003170.1, on the reverse strand, counting down.
CGTCCCCTTTTTCCTCCTTCTTTTTTAAGACTGACTTCCTGGCTTTACATAAAGAGCACGAGTTGCGCATCCAGACGCTGGAAGACCTCCTTAGAAAACTCTCTGCTGAATCCAAGGTATTGAAAGTGAGCTTTGCTGACTTGTTCTAATTGTAACCTGTTGATAAAACACAGTAAGTGTTTTTATTTGCTGTCCCAAACAGCAGTCTGGCTGTTACAGTTCCCCAAGTCTCAAAACTTGTTTGTGCTTTTGCTCCCCCTTCTTGGAGAGAGTTTCATTGCAAAGTTTAAAAATTATTCCCTTGACCAGTGAGGCAGGTTCTATTTGGAATGAAACCATGTTATACAGAGGTACAACATAATTGTGAGCACAGTCCTGTACAGGTGGTGCTAAAGTTTATTTTCATATAACATTCTTTATCCTCTTTCTGTCACTTGAGTTTCTTTGTCCCTGATAAAACTTAACTTTTGTATTTTTTAGGACATCCAGAAGGAGCTTGACATAGCCAAATCAAAAACAGTAAGGTATAAGCACTTTTCAAATATATTTTGCTTTTTCACTCCTGATGCCAACTGACAGTGATTTGTGTGCTGTTCTTCCCAATATAACAATCCTTATCTTGTGTCAGTTAACTGACCCTGAGAGTTTGTATTGTCAGCAAGAGCACTTCTGTCTTGTACTGGATTTCAGCTGTGATGCTGAGCATCAGCACAGGACCCTCCTCTGCTGTGGGGGCAACCCTACAACTACACTTTCACATAGTGGAGGAGAATGAGGGACTTCTCATCCTGTTACAAATGCTTTAGAATTTTCCTTCAGATCACTTAGTGACGTATATAGTAACTGCTTTTGATGGACTTTATATTTAAATTCCTGAATTGTATCAATTCTAATTTTTGTCTCTGTTTTTTGGCTTATTTGCTGAATTGCCATTTAAATTAAATGAAATATAAAATGGCATTAGAATGATGGCTGAGACCTTTTTCCATAGTACTCACTGGAGACTGATCTATATTGGGCATATATGAGCTGCTGTTTGTAACTCAGCACTGCCTCTGGAGTTACTCTGGTTTGAGTGAGGTAGCCTGAGACTTGCTCTAACCAGTGGCAAACTCACACAAATAAATTTTGACTGGTTTGCCAGAAGCCCTTAAATTCCCCAAAATCTGTATATGTTTGAGTTATTAACTTGTCAGCCTGGTAATAATCTGAATTCATCACTGCTGGATTTTTCCATAACTTCAAAATACTTTGCTTTGAATACATTAATTCTAAGTATGCCTTAAGTAACATCTTCAAAGAACTGCAAGTTCTGTGTGTATTGTGGTGAACAATTGAGCTAGGAAAGCACTTTCTATTAGACAAGTATATTCTCACACCTTTGGAATTTGATGGAGTGATTCCAACTGCTCTTTCCTAATGATTGACTCCTTGTTTTTGTCAGAGATGATGATCAATACAGTCTACTTATATCCAAAATTAAAAAGCTAGAACTAGAGCTGTCTCATATGAAATCGGAGCTGTTGTCTGGGGAAGGTGTGAAGATGAGTTGTGAGAAAATGGATGTCATTCATGAAAAAGTAGGTTCTGCAACTTCTCTAACTGTCCCAGTAAAATTTGATATTACTTGGTTTTGTTCATTAACTTCCTTGAAATATACTGCAATCAGAAACATGGGGATAGTATTAATCTTTCAGAATGACAATGTTCTGTGCAGGGTTACTGTGAATTTTTCCACTAGTGCATAACACTTGAGTAACACAGGAGTCTATGGCTTGTTTTCTGCAATGGCAGGGGTTTGCTTGTAAGTCATGATGTAGTAGCAGTTCTCTGTACAGTTATTTGCTGTTGATGTATTTTGCTAACCCATGGAAATATGGAAGAGAAACTTGTGTAAAAGCAAGTTAGGTTTGTTATCTGAGAGCTGCTTTTAAAAAAATCATGCCTAAGTTCTTTTGAAGCCTTTTGAAAGGTCTGAGTGGGGTGTAGCCAACAAAATGCAACAGTATTGATAGAGGATTATCAACTTTGACTTAAATACTGACTTGTGGTAACACTCAAATATGGTGTAGCTATGTGCTTGCTTTATATTTATATATATATATATCTATTTGTAAAAACTAAGAATTGTAATTGTTAATGGCTTCTACTAGGTAGATGCCCAGGTCAAAGAATCTGTCAAGCTAATGCTTTTTGGTGATCATCAAGAAGACTTTCCTGAATCACTTCTCCAGTGGCTTACCTCCAATTTTGTGAGCAAAAGTGATCTACAGACTTTGCTGCGGGATCTTGAGTTGCAGATCCTCAAGAATATCACTCTCCATATGTCTGTAACAAACCAAAAAGTAACATCTGAAGTAGTCTCAAACGCTGTGACCAATGCAGGGATTTCTGGAATCACAGAAGCGGTGAGTGAGTTTTAAGGTCTCAAAAGTTCAGCTGAAACTGGAAGGAGTTATTTCATGGGCATTTTGTGGAGCATAACTGTCAACATAAATGTTAATGATTTTAGGAGATGTCAGGAACATAACTGAAATGAGGAGAACTGCAGAAAATGCTTTATCGAGTGTATTCTTACAGCATTGATTGTTCCCTGTTGTGAACGTTTGCATTTTTTTCAAAGTGTGTTATCTTGAAAATTGAAGAATTCCCAAGAAACAAGTATACCAAAGAAATGCAGCTCAGGGTCTTGGGAAGAATTTAAAGAAAGCAGCAGTCAAGATGCAGTATGAATTTGTATTCTAAGACAGACAACCGTGCATTAAAAGTGGCCTCTGTCTTAAAAGAGGCTTTCAAAGACTTGTGATGAAGTGCAGCACCACATCTTATAACTTCACAGATATGTAGATATAAATTATTTTATCACTTGATCTTATTAAAACATTTCTCCTTCCATTCTCTCCTATGTGTACACCTATAGCAAGCACAGATTATTGTAAATAATGCACTGAAACTCTACTCTCAAGACAAGACTGGGATGGTGGATTTTGCCTTGGAATCTGGAGGTAAATAGTGGAGGAAACACCATTTTTACTGTCCATGCTTTTAGTAGTATTTACTAGAAATCTTAAAATTAGAAGTTAGTAGAGCGTTTTTGTGTGTTGCCTGAGCATCAGATCAGTGCAGTCTGCGGTGGTGTTTACAGAGCTGTACATCAGCCTAGGTGTGCATGGACAGGAATAGAATAGATCTCAACATATCTACAACTGGATAAGAAAGAAATGAAAAACCTTTAACCTGTTCTTAAAATAACATTGTACGTGATAGAAGCATTGTATCCCCAGAAAATTATTAGATCTTAACAATATCTGCTTTATATAAATCTCTGCCTTAATTACTCATTCCTTCTTGAAGACTTTTGTTTCTGCTAACCTGATCTATCTTTTTTGAGGTGGCAGCATTCTGAGTACTCGCTGTTCTGAAACCTACGAGACCAAGACAGCATTAATTAGCCTCTTTGGAATTCCTCTGTGGTACTTCTCTCAGTCTCCCAGAGTGGTGATTCAGGTAATTAAAGGCCAAGTAAACAAATGCAGCAATGTTATTTTGTGTTGAGTAGTTTGGATGGCTCTTTGGGTGCTGGGTGTATCTCTGTAATATATTGGGGGCACAGGTACTTTGAACTGTGTTCCCAAGAGTGGGATTCTTCTGGTAGTCTCTGGACACAGCCCTACTATAGTGAAATTAAGACTCACAGGAAGCTTGGGTGGTGCACTGGACTTGTGCAAAGTGTGAGGGCTGGGAGGGTTCTGTTGAGAAGTAATCTTTAAGGTAGGTCTTCAAAACACCACTGGTAGCTCAGGTGGATGTGGTGTCTTCCTGAAGAGCTCCACCAAGGAGATTATTCCTGCCCCTTACAGTCTAAGACTGTCCCTAAGAATTCAGAATTCATTATAACTCTTTATTACAATAAAAAATAAAATTATGAAACACTTGCAGCATTGTTTTTGTTGTTGTGTCCCACCTTGTTCTCTTCACCTTCCTTCTGTGCAGCCGGACATGTATCCAGGAAACTGCTGGGCTTTCAAAGGATCACAGGGCTATCTTGTGGTGAGACTTTCCATGAAGATCTATCCAACTGCCTTTACATTGGAACACATACCAAAAACTCTTTCACCAACAGGAAATATCACCAGTGCTCCTAGGAATTTTTCAGTATATGTAAGTCTGTCTCTGAATTTAAGTTGATGTTTGTACATAGAACATTTGTGTTACGTACCTTGGAAAACAGTAACTTGAGGGAGGACAGCTAAGAAGATGATAAACTGTTTCACTCATTGGTCTTAAAATGAGGTGGTCTTCATGAGCTTTGAGACTAGGGAAGTGTTTGACCATGAAAACACATAAACAGCACAACTATTTACAGTGCAGGAAACTGGAATACAAGCTGTGCTTGAACTTTGAATTACATGGGAAACATTCTGATCCTGGCTTAATCGACCTCCAAGTGTTGTCTGTTGATATTCTGCTATGTAGACATGCTTCTAGGTTGGGTTTGATTGGAGTCCTGATGGAAGCAAAAATCTTTATCTTGTTACAGGGTCTGGATGATGAATATCAAGAAGAAGGCAAGCTTCTAGGAGAGTATGTGTATGATCAAGAAGGAGAACCACTGCAGATGTTTCCAGTGATGGTAAGTCTGGATTATAAGATTTAAAGTGTCAGGAGAAAGTTACTTTTATTTTCTACACTTGTGTGCAATGAGCAGCGAAGGGAAAAGGCCTTGTTCTCATTTGGGCACTGTAGAAGCTGAGGTAGAAAGTATCTACCTCTGCCTCACAACCTCTGGCCCAAATAGATGAGAGGGGAGGAAGGTTTGTTGCTATCTGGACACAAATGGTGGGAAGTTGCTGAACATGGGAAGAATCTGTTCCATGCTGCTTCAGACTCACAAATAATTGTAAGGCATGGAAGGTTCTGTTCAAAGGAACAGAAAATTCCCAAGGCGTAACTTAGTTATTAATGACTGTCAGTACTTGCAGGAACCTAAGAAAGCTTCTGTTGCAGCTGTTTATACCAGAACCCTGACACTGGTTTGTGTGTTTGCTTTTTCCTTCTCCAGGAGAAAAATGAAGACGCATTCCAAATAGTGGAGCTGAGGATTTTCTCTAACTGGGGCCATGCAGAGTACACCTGCCTTTATCGGTTCAGAGTGCACGGGAAACCTGCCGAGTAATCCACACTACAGCTGGGGGTGGCTGCTTTGTACATTTTGTTCCTAATCTGTATATACTGGGAAGCCTACAACACTGGAATCTGTAAAGGACGAGGATGCAAGATACACACTGCAGAACTATTGATCCTCTGATAAAGGCAGAAGACTGTCAGCAGAAATGTATAAACCCCAATTTTTATTTGCTCTAAGGCTCAGCTTGTAATTGCCAGTTCGCTTCATATTTCTGTGTCCATGCTGAGAGAAATAATGCATGCAAACAGCTCTGGTTCATAAAGCCCAGTTGGCAAACAGGTGACACGTATTTTATTACAAATGAATGTATAGGTTTTTTTTAAAGAATAAACCACACTTTCTGCAACTAGGCATCTGTTCTTTTTTAATCCAGGACTTGACTGCATACTTTTGCTAGCTTGGCACCGTAAGCCAAAAACTGTGGTACATTTTGAGCACTGACTGTGGCTAAAGGTGTCCTTCAGTTGACAGTTGGTTTTGACCTTTTTGGTGAATCCAAAAGGGCTTCTTTGCTACATGCTGAATATAGTAAATACTACTGTCAGGGAAAGCTAACACAACCAAAACCAGTTTAAACACCAGCGACTGAGAATGCTTTACTGTAATTTGTGGCCATGAATTGCTCTAAAAGTCAGGGATAACTTTAAGTAACTGAAGTTATTTTAAGGGTTTTTACCATGGCAACTTGGCCAGTTTGTTCTTTTTTTAGTGTCAATTTCAAATCGACCTTGATGTACTGACTGACTGGCTCAGAGCTGATAAACCTGCTAAATTGCTCAGTAAACACTGCTGTACCACAGTTGAACTACCTTAGTTTGTCAAAAGTGATCTCTTTGGGACAAGATTTCCTTAGACTGGTTGATTGTTATACTCCATAAATGTTGTACTGTGAGAATTGGGTGTGTGGAAAACAAGCCTGAAGTAATTCTCTCTGCGTCACATGTTCAAGAGGGACTCGAGCTCAGCGCTGCTGTGTGCAAACACGGGCATTCCTGATCCTCCCCACAAGCCTTAGCTGGGTACCAGATGAGTGGAGTTGCTCTTGGAAACAACATTTCCATGTAGAACAAGATGAAACTGCTTATTGCCCCCCCTTAGCCTTGCTGCTTTGAAGATCCTTTTCGGAAAAGATTCCTGAAATTTACTTGTATGCAGAATTTTTATCTTGCTGTTCTAGTGCATTTTGTAGTTCCACAGAACTGTTACCACATGGACCTGCTGACTGGTTTTCTGAATTCAGTTATGTATGTTGCACAACAGTCCTCGAATGTTCAAAATACAAGAAGTCTCCATGTGAAGAACTGTTTTTCACTCGACCTAGAGACAGACCCTATGGCCTACGCAGAGGAGTAGATGACACATGTACAGGTGTTTTCATATTATAGGTTACGTATTTAAAATTAGAATTATCCTGTATAAATTGAAATTAGGTAGTTGGGGGGGAATATTTTGAATAACACTAACTTATTTTTTAAAAAGCAAGATAGGACTTTGTGCAATGTATTTTTGTAAATGCTTTTCAAAATGTCTGTTATTCTTTGCTGCCTCCGAACTGACAAGATGCTATTGAGATGTTTAAATAAAGAGTTTTAATTTTTGAAAGTGCATGTAATACTTGAAGCAAGAAATAAAGCCTCTTTTCTGTATTTTTCTTTTCATCAGCTGCCTAAATCAGTGAGGAAAGATTGTGATTTTAAAATTTCTCCGAGCTGGGGCAGGGGTGGGGAGATTTCACTCAGGTTTTTACAAGGGGCAGGGTCACAAAGCTTTAAGGGGCAGGTCCAGGAGCAGCGTGTGGTTGGTAGGAAAACATCACAGATGGAGATTTGGAAGAAGGGCACAACTGGGTCGTTGCTGGATGACTTTCAGCTGTGTGCAGGCTGGAGGGAGGGGTTGGTTTAATTCCTGTTCCCTCAGCCTTGCCCGTATCTTTGAGCCAGTCTTATTGGCTGCGCTCCATCAACCATTCCTTGATATATATATATATATATATTTTTTTTTTAATTATTCTGCAGTTTCCCGTGCTGTTGCGTGCTCCAGGTCCGCTCGTGTCCCGGGTTCGATTCCCGGGGGTTCCTCTAACNCCGGCCGCGTCACCTCCTTCAGCCCCGCCGGCTCAGTCAGGGGCTCGGGATGGCGCGGAGAGCCGCTGCTCGCCGGCCTTTGGAGGCCAACCCCGACCCCCGCCCGGTCCCTGCCCCGCCGGCCCGGGCACCGTCCGGTGACGGGCGGGCGGTGTTGCGTCACGCTGCCCAGAGGTCACGGGCAGAGCGGAATTTCGGCCCCCCGTCTCCCAGCGGCCCTCGGTGGCCCCACGTTCCGGGGAGGCCGAGTGAGGCCCCCCGCCCGGCGGGATGGGCTCGGGCTGGCCCCCCGGGTGTCCCCTGGCGCTCGGGTCGGGACTCGCCCCGAGCTCCGGGGCCATCCTGGAGCAGAGCCCTGCCCAGCCGGTGCTCTGCCAGCTCAGTGTAAATGTCAGGTGGCTGCGCAGTGACAGCTTCAGGTTTGAAGGTTGGTTGTTACTGAGCCGGGACATGGGGCCACTTTGTTGCACGGCACGGTCACCCTGGTGCCGCGGTCAGAAAGAGGCAGCTCTCAGGGTGGCCAAAGTCGTCTGCGCGGAGGAGCTTTATGGAGTAAATTCCACTTGGTGTAGTATTTGTGTACGTGACAGTGACTGAGTAGAGCAGGCCTAGGCATTTATTCAGAAATGTTACTACTGCCTCTTTTGTCGTAAGAAAATTGTTTGTATTGCAAAGCATTTTTAGGCTTAATTTTTCACATCCACTGCAACTTGCAGGGATCACCCTTTCTCTCATCAGAATTTAACGTGTAGACCCTTGCTTGCAGGTGCACAGAATAAGGTGTTTGTTCTGGGGGCTGCCTCTGTTGGTCCCAGCTTTGCTGACTTGTGGTTCTGCTGGGAGAGGACAGAATGGAAAACTGGCTTCACAGAATCAATTAGGTTGGAAAAGACGTCTGAGGTCCTCAGGTCCAACCTTTGGCTTATCACCTGTCAGCTGGACATTGGTACTAAATGCCACTCTGGTTGTTTCTTGAACCCTTCTAGGGAATGTGACTCCACCACCTGCCTGGGCAGCTGGGCCCAGTTCCGATGCTTGACCACTCCTTCTGTGAAGAAATTTCTCCTGAACCTCTCCTTAAAGCCTTTTCCTCTCATCCTGGGTGGGGGAAGAGCACCTGGCTCTAGCCTCCTTTCAGATGTTGTAGAGAGAAGGTTCCCCCCGAGCCTCCTTTTGTCCAAGCTGAGCCCCCCCAGCTCCCTCATCTGCTCTTCATCAGACTCATGCTCTGGACCTTCCACCAGCTCCATTGCCTTTCTTTGTTCCAGCCTCTCAGTGTCTTTCCTGAAGCGAGAGGTCCAAAACTGGACACCACCCTCCCTGTGTCTTGTGTCTGCTGTCCTCAGACCTCATCTGTGTTAGGATGAGAACAGGCCTGTGAGTAAGCACAGAAAAATAGCAATCATGGAAGAAAGTCCTTGGTGCATAATCCTACTTGTGCTCCCAGCTCACGTCAGACAGCCTGCCCTGCCCTGCCCTGCCCTGCCCTGCCCTGCCCTGCCCTGTGTACCAGCACCATCACATTAAATCAGTTTGTTCTTCCATAACCCCTCTGATGGGATCAGCGAGGCACCATCCAGACCTTAAGACTTAAATTGTATTTGAGAATAAATCTGAATTTAAGACAAAGCCTGGCCTATTTTATAGTAGGGATTATGTGGTGTGGTGTCTGCAGTGGTGTAAGAAGTCTTGGCTCAGGAGGTCACTTCTCCTTCAGTCTTCTGGATGTATTAGCTCACATACTCAAACCTCCCTGAATTAATCTGGGGTCAAAGATCCTGCCTTTCCCATTTTAAATTCAAGTGAAAGGATGTGTTCAGTTAAATGAAAAGGTGACATTTACATGGCAGGGTAGTGTTGTCAATCCTCTGTAAAATGTGATAAAAGTCAGCATTTTTTCAGAGATGCATTAATGCAGATTGGGATGACAGGAGCTCTGGAATTGTGATTGGGATAGCTAGTGCTTACTCCTTTTAAACACACGGGCCTGTAAAACATTTGTCTTGTCTGTCAGAGGGTGAACTTGAAATCCTGACTCAGTTTCATGCACTGAGATGTATTTTAGGATGGAGGAGGGGAAGAAGTGGAGGAGGAAAGATTACCATAAGCCTGCCTCCTGCAGAGTTATTATCCCTTGGTGATCCACAGAGCAGGTGGAAAACTGCTGTTCCTGCCTAACCCTGAGCTCCCCCGAACACACCTGAGCTGGTGATGTTTGTTACTCCACAGGCTGGCTGGGCTGAATCTTCTCTCTTCATGATTTGGTAACTGAGTCACTCTTCCAAGTGTAACATCCTTGTTACATCCATTTCTATTTTCCTGATACCTGTAGGTCATTTTTCTGGTATAAATAATGTGTTCCAGGATTTCTCTTGTTCTAAATGCCATTTAGAGCAATGTCATCAATTATTATTTTTATTAAACAACTTTTCTAATCAAAGTTCTTTGAAAAACCCTAGCTCTTTAAAATGTATTTTATATTGTAAAATTGTTTTCAGCATCTTTTTAGTATCTTTGTAATAATTCCCAGATTAGGAGCTTCCCTATAGTATTGTGAATCTACTGGAAGTAGAGTTTGTGGAAGTGGATCCATGCTGAGTCCAACTCCTAGAAGCAAACCTGGATGGGAGCCCAACTATAAAACATTGGAGCTGCAGATTCATTTGGCTCACATTTACTATGGTGATTGCAAGTCTGAGTTGTTGAGGATTATTCCAAAACATCGTGCCTTCCATTGTTTCAGTTCTGTTTTGGATAAAAGACCTTGGGGTTTCTCGGAGTTGATGAGCAGATGGGAGGAGTGTCTCCTCCCTTGTTTGCTGTCTGTGTGGACAGTAGGGCCTGTCCTGGGGCTCTCACATGTGACAGGGATCTGAGGCACAGCACAGGAGGTTTGGGATGCACTGCTGCCTCTGGTTGTCCCTCTGGTTCGTGTGACCCCCATGGCCACACTGTCCTGCTGTCCCACCACCCCCT
>VZRS01003170.1:18148-73977 GCA_013398055.1 Ifrita kowaldi | reverse complement strand
CCACCACCCCCTGACTGCTCCACCCCAGAGCCACCCACCCCTCTGTTACCCCACGGGCACTCTTGGGCTTTGGAACAGCCTGGGCGGCCTTGGGGCTTCCGGAGCAGAGGGGCTGCCCTGACCCTGGGGACAGAAAGGGGTGACACGGGCACAGCCCAGCCAGGTGTTCACAGGGGACAAACCAAACTCTGCAGGTGCTAAAGCAGCGGGGTAGTGCTGGCACTTATCTCTGCTGATATGAGCAAATCAACTCCTGAGAACACAGACTTTTTGAGTAGCAGTTAAGAGAAATGGAATTTGGAAACTCTGCCACACCTAAACTGCTTTTGTGGGAAATGCTGTGTTTGTAATCTGGAGCTGTGACTCTCCAAGAGCTGTAGTTACTGACAGTGATGATGTGCAGGAGGCTGCAGTCACAGCTCTGTGCTGAGAGGTCCTGAGGTAACCACTGGGAGCAAATTCTTTCATTCCTTATTTCTTCATTAACTCTTAAGTGAGGAAGGTGTGTTTTGAAGCATTATATTTTGTTTCTTTTGAAGTGTTGCATTGTGAATCTTGCTGGCTGTGCTTATCTTACTCTTGAACCCATGACAGACGAGCTCCTTTTGTTCAACAGAGGTCTAGGACAGGCTGATGTCCCCTGGCAGAGCTGTAGTGGTCAGAGAGACTTAGACCAGTGGAAAGGTCAGTGAGCTCCTCAGGAGGTATTCCAAAAATTGTTTCTCTGGGATGGCTTTGGTAGAGGCTCAGTGCATTGGCATCTTTTGTTCAGGTGAAGTCCTGGGGTCATTCCCTTTTCTTGTTCCAGCCCCAAACAGATTTGCAGCTCTCCATTTTCATTCCTGTATTCTTCAGGTCTGGAGCAGAAAACAAATTGCAACTTGCAGTTCAAGCTACATCATTATTACAACTAACCTGATTTAAAAATAAATCCCTTGTTATTAAAGTTTAGCAATCTTTTAATCCTTTAAGTATAAGTAACTTTAAGCATACACAACTAACTTAGTGGTAATTTTTATCATGACTTCGGTATTTTTTTCAGGTATATGTCACAAGGAAAACATGCAGAAGCAAGAGAACTAATGTATTCAGGGGCTTTACTGTTCTTCAGCCATAACCAGGTAAGTCACTGGTTTTCTGTGTGTGATTTGGGGGGCAGGGGGTTGTTACTCCCAAGATTTTGAGAGATGAATGGTGAGTTCCCAGTGGTAAATCTTTGGGGTAATTGCTTTGTAATCTTTTGTTTTATCTCTTTGTTGAGCCTTTGTCCACAAAGAAGGATTATGCCAAGCTGGAACATGCAGCAGGAGTGTTTGTGAGCATCCAAACAATGCCTGTGTTCTGCTTTCCTGGAGGCTTCTCTTTGATGCCATCAAATTACTATAATTTTTTTATCGGGAAGGCTGAGACTGGGTACTGTGCCTTAGCTGTAGATGTTGATAAAAGCATTAAACCTGCTGCTGCCAAGATTCTGGTTGATGTTTCTTTTTATGCCCTGACACATTCATCACTGCCTGTGTATGTCTGTTTTGTAGCAAAACAGTGCTGCTGATCTGTCCATGCTGGTTTTGGAGTCTTTGGAGAAGTCGGATGCAAAAGTAGCAGAAGACCTTTTAGGTGAGGTGACCTTTGCTCTTGGTTTGAGGGCATTTAGTTGTGCTTTCCCTTCACAGTGACTTGTTAATAGTCTTGAAAGCTGCAATCCTTTTTGGGTGCATTCCCAACATGGCTAAGAGTTGCCTTCCCCATAGGAATGCACTGGGGGAAACTTTGGTAGAGAATAATGGGTTCCTGATGACTTTGTGGGCATGCTTGGAACTAACACTGCTGCCTGTCCTAAAGATGGATCTTAGAGATGCATTAGAAGCAGCAGATCATCTTATTTTTCTTAATGCTTAATATTTTTAAATCTTATTGCTTCTAGAAAACTTGGCTAAATTGTTTAGTTTAATGGATCCAAATTCTCCCGAAAGAGTGGCTTTCGTATCCAGAGCACTAAAATGGTCCAGTGGGGGATCAGGAAAACTTGGACATCCAAAACTACACCAGTTGCTAGCTATTACCCTGTGGAAAGGTATGAAAAATCAACCATTGTTTCTGTGTTTTGCTTTGAAAATGTTGAAAGCAAGATGTTATAAAAGATCTGCTTTGGGAATAATCTAAGGAAGCTGAGATGAAAATGATTGATTGAGTCCTGCTATTATCTGATTTTTGCATTAACGTCTTCTTAATGTTACTAACAAAAAAAATGAGTCTGTAGCTCTATATTAGTGCAAAATGCAAAACACAACTGCTGTAAGGCTCTCTCTAAAAGGCAGGTTGATCATTTAGACACTGAGATAGTTCAGTTGTGTCATTAGGAGGAAAATTGCTGGGGAGCAAAGATGTTCTGTTGGCAAGGTTTTTTTTTGTTTTTAAATCCTGGATAAACATGACAAAGATTGAAATACATCACCTGGCATCCAAAACAGTCTTTGGACTGTAATTAAGTACTTTTTGAGAAGTTGGCCAACAGGGTTATTTCAAAATGAATGCTGTTGCCTTTGATTTATGAGCCATTTTATCACTTGGGATGGGATGTAAGAGAAACACAAAATGCTCCAAATAATTATTTCAGTTGTGGATGATAGCCAGTATTTACAGTCTTGTGTTCAAAACATAGCAAAGGTGATTGAGAACAGTTGAATACATGCCATTTTTTCTGTGGTTTCTCGTGGTTAACTGTGCAAGATGATTGTTTATTTTGCATTTTTCAGTAGCTGCCAAGTGATGACAGTGGTTTCATGGAACAACCCTGACCCAATAAATGGTCAGTGCTGCAGCCTCTCTGCGTGCCATAGGCAATTCCCTAGCTGCTCTCCTGGGTTTTGTGCTAGCCTGGTGGCTGCTGCCAGCCAGAAAGGGAGGATTTTTCACACAGCATTCAAGTTAGAGGCTGCTACAATTAAGATAAGAAACAGTTGCATTCTGAAAGTAAAAGTCCCCATTTTGTAACTGTCTGCTCGCTGTTCTCTTGAAGAGCAAAATGCCTACATTTTCTTAATCTGTAGCTTTTTGAGTTTCATCACAAAAGGCTCACATTTTTAAAACAAAGTTTTCAAATTCCAAAGATTAGCAGCTATCCAGTTTTGTCATTGCAGTGATTTTGCAGGATCCTTTGCTTCAGGTTCTAACAAATCACTGTCATTTCTTACACCATTTTTCCTGTATAACTGCTGTTCTGTTAGCATATGGAAGTGATTTTAATTTTGATAGCAAGAGTGGGCTAAACTAAAAATAGGAAATGAAAGAAGGACTCTGAAGGTGCTGTTTGACTTCTTGGTGCACATGGTCTAATATGGAATCTCTTTATTCCTGTCCTAAACACTGATGATAGCACATCAAGTGTCAGCATTCCCTTAGATAAAATGATATGACCGAAGTTCAAGCTAGCAGTAGCTGTAATTGAGTAAACTGTATTTAACAGTTGTTCAATAGCAATTGTTCAAATGTGTTCAGGATAAAATTTATTATTATCTACCTTTATAAGTTGTCTGTAACTTATAGACATTTTACTAGCTGTCTTGTTTACATACAACACCTGTAACTCTTGTTCTTTTACCAGCTAATAAAGTACAAACCTCATAAATTTATTTTTACGTTCAGGTACAATGATCTGATTTCTTAAAAGCCTTCTCCTTTTTCTTTTTCTAGAGCAAAACTATAGTGAATCTCGGTATCACTTCTTGCACTCCACAGATGGTGAGGGCTGTGCAAATATGCTGGTGGAATACTCCTCGTCCCGCGGATACCGCAGTGAGGTGGACATGTTTGTAGCTCAGGCAGTACTACAGTAGGTGTTAAACTTCTCTTGAAGCATTTTGCTGAGATGACATTATGTGTGGGACCAGTCTAATTTAACCACACAGCCTTTGCAAAAGAAACTGTGAAACTGGCCAGAACAACAACAGGAGAAAACCGTCTGAAAACCGATGTGTTAAATTAGTCAGACTGGGGGGAGAAAAAATAAAATAACGTATTAAGCTCAAAACCTGAAATTATGTTAATTGCCTGAAGAATGAATGTAATCTGTTTAACTCTGAAAGCACAATTCTTAGCTTTGTTAACACTGCTTTATGTCTAGTTAGGGCTTATCTATATGTTCTTACAAAGACTGGACTCAAGCAGGCCCTATATTTACCTTTAGCACAGAACTTGCTCTCACTCAGGTCCTAAGAGACAACTTGTCATGGTCAGCCTGGTCCATAAGCAGCAGCTTGATGGCTCTTGCCTTGGCAGAGTTGCTGCTGGCTCTCATTTTAGGCATTTATTTTGTAGGAGGTAGGAATGCAAGCTATTATGTGCTTTTGCAGAGCTCATGTAGAATGAAGGTTGACAAAGCCAATTTTACTGTATTTAATCAGCTGATGGCTTTCTTCAGGCAGGGAAAGCAGCTCATGGAGGAGTCTGAGGAGGAGGTGGAGACAGGACTGTGTGGCAGGGAGGCAGGGAGAGAGTAGGTGTTGGGGGAGAGGGAGGAGGTGAGAGCAAGTTTGTCTCTCTTTTGGCAGCAGTGAGCTGTCATGTCAGATTTGTCCTGCTTTCCATAGCTGGTTGCTATAGATTGCTGTGATTTTGAGAAACAGCAAATCCTTTATGGAAATCCAGTATATGCAGGCCTCAAACAATTCTGTGGGGAGAAATTCTGTGGAGAAGTTAAGAGACTATTTTTTCACTGTTTATACAGCACTTCTACTGCATCCTTTACTGGCCTGTATGTCAAATACTGTGTTAAATCCTCTTACATAGCAGTTTACTCTGTAATGAAATTAATTGCAGTTCCTTGCTAGCAGTGAGGCAAAACAGCCCCAAGCCCTTGCACATGTGGGGGTGCAGAATTAGAGGCCAGCCTGCCATCAGAAATGAGATGGCTTGTGGCAGCCTTCCTAGTGCTTGCTGACAGCATTTGTCCCAGATAAAGGCCTGTTAGGCCAATGAGACTTGCAGAGATTGCCAGTTAAATTAACTGGACCTGAACAAGGATTTGATCTGTTTGGGGCATCGATCTGTTGGGGACAAATGGCTTGGGAGCTCGAAGTACAGCTTTATTATGAGACTTTTAGGGATGTGTGCCAGGCTATTAGTGGTCCCGATGCCACATTATGTTTAGATGGAATAGAATGACACAGTCAACAGATACTGACAGGTACATACTAAAGGGAGATGTGTTGGGGATGAATGGGTCTTTAATTCAGTTTTCACCTCAACATAGTAAACTCTGGACCAGTAGATGCAATGTCATGTTAATGTGAATTACAGGGTAGCCAGTCTTTCCACATTTCGATTAAATTGATGCTCTCTTCCAGTAACCATCCGGTACAATCTGCTTAGATCCTGGTTAAGCTCATTCTATTAATATTTAATGTCTGTTTTCCCTCCCAACCTGCCTATTCCACAGTATGTTCTAGTAGTGATTTTCCCTTGCCTCAGCTGATGGCCAAACCGTCCCCAAAGATGTACATCTCTCCCAGTTGTGTTTTGCCCTCAGTTCAAGCCTGAGATGGCCTCTATGCACAAGTGAAGTAGATTTTGGCTTCCCTTTTTCTGTGGTGAAAGCATTTCTCTGCCCTTTGTTTTTAACTTGCCCCGTTCTCTTTCCTTTTTCAGATTTCTCTGCTTAAAAAATAAGACGAGCGCCTCAGTTGTTTTTACGACATACACACAGAAACATCCTTCAATAGAGAAGGGTCCGCCCTTTGTGCAACCACTGCTAAACTTCATCTGGTTTCTCTTGTTGGCAGTTGATGGGTACAGTCTGATTTCTGTCGTGTTGTTCTTGGTTTCCTTTTCAGTTGCTAACTGAGATTACATTTTTGGTTGTTTCCTTTCTAGAGGAAAACTAACAGTATTTACAGTATTGTGTGAACAGTATCAACCTTCGCTGAAAAGAGACCCCATGTATAATGAGGTGAGTCACTCACAAACAGGATTGAACTCGGTGAATTAGTGAAATCATGGCTGATTGTCTCCAGCTTTGTGACTGGTAGATAGGAGCTGGTGATTTACCTTGTGTGGGTGATTTCTGCCCATAGTATTTCCACCTGTAAATGAAATAATTGACATTTGTTTTCTTCTTGTGTCCCTACAGTACCTAGATAGAATAGGACAGCTTTTCTTCGGCGTTCCGCCCAAGCAGACCTCGTCCTACGGGGGATTGCTAGGTAAGCTCTGCTCATAGGTACCTCCAGACTTTGTTCAGTGACCTGGATAAAACACCTGTGCTGGAAACAGATCATTTATTCTAAGGAATTTATAATTCTTTTCATAGCCTGTAGGAACAGCCCCTGCTGTAGAATACAAGATGAACGGGTTGCATGTGGAATTAGTTTGGTGGAGCTTGTAGACTTTTCATCATTGAGAAGGGAAGAAGCACTAAAAAGATTCTTATGGTTAAGTTTTGACATTATGGTGCAGCTTCCTAATGTAAAGAAGTATCTTACTGGTGTTAAAGCTTAATTTCCTCAGAGTTCAGTGTGATTTTTCTTAAATCAAGTATGGGGCTTTGGTAGGGATGTAATCAGTGCTGATACAACATGAATGTGCCCAAAGAGAAAGTTCTGAGATTGATACTGCCCTTCTGCAAGGACTGAAAGGGAATAGAGAAATTCAGCTCTCATTTCCTGGGTCTTGAACAAAATGTGAATAAAATTGAGTGTTTTCCCTGAGAACTAAGCTTCTTTGTTTGTAAACTGACTTGAAGCTTTACCTACAGTCAGTTCACTGATATCCAAAGTTTGATGAAAAACACGAACATCATGTTTTTACCAGTAATTTGCTTTTCAGCAATTCAGGCACCTTTAAATTGATGCCTGTGAGTTTCAGACAATTTTTTTTACAGCATGATGCAGACTGTGGCTGCTTTTTGAGAGTTTCACTGGTGGAGGTGTGTTTTTCCTCTTTTGGTTAGGGCTTTTTCTTTCTGAGGGTGCAACTGTAGCACATAAATATGGGACTTTGGGTTTTTGCAGTGTATTCTTAGAGAAGGAACAGTATCAGTATACAGCTAAGAGTATACAGCTTCCCAAATCAATATTCTTAATGGAAACGAGTGTGGGATTACTGATGTCTTGCTGAGACTCTTTTACTTCAAAATTCTTGGGGTTTTTTTGTTACAGAAATCTGTACCATAGCAGGATGGAAGATCAGTTAAAAGTTCTTGAGATGAAAATGTAAAATTAATGATTTTGACTGTCCTGTATTTTATTGTAGGTAATCTTTTAAACAGTCTGATGGGAACTGGGGAAGATGATGACACAGAAGATGGTCAGGAAGACAGCAGTCCTATCGAGCTCGACTGAATGTTGTTGTCATTGGGTGCCGTGTAAATCTGACGATTCGATGACTCCAAAGACACTTTTGGAATTTGAATCCTGCAGTTGTTTCTTGGCTCCTAAAAGGGCTCCTCTGGTCTTTTAGAAATGGTTGCTGAAATGTTTATACTGTCGGTCTATATTATTTATGTAAAAAAAAAAAAAAAGAAAGAAACCAACAAAAAGTAGCCAAGTGAACCAATGGGAGCAGTTGTTAGTGGGTTTCCGAGCCAGCGGCTGGGGACTGATTAAACGTAGTCTGCTGTTTCCAATGCAGTATTCCCTTTTGCACAGTCATTCAATAAAGCATAAACATGGGGCTTGTCCTTCACGGCCTACCCAATTCCGTCTCTGTTCTGAGAAAGCCTCCTTGCCCTCTGCCCTCTGCCAAGGAAGATCTCGAAAGGCAGGGGGAGCAATTGAATAATTGATTGGTGAGGCTGGAGCCAAAAGTACTGCGAGACGAGCAGAGCAGCGTAATTTGAGATGCACATCCAAGAGACATTGATACAAGAACTTGCTTCCACTGCCACGTGTAACATGCACACCCTTCATACTGCCTGCCCCTCTCCCCAAGGCCAGGCTCTGGCTGAGCCCACGCGTGCGTTTAGCCGATACTTCCTGAAAAGCACAAGGTCGAATTGCTCTTGAGTAAAAGCCCATCAGTGGAACGCAGCTAATTGGCTTCCAGGTGGATCTCTCTTGCCTAGGTATAAAAATTTGGCATCTAAAATACCTCCTGTGGCTTGTGGCTCTACTCCTTTGGAAGAGATTTTGCCAGTGTAAGTTCCCAGCTGTACGTGCAGGCGGCGGCGTTGCTGCGAGCGGAGCGGTTTGCCGTGGGCAGAGTGTGTGTGTGAACTGGGCTGGATGGCAAGAAAAGGGATACTGCAGAGTTTCTGGTTCTTTATGATATATTTATTTTTCTTGGGTGATTGATTCATTTAACACTTTCTGTTAAAAAAAGAATAAATCAATAAATAATGGAGTAACTTCACCCCCAGCAGTAGGCATAGCCATTCTCCATCTCCTCTGTAATGCAGCACAGTCTGGTACAGGGAACAGGTGAAAGGGTGGGGAAACGCTTTATTTTTTCATGATGAAAATAAAAAGGCTTAGATTAATAAACAGCAATCATGCATGGGGGAGGGATTAATACAAATTTATTGACTGTATGAAAAAAAAAAAGGCATTGACAGGAAGACTTTGTGTTAATTGTGAAGTCTCAAATAAACACTTTATACCAGGATGTGCGATACTGCTGCTTTCTAAGAATTTCCCAAGCAGAGCTTTACTTTCCTTGCTATTTTTTTCACTCTGCATTTGACTGTGGGCCATCCAGCCCTCAGTGCTGCAGCCTCACCTCTGTGCAGTAAAAGCATAATTCTAGTGAAATATTGGAATGTCTGGAGCAGATGGGGATTGCTTTGCTGAGCAGCAAGTTAAGGGAAGAGCTCCTGACCCAGGATGGTGCTGTAGACATTTAATAAATGATCTGGAACATCAGCAGAGGTTTAGAACCACATCATTCCATTGCCTTTGGCTGCCAGGAATGTGCCACTCAGGCAGTGTAAAGTGTCCACAGGTGTCCAGCACGTCCCCTCCTGTGTCCTGTATGTGTCCAGTGTGAGGTTGTTTGCCTCAGCTGTCTGCAGCCTCCAGCAGCCCCCAGGGTGAGCCCTGTATGTGCCCTGACCCCAAAACCCCAGCCCTGAAAGGAGGAGTGCTGTGGATATACAAAAAGTATATTCAATAATTACAGCAGTATATGTGTGTGTGTATAAAATACTTACCCAGGAATTTAAAATACATGTATATGCACACACATATAAACAGCCTTTTGTATAGATAATAATTACATACTTGTATGGCATATAATTTCTCATATTCTTATATTATTCTTAGTTAAACATGCACACAAAACAATTTTTACAGCTACCTGTAAACACAAACAAGGAGCCCAGCCTGTCCTCTTCCTGCTTCTGCCGTGCCTGGGTTGGTAAGTGAGTGTGAGTGACAGTGTGTGTGTAACATATAAATACTTTTAATATAAGTTAAATATATAATTATAGTTATTCATACACATGTGCATGCAGATATATGTATGTTTATATGCAATATATTCACCTTAAATTTATAGATATGTTTATATGTCTGTAAAGCATGCACATGTGTATACAATATATAATCACATATTTTATAAAACAGTATAGAAATGTCTCTATACATATACAGGTGTATGAAATACATTTAGCCCATATATTTGTAAATTGACTCTGTCTGAGTGCTACATCTGTACATGAATGTGTGCATGTGAACAGCTCATACACACACACATTTCATGTATTATACTCTATCCACCGTGCAGTTTATACTGTGAATAGCCAAAATCCCTTCACAAAGCTTATTTCTGTTACTAAGAACCAGCTATCCTTTGTGTATGTGCGTGCACACAGAAAGTACTGTAGAGAAAATACACAGAACATGCACTATATAATACACACATATACACAAATAATACATAAAATAACACACTCTGTGTGCCAGGGTGGGGCAGATGGCTTTGTGGGTGTCCCACACCCCCAGGGCTCTGCCAGCACCGGCACCTCCTTGTTCCCATTTGCTGCTTTTCATCCCCACCTCCCTCCCCTGCCCCAGCACCACACAGCCACGGCTCTGACATAATAATAATTTATTGGTTCGAATGACATTTAGTACCACAGTTGTCTTACCAGTGACAGAATGAATGCACACAGCCGATGAGATGCTCTCAGATACACAACCAACCTACGAAACGCGTCGGACAGGTCCGTGGCTGGGGCTGGGCCTTCAGGGCACGCTGGAAAATCTCATTTTTGGGTAAAAATCCAGCACCTGGTGTGCAGGTCCCAGCCCGCCCGCCCCAACTGCAGGAATTACAGTGCTCAACACCGCGCTGAGACGTCACTTCAAGCAGCTTTTTTTTTATTTTGCCTTTTTTTTTTTTTTCCTTTTTTTTTTTTTTTTTTTTTTTTTATNTTTTTTGTCTTTTTTTCTTTTTTTGGCAGGAAAAGAAAAATCAACCAAAAAAAATTGAATTATTGGGGGAAAAAGTGCAACCACCAAGTCTCGAGAAGGGATGCGCCTGCTGGGAGTGAGCTGGGACAGGCTTTGATGGTGCCTGTCAGCAGAACTGCAGATAAAGCTCAACCCCCAGCTCCATATGGGGCTCCCCAAATGGGGCAAAGCCCCCCAGACCATGGAACAGGGATGACCCAGGGAGCCGAACGCAGGCCTGGCCCCCAAAGCTCTGCTTCCCCAGCATCACCTCATGGGTTGGTGTCCCCCTGGCAGCCCCCTCCTCCCTGCCCTTCATTAAGCAGTAACGAGGCTGATGATGCCCATTTCCTCTACTCCTAAATCCTATTTGACCCTATTCGGGTCCAGCATCACCACCAGTCCCCAGGGGGATAATTTCCTTATCATTTCCCCCGGTGCCATGGCAGGCTCAGCTGTTCTGCACAGCACCATTTCATGTGTTTCCAGGCTGTTTCCCATCCCACAGGGATGTCAGCCCTTGGGGACTTGCAGCCCCCCTGGAAAAAGGGCTGGCAGCCATCTGGAAGTGCAGGGATGCTCAGCTCCAGCACCCAGGGACCTGTGCACGGGGAAAAGTTCCATCTGCCCCTGGGATGTGCCACCAACAGTCTCTGCCATCCTGGTGAAGCCGGGTGGGATGCCCCCTCCAGCAGGTGCGGGGTGATGGGGTGGCAGGACCACCTGTCCCATCCCACAGAGCAGCCACAGAGCTGAATTTCAAGTTGGATCAGGATCTTCTCCGACGTTCCACTGCCGCCCTTCCGACATGATCAAGTGAATGATGAGGGGAAAGGGAAGTATTATTATTGTTATTATTATTACTGTTATTATTAATTATTTTTAACATTTCAAATAAAACCACGTTGTGTTGTAAACAGAAGCTCACTCCTCAGGTCTGCTCTAGCCAGTCCCAGCTAAGGTTTATGTTTGAAATGGGCTTCCACTGAAAGGAAAAAACCAGAGAAAATAAAGTCAAACAGGACAAGCACTGGCAGGTGGTGACAGCCTGGCACAAGCCCACCCCGAGAATGGTCCTTGCTGATGCTTCTTGGCTCCAGTTTCCCTTACAACCATATAACCGATCCTTACAGCAGCACAGACATCACCCCAGAGGCAATGAAGAGGGAAGGATACCATCCTCCTCCTCCCAGGGCAAGCCCCTCTCTGGTCAGACAGCCTTTGCATCCCCCTGGGCAGTGAAGAGCTGCCTCACTCACATGGCACAGGGGACATCCTGCATCCCCAACCCCCCTCCAGCCATCCCATCCTCCAGCCCACAGCACCTGCATATTCCTGAGGCAGCATGGGCCGGCTTATAACTTTCTGAAAGGTCGTGATCCACTCCAGCTGGTCGTCCTCTGTCTCGCAGGCAAAGAGGAATTTCCGGTCCGGGGTGACGATGGTTATCCCGTGCTGCCAGTGGTTTCCCTGCGTGGATGGCGGGAGCCCTTCCAGCACCTTGTAGCTGTTCTCCTTGCTCCCAATAAAAACCTCCCCTCTAGCAAAGGCATCCTAGGAGACAGCAGAGCAGTCAGGCAGGGGTGAGCGTGAAGGGAGCTCTGCATCCCCAGCAGCCAGGACAGCTCGCCCTGCAGCAGCCACAAGCCCATCAGCCAAACCCCAACAGCACCAGCAACCCCCAAACCCTTCCTCCTCCCCCAGGGGCAGCCACAATCCAGCACCAACACCAGGGAGCCAAAACCCAGATGCAGAATGTCCAGCAGACAGGGCTTCTAAAGAGTTCTTGGTATTTATGCACAGGGCTACTGCACACTGGACACCAAGCAGAGCCACCAAGCAGCGACAGCGTTGTGCCCTCTTGGCTCTCCCAGCAGCCTGCACTTCTCTGCAGATTGTTACTGTTATTATTATTACTACTCTTAATAGTAGTAGTACTGCAGATAATACCCAACAGGCAGCCCAGGCACCCACATCTTACCAGGGGATCTTTGAAATACATGAGCCGTCGGTCATCCATGGTGAACCATCGCTTCTTGAATCCCTCTGTTTGCTGCAGAGTCAAAAAATGCCGGATCACACACGGAAACAGCACAGCTTCTCTCTAACCAGGCATGAGCCAGCAGTCTCAGAGCACTGGGAGGAGCCTGATGGGCTGGGGGATTTGGGAACAGATGGCTTCTGGGCCATCTCGAGCCACCACAGCCAGGGTCTGGGTCAGCTGTACCAGGAAGGGGCATTGGGTTTGTGATGTGATTTTGGATTTTTTTAACATTTGCTCCCAGCTGAGGAAAGTGCATTAAACACGTTCACAGGCTTACAGCTTTGCCTCTCTGGCAAGGGTTTGATTTGTCCCACCAGCAACCCCTTCTTGGGGCCATACAGAGCCCCTGAAAAATGCTTCATGTCCTACCTTTGGCCCTGTTTTCTCCATGTATCCTTCCTTCAGGTAGTTTCTAGAAAGCTTTGGCACCAGCTGGAGCAACCGAAGAGGACAGAAGAGAGAGCAGTGTCAGATGGAGGGGACTGGGGGTCACTGGGTGTGCTGGGCAGGGCTGGGGGGTCACTGGAAGGAAAACCCACACGGAGTTTGCCCCCAGCCCACCTCAGGCACCTCCCTCTGCCTGGGAGCTCCGGTCCTGCTCCTCCACAGTGCTCAGAAGAGGAGGGCACAGCCATGAAACACCTTGGAGCAGCTCCCCAGCACAGCCAGCAGCCTCCAGGAGAATCTCCCAAAGCCCTCAGGGTGCAGGGCAGCCGGGGACAGAGCCACCCTTCAGAACCACGACCGGACCCCTCCCAGATAATCGGTAAAAGGCAGGAAATGCAATTAGATTTCAAGATCTCCAGCCAAGGAGGTAGCAGGGAGTAATCAACAAGCACCACCACAGTGATGTTACACCCCAGCACACAGCCCTGGCTGACAGCACGTCAGAGCAGCCTCTGGAATTGCATTAGCCAGGGATAACACAATTAGCAGCTCCAGCGCCCGGAAAACACAGGGATTTATAAGCCAGGCTGCGCTGACCCGCAGAGAAGAACTCAGGCACGGCACTGACATCCTTCTGCCCTCATCTTTCCTGCCTTCCAGCCTTTGTTTTGGCTTTTGTAGTTACAGCAACGCCCTTTGAGGCAGATGCTCAGGCAGTGCTGGAGCTCCTCCCGCAGCCCCTGTGCGTGTGCACCCGAGGCTGGGAGCTGGCAGCGGGTGCTGCACGTGGGCTCAGCATCCCACCACAACCATTTCAGCCCGGTAATTGCAGAACGCTCCGAAGGATGGAGCACTCCCCAAGCCTTCCAGCTTGTTAACAGGATGCTAAAAATGAGCCAGAGGGGAAAAAAACAAAACCAAACCACCCAACCAATACTGCAGGAAGACTCACATCAGCGTCACTGGCTCCAGGGAATGCCACTTGTAAGTAATGGAAACGTGCTGCCCGGATGGCGTTGAACCAATCCACTATTTCCTAATAACGAGGGAGAATAGCAGAGTGAGGAACGCAGCCTGCACACAAAATAACCTGATCCCGCTGTGTGTTGTCTCTGCCATCACTCTGGCCCCAGTGACAGAGCACAATGCAGCAGCAACCCTAAAAAACACAGAATACAGCAGAAAGGTGAAGGATGGGGAACACTCAGCTGCTGTTCCGGGCTGCCAGACGTGTACAGAGCTCTGCAGCTTCCAGTGAGCACCGAGGGGCTTTCTGCAGAGGGAAGGATTTAAACAAATCCTGAGCACATCTCTGAACCGGCAAAACCAGCCCCAAAAGAGCATTTGAGACATTGAGCTGACCCTATAAACACGGCTGGGCTCATGCAGGCTGCTGCAACCTGCCCACCCACCCCTGCCCCTCCAGCAGGACACCTGAGCGACGCCTGCATCCCACCCAAATTCCAGCAACATACTTCAATGTTTTGCTCCAAGAGTAGCTAAACATCTCTTTATCTTTGTATCCCAGTCTATCAGCTGTGTCTGTGAGTCCTGCAGGGACACCCACAGCGATACTGAAGCCTAAGAAGCTCTGGCACTTCTCCCTTTCCTTGGCAAAAATCTCTCTCCATTTTTTTCCCCCCTCTACAAAAGAATTGTTTTATAATTTCTTTGTTTTTAAAGCCATGTATTCACCTGTCTCTGGCAAGACCCAAGAGCTTGTGCTGTATGCCAATGAAGGTTTTGCTGAGAAATGCCACATTAATTTTAAGTGACCCACACAGACAGATCACTGAGGCTGTGGGACAAGGAAAGGCATGTGGGAAGGGAGACTGAGCTGCCCTGCCTGGGATGCAGAGCACAGGGAGAGGGATGCTGAGCTTTTCTGCTGTCATTAATGCATGTGAAGCTTCACACATCAGATCAGGAACGTGTTCAATGAGCCAGACTTAATCCTAAAATAAACTGTCAGCCCTTTCTTCAGGTGAGGTCGCTGTAGCATAGGGAAGACCATATCAAAGGAGAAGTTGGCCTTCTCTAAGATTTAAACTTTTTTTATGCTTTAAAAATGGTCATAGTAAGGAGGAAAGGCTCATGAGAAATTTTTGAAATCTCAGTTTTAAGGAGCTGAATTTGGGGTATCTCAAAAATGGTCTAATGTGGCAAAACAGCCATCCTCAAAAATTTAGAACCTTTGCTTTGGTTTGTTAAACTACTTCAGGTTGAAAGGAAAAAAAACCCAAAACATAATAGGACATAGACAAACAATGTTTTGGAAAACTCTGACCTACTTCTCTGAGGTTTTACCCACTCATCACTTGCTTTCCTACCCTAAGCAGCTGAGGAGACCCCAGACAGCATCACGAAGAGGATCAGAGAGAACAATTCACTCCTGAAAGTTAATGATGACCGAACCAGGCTGGAGCTAATGAACAATAAGCTGTAATATTAAAATGTTGATATCTCATACAGCCCCCAACTGGCTGGTTATATACATATTTATTTCTTTATTTACTTATTTACCTGTGGGTCTTCTCTGTGCTCATGATGTGAGGTAGGGTTTCACCCTGCAGGAAAGCAGAAGCTGAAACCCTCACTGACTTCCAGCAGTAAATTGCTTCCTGGAATATTGATAATCCACTGCCACAGATGGGGCTTGACCAAATTCTTCCCTGTGAGGATGGTGAGGCCCTGGCTTCACAGGGTGCCCAGAGAAGCTGTGGCTGCCCCATCCCTGGGAGTGTCCAAGGCCAGCCTGGACAGGGCCTGGAGCAGCCTGGGGTAGTGGAAGGTGTCCCTGCCCATGGCTGGGGTGGAATGAGACCATCTTTAAGGTCCCTTCCAACCCAAACCATTCTGTGATTCTATGAAATGTGGGAAGGAGCCTAAATCAGGCTCCACCACTTCAGATCAGGGAGGGGCAGCACCTCTGGGACCAGGAGGACACACTGGGGCTGCTGGGGGAGCACGAGAGGGAGCAAAGGGCAGCAGGAGACCACAGGCGAGCCCCAGGGCAGCCTCCAATCCCAAAGGGCAGGAGTTCACTCCAGGGGGGTTCATCTTCCTGCAGCCCTCGTGCAGCCAAGGAGACAGACCAAATTCAGGGAAGTTGGAAGAGATTCAGCCGGGTCACTACCAGATTTCATCAGAGCACATCCTGCCCCTGCGTGGGACCGGCGGGACCGCTCCTTCCACCAGCCCCCAGCAGAAACCTCAGCAGCTGGAACCCAAACCCCAAACCCAGCACAGCCCTGACTGCATTCCCCAGAGCTCTGCTGAGCAAACCACCAAAGCCCAGCAAACCACAGACACCGACACGACAGCGGGGTGCAGCTTTCCCACCAAAGGGCTGCTGCTCATAATTCTGGTTTAAATTGCAGCCAGGGAGGTGCTGGGAGTACAACTGACACTGTGCTGTGCTGAAGAAGCACCTCCTGACAAGCACTTGGCATGGAGGGGAAGTTTGGGAGCAGCCCTGCTGGAGCAGCTCCCTGGTACCCACAAACGACCACCCCAGATCCATGGGCCCTCTCCTTCACACCTCCCTTCAGAGGCATCCGAGCAAGGGGATTTGCTTCCATACAAACATGAATATCTGCACTTTATGAAGCATGAGACAGGCACAACCAGAACAGTTCCCCGCTTTTCCTACATTCCAGTTTGCTCCCCTTTTGCAGATCTTTGGACTGAGTCCCCTCATCTTCCATTGCTCCATCCACCCTGTCTCCTTCTCTGGGCACTGAGCAGCCTGCCTTGAAAAATCCTCTACTCCAAGTTACAAGACAAGAACACCAATCCCTGCCATTTGCATCTCTTTACTTAGAGCAGTTTGACACCCTGTGTGTTTGGAAGAGCGTGACAAACACTCTCATCCTGTATGGGATGCATCCTGTATCCCTTCCACCCCCCAAGCAATTCCAGCTCGGTTAGAGCCTGGTGTGGCACAGGCTGGCTCTGCGCAGCACCAGCCCCCAGCACCACAACCCAAACCTTCTGGTTACCTCCACAGCCTCACCTTGCCATCTTCGTGGTAGACAAAGATGTTCCTTGTGCTATTGTCCTTCAAGTAAGTGATCTGCAGCCCGTGTGGGTTCCCGATTTTTGCAGGCTGGAAAGTCGCGTTTAGGTGTTCGATCTTCATAATTGCTTTGGGTTCTTTTGCCTGGAAAACACAGCTGAGTGAGCAAACACCTGAGAATCGGCTTTCAAACCAGAGAGCAGTTCACTTGGTCAGAAAAAAGGCCTGATTGAGGCCATTAGCTAAAAACACCTGAATCCCAGCCCACAAAACTGCCTGGTGATGAGACACCCGAGACTCTGCTCGGGTGTCAATGAGCGCTTCCTGCCAGCCTGGAAAAATGCTCTGTTCTTTGCAAAATTCAGCAGGGATGCAAAGAAAAGGCAGACTGCTAACAGGCCAGGATGCTCTCTGCATCTCCAGCACCACAGACAGTTCATCCTTGCTCCAAAAAATGGAGGATTATCCCTCCTGCCAACATCAGACCCGGGTGCTCAGCTGGGGAGCACCATGTCCATGTCCCCGTCTGTCCCATCCTCCCACATGACCAACCCCTTGGTAACAGCAGCTCTAGAGCAGGGCCAGGGGCCAGCAGAAGGCTGTGGGGTGGTCCCAGCACCCTGCAGAAGTCCTGAGCTGGCAGAGGTGTCAGTGCTGCTTTGGGAATTTGGGCACTTGCTGTGGACACACAGCCCTGGTGGGTGACCATGGTGGGGAAATCCCAGCAGAGAGGATGTCTAGACAGCACCATTCCCACCACAGCTGTGGTCAGCAACAGAGCAAAGCAGCTTTAAACTCTCAGAGCAGTCAAGAGTGGCTGAATGGAACTGCTGGGACTTTCACTTCTCCCTCAGCAAGGGCTGGCTCTCTCCTCTCCGTGAGCTGCAACTGCACCATAACAAACCAAGGGGAAGACAGTGCTGTCAAAGCCATGGAGAAGTGAGGATGGATGTTCCCCTCCTCTGGCTCATCACAACACCACGACTGCACCAACTGCTTGGGAAAACTGGCTGGTGGCTTAGCCTGGGCTGCTGTCAGCTGTGATGGGGAGGGGAAACTCAAAGGTCAGAGAAAACACCTTGGCTTCCTCCAGTACCTGGTGCAGAACACTGGAGTGTCCATCCATTCATCACAAATGCAATTTTCATGGTAATAGCTCCATTTCTCACAATAATGAAACATGTTCTGGAGAAAAAGATAAATACTTCCATGCTGCTTGACACTGGAACAGAAAGCCAGGGAGCTTTCCCTCTGGATTGCATGCCACGCCATGCAAAGGTGGATTCAGACCCCAGTGACCACTGTGAGGTGGTGACACCTTCATCACAAGGTAGTCATCTATAAGAAACCCCATTAGCTGGATGATGCAGAGCCGGAGGAGAGAAAAAGTCCTTTGCTGGTGGTTTGAGAAAAGCTCTATGGACCTTAAAGGGCAACAGAGCAGGAATGTGTGAACTGGCCAGTGGGTCACCTCTCCGTGACTGTGGTGGTGCAGCAAGAGCAAACCCCGCTAAAGGAAGGGTGAGCTGAGCCTGTGCTCTTGTCCTGCAGCAACTGGGGACTCAGTGCTTATGGAAACTGTGTAAATAACCTGTCACACTGGGAATTACATGTTCCAGGATGCTCTCACAGCTGTGATCCCATCTGCATGCAGCAATCCCAGGTACTCACATCGTTTTTGTTGAAGTACTTCAGAGCACCTTCCCTCTCTGATAACACGAATTTTCGGCTTAAGAATTGCCCATTGTCACGTCCTCTCTTCCACAGGAATCCTTCTCGGTACCCTGCAGCAGAAAGGAATGACTGAGAACCAGGGACAAAGTGCTGTATTTAGAAAGAGAGTGAGCGTGAAGAAAAGAACTGAGACTTCGGAACTAAGCAAACCAAGCGTGTGGCTGTTTTGCTAAAGACATGAAAGAAATAGGCCTTCTCCTTCAGACCTGCCCTTCTCACTGCTCTCATTCTTATCCAACAGCTTGTGCTTCAGACATCCCCACTGTGACACCCAAGGAGTGACTGCCTGCAGGGCCCCCCTCGTGCATTACTGCAGCTCAGTGCTGGGGTGAGCCAGCACGGGCAGAGTGAGCACCTCTGCCCCCGTGAGATCCAGCAGCCCTGCTGTCAGGACTCCCACAAACCCACCCTGTCACTGCCCAGAGATGCAGATGGATGGTCCAAACCCACAGCCAGCCCTGGGGGATGACACACCACTGTCCCCCTAATCCTTCCACCTCAGAGCCCTCTCCATCCCATCAGAGCATCATTATCCATGTGCACCAGTCCAGTATCCCAACACTGGATACATCAGAGGAAAGACAAGGTTAAAATTTTTTCTCTGGTCCACCCATCCAGCTTGGGACCATCTTCCCCAAAGCCAGGAGCAGACCCAGCTCATTCAGTCCACCAACTCAACCCTATCCCACTCTGGGCTTGCCAGGGACTTTCCCAGCCAAAAGCCCCTTTGGAGGGCACTTGCAGTGTCAGAAAGAGAAGAACCCACAGGGAGCAGGACTGCCCCAAGTCTGAGCAAGGGGAAGCAGCCAAGGAAGCCACCAAAGCCCAGCCAAGGGCAGCTGCATCCCAGAGCAGTGCAGGAACAGCCCAGGCTGCTGTGCTTGTAACCCCGGCAGGGCAGAGCTGCTGAGAAACCACAGCTCTGACTGGCGCAGAGCCAGGGGCTGCTCCCCGCCAGGCTCTGTCAGCAGCCCCCTCTGTACCTGCAGCAGGCTGCACACGATGGAGCTGGACAGGAGCAGCATCTCTGTGGCAGCAGACAGACAGGCAGGAGGGGATGCCCAGCTGATCCCTTTGTACCGTGGCAGGTTTGCCTCACGGGAGGCAGAGGTGCTGCCGGGGCTCTGACGGCTGGCGATGGCCGACTGCTCCCCGAAGGGCAACACGTGAGGCAGCAATTCCTCAGAGTGTGCAGTTTGGAAACCAAGGACAAGTGGCTCCTGTTCCTGAAAGGTGCTGGGTTTTAATGCCAAGGCAGGCAGCAGCAGGAGAGTACTTCAAAAGCTATTGCTGTTCACTCCACTGAGCAGCAGCGAGGGTTTCAGAGCCTCTCTGTGCCTGGCATTTGAGGAATGCTGATGTCTCGTAGGGGGCTGCAGAGAGCTGGCTTGGAGGAAAGGACATCAAGCAATAGGACAGTGATATCTCCAAATACAAACATGGCGTGATGCAGGAGGAAAGCCCATCTTTTCCTTCAGGACAAGGCTGTGAGCCAGGGTCAAAGTCAGCCTGGAAACACAGTTTTTCCTGCCCTCTTACACAGGACATTCCATCATTTTGATCTTCTCTTTCCAACTTCTTGTGTCAAAACACAGGATCCAAATTCCACTCCAAGGAAGAATTACAAAAACCCAACACAACCCAGTGTTATCCCATTCTGTGGCTCACATGTTGGCTCTTCCCAGGCCAATCGCCTCAGCAGAAGAGCTCCTGGCTGCTCTGACAAACCCAGCTGCTGGTTTCAGTGCACTTTGGTACAGATATTTGCTTGCTTCTTTTCCTTTTCTTTTTTCTTCCCTTCAGGGCTGCATCCTCAGGAGCTGCTCCTCTGCTCTGCCCAAACTTGCTGCCTGCACCCCTGTCAGCACCCATCAGTGCAAACCACCATGAACAGGACTTGAACCCAACATGAACCCACACGGGTTCCCCAGGCAAACTGAGTGTCAGCAAGATGTGTCCTCAAAGTCCTGATCTAAAGGGTTGTGAAAACAGCCAGAGAAGGTGCTGAGAAACAAAACTGCAGGAGGCTGGACGGGGAACAGATCTCACACTGGAGGGCACTGGAGACAGAAAAGAAACCCTCTCTTCCTTGTCTCATGTGCTGCACTGCCTTAGCAACAGCTTCGTATTTAGAGGTGCCTGGTCACATTCGGATCTCCAGGGGTGGGGAGGCCCTGGCACAGGTTGCCCAGAGAAGCTGTGGCTGCCCCACCCCTGGAAGTGCCCAAGGCCAGGTTGGACAGAGCTTGGAGCAGCCTGGGATAGTGGAAGGTGTCCCTGCCCATGGCAGGGTGAAATGGGACGATCTTTAAGGTCCCTTCCAACCCAAACCATTTTGTGATTCTGTGAGGGTTGTTCTGCTTATGTTGAAGCTGAACAACCACAAGCCCTACAACACCTGCTGACTGCCAGTGCTGGATCACGCAGCATCGTGTCACCAGCATTTGCTTCCTCTCCCAAGCACAGCACGAGGGATGCAACCACCTGCCACCATCCCCCTGATCACCAGCACCCAACCATGAGCGCAGGAAGCACTGCCTGGGGAAGGGCTGCTAAAGGAATACCACTCTCACATTGCTAACACTGCTGCTGCCACACTGTCACGTTTCCTGCATCAATTCTGCCACCTGCCAAGGAGCAAAACCAGTCACTTGCTTCTGCAGGCTGCTCTGGCACAAACCTGTGACACCTGCAAAAGCCCCACCAAGCAGTTGTGTCAAAGTTAGCCAGCAAATGGCACACGACACAACCCGAAACCACACGGCCCAAGCAGGTATTTCTGCCCCATTACGTGGCTTCCAAGGTAAAACGAGGAACTGTCACTTCCACACCCACTTCACCCCCACAGCTAAAATTCTGGGGGCAAGGAAAACAGGATCACCACCACCTTGGCTGACTGAACAGAAGATAGTGCATGGCCTTGTGTCAGCTCAGGTGGGCTGCAGGCTGGAGGTCATCCAAGCCAGGCACGTAAAACTGGCAGCACCCACTGGGTGCTCTGGCGTAACCCAGCCTTCCCCTGCCTGAGAGGCTGCAGAGGAAGGAAGGGAGAGAGTTTTATATCAAGAATGTCTCTTGTAGCCACCATCTTTCCATCTGACTTCTACCAGCATTTGGTTCAAGTTCCCCATTTTAAAGAAGAGGGATATTGCTACTTCCCCACCTCAGAAAGCTGTTACAGAGCTGAGTTAATGATGGGGGGTTTGGTCTCTGAGAATGTGGATTACAGGAAGTACCCAAAATTACTTGTTCAGTTTTAGCCTTTGTTCTCACAGAAGAAAAATCCCTCCTGCAAGGAGGACAATCAGATCCACTGGCTTGCAAAAAACAACGTGTATGGACTTCCCTTCTGTCATCCTAAAGCATTATAAACTGGGAATTAAAACCACGTCTGATCTTCGGTTTCTTTGGCTCCTTATTTCACAGTTTCACCTGGAAAGAGGCATCAGAACTGCTTGCTCCCATGATGTTTCTAGGGCTGTGGTAAAACCAGGTCTGGCCCCAGGCTTTTAGAAGAAACCTGAGCGTATCCAACACCGTACAAATGCACCACAGTGTGGTTTATTGCCTTCATGTCTCGCTGCAAGACAAAGCGTGAGGGACTAAATAGGAGAAAAAAATGTACTTGTAACCCAAGAGAATCTCATTTTCCTAGAGTTCAGGCAGGGCACCTCCTCCCACAGAAGCCAGTTTTCCTTCCTCTCAGCAGTTAAAGTGCATTGACCCCAATCCAGAGCTTTGGAGAAAATTCAAATGCAACTCCCTCACTTTGCTGCTAAAATTGCAGGGTGTACATCGCCACTCCTCTGTGTGTCAGAGCTGAGCAGTCTGCTCTATTAGCACTGTAAGATGTTAATTAAGGCACAACAGGGGATAGGCACTCACTGGCCATGGTGTGCCCACCTCTTCTGAGAGGTTAAGGAACTGCATGATTATCTGGAACAGCTGAGTGTGGAATCCCTGACATCCCACATCACCTCTGATCCCAGTGTTACAACCTCCTTTTTAAACAAAGAGTCTGAAGGACATTCCCTCTGAAATAAACCCCGCTGTCCACAGTCAGAGGGTTGGGTGGAGAAGGTGGCATATTCTATCTTTTCCCTACAGCCTGGACTTTGAATAGGGTTGCAAAACCAACCGTGCACCTCTTGTTTGGCCATGTCAGCGTAAATGGTTTGGTTTGACTGCTCTAAGTTGTAACATCTCTTCTGTAGCATTCAGCCACCACCAAAGCAAGACATTTCAATGACTTCAACTTGCATATTTTAAGAATTTGCATTCCAATAAAAGTCACGAACCAAGGAATACTAAGTTCTCGTGGAGTGAAAACACAACTCTTTGTCCAAATCCTCCAGATGCAAGCAGGGTCTAGGTTGGTCAAATCCCTCAGAGCTTGCATCCTGCTCCCCTGCACAGCCCTTCCAACCTGCTTTTTTGCCGGGTTTTTTTGCCTGTTTGCAGCTGTGCTGAGGAGCTCGTAACTTCCCTGCAGTAATTCTGCAGTCATCTCTGGCTAACACATCTCCTGCTGGTCCCACGCTGAGCAGTGCAGATACAGCCGTGCCGGAGGTGTGTCAGCATCCCCACGGCAGGAGGGACCTGGGAGGTTTGACGATGAGATGGGAACCCTTCCCCCGGGAGTCCTCCTGCACTGACCAGGTGAGGAGCCACCAGGAGCTGCTGCTGCCCCTGCACAGGTCAGTCCTTTGGAAATTACAGCCTCAGCAAGCAGCGAACGAGGATGTGCTCAGAGATCCCGCAGCCCGGTCTCTGCCCCCACGACACCTGGACGGTCAGTGCTTGGTGCCCCTACTGCAGGGTGGGTGCCTGGCACATCTCAGCTCACACGGGCTGAGAAGGGAATGATCTCCCTTCACCTCCCTGAAGACAACTCTTTCTCCCCGGGTTAAGACACCACATCCTCTTCACATCTCACCCAGCCAGGCAAAAGAGCCCAGGAACGCCCAAGTGCAGCAGCCTCACACCCACACCAACCATTCCCTCCTGCACACGCGTTTTGGAGGCGCAAAATTTCCCGGCTCCTAATCAATCAGTCCTCTCTTAACGAGCACTTAGCATCCAAATTACCTTTCCTAAAGGCCATTTTGCAGAGAAGGGTTTCCTGTTGTCATCCAGTCTGCCTCTGCTGCCTTCCAGGAGCTCATAAAACAATTACTGCCCCACTGCATTGTCTCCTCAGCTATGGATGCAAGCAGCTGATGAGATTGATTGCTTCCACAATACCCAATTAACCCACTCAGTCTGCAAACGATTGACTTAATCAAAGGCAATTAGCGCTTGAATGGCTACAGCAGACAGAAAGCCAGGATTTAGTGGGTGATTCAGATAACATTGTACAGACATCTCCTTGGCCTTCTAAGGGAAAACGTCTTCACTAATGCTCAGCTCAGAGCTGGAAGTAGATGAAACCTCAGGTCGGTGGCGTGAGGTGGCACAGAAAACACAAGCGAGTAGGAACACACACTTCCCTTTACTGGTAAAAGAGGAACTTGCAATGATTGATGTTCCCTTTTTCCTACCTTTTCTGCTCGTGCAGGGCCCGGAGCACCAAGCAGTTGACCAGACCTCAATGACCAACAGGGTCCTGAAATGTTAACTTGCCTCTGATAGTCAGATCCAATCCTCTGAGCAAAGTCAAAACTATTTTACAAAACCACCTTCAATACTGATTTCTTCCTCAGCATCTTCTCCCACAATGTAAAAAAAACTACCCCAAAAGACTCAGTTTGGAGGCAGGACCAGGTCTCTGTAGAAATACAGGTGTCAGTGTCCTCAGGGATTGTTTTTCCTCTAGACAAATCACCCCAAACTGGCACAGCCGAGACAACACAAATCCTCACCACGGGAAGGTCAAGAAGAGCAACCCATGACACCTAAAGCAGAAGACAGACACCATTTGAGACCATGTGAGGAACAACTTCAAGGCTGAAGCCAAGCATGGAAAACCAATTCTCCAGTTCACTGCAAAAAGACATTGTCCTCTTGCTTCATCTTGATTTTGTAATGGAAAAGGTGCTCCCCAGCCGCTCGGATCAGTGTGGAAAATGGAGCCAAATGCACCAACTCCATGGAGAGACCACGGGGCCGAGCTTAACTACACATCGAGATCCTGAGGCTGACAGAAAGAAGACCAGGTCTGTCCCCACACACAGGCATGTGGCATTTAAATGCCAGGTCCATCCCTGGGTTTCCAGTCCCACTTAATCGTGAACACACTTGCACTGGTGGCTCGCAGCTGAAAATCCAAATTGCTTCTAAGCAAAGCACCAATAATAAAGCTGAAATCCATTAAGCCTGCGATGTTTGCCACCATTTAAATCTGATTAAAATTGTACATGACACCACTAAGCTGAACAGTCAGAAAACACTCCTGTCAGGTCTGATGTTTCTCCATGTAATCCAGACCCCCCCTTCTTTCACCGGGTTGTCAGCTAAAAGGAGCCGTAATAAGAGATCATGTAGCTAATCCAGCTTTCTAAGATGTTTTTAACTGGTTTCTTTAATCACATGTTATGATTCCCTTCGGAGCAGCTCTCAGGTGACAAAGACATTAGCACAGCCATTCATACTCCCGGGAGGGATCTCAGATGGGATCACCCTGCCCCTTGTGCCGACCCAAGACACTCAGGTGCCTCTGCAGAGCTTGGGCAGCCATCAGCGGGATAAAAAACAGAGGTGCAGGGGGTGACAGCCACTGGGCAAGCAACTGCAGGGTAAGATGGTGCAAAGGACACTTCATCAGAGGAAAAACTTCTTCTGGTAGACTGACATTGATCTCCCAGTGAGCACTCACCTTGCCTGAAAACGCTGAGTGGGAACAAGTATCAGGAGAAAACACCAAATTATACCATTCCCAAGTCTTCACCTGACTGCTGCAGGCATATCAGGTTTGATAAAAGAAGACAGCCACATCCTCCCCTTTATCAGTTTATCTTATAATTGACCATTGATACAGTACAACTTCCGTGGTAACCTAATTATTGAGCAAGTGTTTACATATTAAAGATAAGACCACAGCTGGCTGCTGCAGCACAATTCGATTGTATCTGCTGGGAGATGTTACAACCCCTTGCTACAGAAAATGTCTTTACTGGAAGCCTTGCACTTACATTGCTGAGAATTGAATGTGGAATCTAATTTTACTTGGAAATCAAATGCTTCCTCTTCGAGTGGCATCCCCGCAATACCCACCTGGGAGCTGCTGGCTGCTTGGAGAAAAAAAAAACCTGCTCCAGGTAAATAACCTTCAGGTTCTGATCTTTTGAAGGCAGTCTTTCATAATAAAAGGCAGATGAAAGCTGGGAGGTTCCCAGTGTGATGTTCATCCCATTTACCAGCACTGAGTACACTCAGCGCCTGATTTAGCTGGAAAGCCGGGCGAGAAAACGTTTAAGGGCAGGCACGCGGTACTAACTCACAATAACATCCTGCAGCAGCTCACTTCAGCAGCTGAATTCTGACAGCCAAACCACAAGGCAAGGATCCTCCTTGGGCAAGACATAAACACTCCAAAAAATCCTCGCTGCAGCCACAGCGAGGCCGTGAGTTATTGCACAGAAGCCGCACAGGAAGATTTCCTACAGCCTTCCCTCCCCGCACCTGGAGGAGCCACTGCCACCGTCCCACACGGTCATCACCCGGCCCAGGGATGCCCACACAGAGCTGGTCCTGCCTGGGCCTCTGCAAGGCGAGGGAGAACCCACCTGCAGCCCCACCTGCGACTGCAATGGCTCGTGCAGCAAGCAAGGAGGAGAGACTCTGAAACAGGACGAGGAACCCTGGCACCCTCCTCATGCTCCACGGTGGGATTCACCAACCCACAGCTGCTGGGGCTTCAGCTCAAAACACCTGCAAAGCACCAGGAACCACCTGAAGGTCTGGGTTTTACACAGGCATCCTCAAACCACACCTATGGCATCAGGCTAAAAGTCTCCGAGCCTGAAGAGCTTTAGGTGGGTCTCTTCCACACACCAATAAATAAAACCTCAGCCTAGGCAGCTGCTCACACAGATCACTCCAAGCAAGGGTGAGGTGAATTTAAACCCCCAACAGAGCTGTAGAGAAGTCAGCAGAGAAATTCACCACAGACTTTAGATGGCTGTAGGACTCTCTGTTCTGGGGCATCCTGGAATAAAGCACTCCCCCAGGTAGGCAGCATTTCCATACAATCATAAATCATGAAAACCCATTCTCACAGGCATGTAACATTCTTCTTTTTTTTGCTTTGAAGAGAAATCCAAATGGCTTTGAGCAGATCTGCTGCGGTGCTGCTAATGGCTCCTGAACGTCTTTTATTGAGTGTTCAATGCATTTACAGTGAAAACTTCATACAGGAAAGGAGAATTTTTTAATTTAGGGCTCGTTCCTGCCCTGGCTGCTGCTGTTGCAGCTGTCCCAGAAATCAGCTGCTACACGATGCTCTGGCAGCTGTGCTATCAAGGGAGGAGCATTTGGCAGCGCAGCCGCAACCTCCAGGTTGCACAAGGACATTTGCACACCTTGGTTTTCCTAAAACTATCACCTCCCATTCCCTGGAGCAGCATAATCCCACTTAATGAACTCCTGGAATTATATAAATCAAGGCTAAATTCTGCCCCAATAAATCATTGACCAAAATTCCCGCTGACTTGGCTAGGCTAAAATTTTTTCTTCCACCCTCTGCAATGCATGAGAGTTTGAAATTCACTCCCTGCTGAGCAGCCTCATTGTCTTTTCGGTGTTTTAGGGATATGGTGTTTGTTAGTGCCACATAACCCCGTCCCTTAGGGGCTGCCCTGGTTATGAAACTGGAGGTGGCTGCTGTGTCTGCACCTCAACAGCAGCAGCATTTATAAAACCAGTCCCATTTACCCAGCTCGGGAGGCACCTCCCTGTCCCATTTATGTAATCCAGACTGAGAAGTGGTGAGTGGACAACTTCCCTGCTGCAGCCTTCCCTGCTGCACCGGAGATTTCAAGGTGTGAGCTTTCACTCGTGTGAGCTCGCTGCAAGGGGGAAAAGGCAGGTGGATGTGGGCTGGTGTTGGTAAGAAAGAAGCACCAGCAAATGCTCGTGCTTCTGAGTCGAGGCTGATCTAACTCAGCTACATCTCTGGCAAACTCCAGAAAAAGACATGACCTCACCCTGGAGAATGTTCTTTATCTGGTGAGAGACAGAAACCGCCCGACCCTGCACAGGTCTCCAAAGCAAAACGGATCTTTCTCTAGTGGAAATTTAATTAAGCTACCACGAGTTGCCATGAAAACAGCCTTTCCCATGTTCTTTGTTATCCTATTGCTTCCTAGTCACTCCCTTCTCATTAGTGGAAGAAAGATGCCCCGGCCTTTTGGTGCTGTGTCATTACTCAGGGAATGTGAATGTGCACAGTATAAAATCACTGAGAAACACCACACCTGGGGCACCAAGAATTACCCTCATAAAGCACAGGAAATACAAAGGGATGGTTCTCCTATTCTTTCCTTAAATGTTTATCATCCAAGACATGGAGAACAAAGCCTTGTACTTCTCTTCAGCTCTCTCCAATTGGTATAGGTCCATTTATTGACTGCAAAACCCCAAGGTTACAGGAACAGGCAGCCTGAGCAATATCAAAATACACCATTTCAAGTTGGTTGACCTCAAACAGGGAAAGCTCAAGGACAAGAGTGAGTCATGATAATTACAGTG
The DNA here is from genome assembly GCA_013398055.1 of Ifrita kowaldi. Taxonomy (NCBI): domain Eukaryota; kingdom Metazoa; phylum Chordata; class Aves; order Passeriformes; family Cinclosomatidae; genus Ifrita; species Ifrita kowaldi. Next base: position 45,722 of record VZRS01003170.1, on the reverse strand, counting down.
GGGGTGTTTCACACACTTATTGATCTTACAGTCTATCCCCTGCAGGTGGACTGACTCTCCTGGGGACAACTCAGGGCATCCCCAGGGAGCATCCCAAGCACACCCCAAAACACAGGCAGCACATTCAGCTGCCAGGGGCTGGAGGGGCTCAGACCACCTCCCCCATGAGAAACTACACTAGTTCAGCAAACTCAACCGACCTCAAACTGACCACAAATTCAATGCTTTTGATTTGAGTTGATAAATGTAAATATTTCTGTTAAGGATGACACAAAATGAAACAACATTTCTTAGGTGTGCTTTTTTGAGAGGGGGGAGAAAACCCTAATGAAACATTTTGCACAAAGTCCTTAGATGGAGAAAAAAGAAAAGCCCAACACCCAATTATTTAAAATTTCACGGGGCAGCCCTTACCCCTTTCAGCAAGGCTCACTCCCACGCTGCTCTGCTTCCCCTGCATCGAGCATCGCTGCTGCCTTGCTTCTTGCACGAGAGCTGCTGCTCCTTGGCTAATTATAGAAGCTTGGATCAGAGCTGTGCTAAAGGCAGCTTGACAGAACCAGCTGTTAAAATTACAGCTGGATCCTAAACTAGCTGTGAGCATCCAGCTTTAGCTCGCAGTGGTGCTACCCCCTTCCCAGAGCCGGCTGCCAACGCCCCGCTTGGCTGGCTGCTCCTCCTCCTCTAAGTTCAGACCCACAGGTCCTCACCTGCAATTTTTGGCTGCCTAAATGCTTCTCTGCTTTAGGGGAGTTGAAGACATCAGAGTATTTCTCTTTGCTAGATGTTTTTCTTCCTACGGCAGCTATCTGTAAGATCCATCACCGCCCCGTCACTTTGTCACTGCAATGTTCATGGATTTCCTGGAAAGCATAACAGCAGTCGCTGGCCTCTTGCCATAGCTCAGAGAGATAGAAAAAATAAAAATGCACCAAATTTAACTCTAAAAGACAAGCTTTTGCATTTGGAGCCCTCTCCTTTGCCTTCTGGTGGTGACTTTGTGCGGCGTCTCCTTAGCAAGGCCGGGGAGTGGTGCAGCATCTTCCTTTGATTCCCACGGAGCCCCAGGAGGCGGCAGTACTCTTTCGGAGGGGTTTGTACCAAGCCTGAATCAGCACTTCCAAACAGCTCCTGAAAGGCACTGAAAGGCTTCTCCAGCTCCTGGTCATATGATGCCAGTCCTGTGGGAACGTCAGCACATCCTGGCACGGGAGCGATGCCACGCGTGGGTCCCTGTCACAGGCCTGCTCCTCTCACACAAGAAAAAATAATAGTGAGACAAACCACGCTGTGATCTCCCCTTGCATCCTCCTCCTGAGTTTAGTTAGTTAAACAGCCCTTTGATGTGCCTTGTCTTCGCTGCAGCAAAGTCCTGTTTGATGCTTACACCACCTGTATTGTGAAGCTGCCGCCACGGAGCGAGGCTGAGCGGGACCCACCACAGGCAGCTCCCCAGCAGAGCCCTGCCCTCCCCAGCCCTGCCTGGACCCACTGAGGATGCTGCAGTGGATGCTGTCAGTCTGGCTGGGGATTGGATCTGCTGCTGGTTTCTTGAGTGGATTTTTTCAAATGGGTCCATTCTCTTCCAAGGCAATTTGGCTCAATATTTGTTCGCTCACTGTGTGAGTTTTTGCTTCGCTCTGGGTGAGGCTGCAGAGAGCAGAAATGACCTGCAAAGCATCAGCCCCCATCCACTTCCCATGGTAGCAGTGCCAGGGCACACCAAGGCAGCAGAAGAAGAAGCAGTCATTTGTTTTAAAGCAATGACTGCATTTCCCTCAAACCTCCAAGGAGAGGATGGGGAAAGGTTTCTTGGAGGAAGTCCTGACATGGAGTTGCATAATGTTAAATGCATAAAGGATTATACTAGGAAGGCATGAAAAGGAGACTGAGCATCAGCAATGGGGTCCCATCTGCTTCAGCTGAACACACTTTTCTGTAGACTTTCCTCCTTCAACCATTTCAACGTTTCTCCAGAGCCTTTCATCTTAAACTCTTCTTCCCCATTAGACAAAACTATTTTTGGAAAAAAAAAACAAACAACAAACCAACAAAAACACCAATCCAGGCCTTAATCCCCCTTTTCTGTACCCAAACTCCACAGCACAAGTGCCAGGGCATGGAAGCCACACTTCACACACCCGCACTGGGGTCATGCCCTGCTCCTGGGGCTGCAAACATCACACCTGACACACGTGAGGAGTGAGCCTGGGGGCTCAGACCCACCGAGAGGGGCTTCACCAGGTTGTGGGGAGGGGAGCAGCTCTCCCTGAGCCTGGCTCCCAGCGTGACTCACGTCCTGGCTGGCGCTGATGTCAGTGCTGGAGAACAGAAGCCTCTCTGTGGCTCGGCAGCATGAGAAGGAGGTTTCCGTGCCAGGCAAGGTTGTTGCTGGAGGGATGCTCGTGCTTTAACCCACTCCTGACAACAGCACATCAGCCTCCAGTGACCGTGGTGCTGGGCTGGGAGAACTGCAGGGTGTGTGATTTCCATCGGGCACTCACACCCCCAGCCCTCTGATGGAAACCTCTGGACAGGGGCTGCTCTTTTGGGGCATCTGGACAGCACCCAGAGCACTGGATGCAACCTGCATATAACACTCTGGTGCCCCCTTGAAATGGTGAAACACTCTTATGCTCCCTTGAAAAGCAAACAGTGGAGGCTGCATCCTTTTTGGAGGGGGATAGAGCCCCGCTGCCACTTAGCCTAACATCCTGCATCCCTGCCTGCCACGGTCCCCACTGCTCCAACAACCACAAAGAGAAGCATCAGCAGACCTTGCACAGCACCACATTCACAGCAGGCTGCAAAACTCAGCCAAGAAGCCAAATTCCCTGGTACAGTCCCTGCCTGGCTGTGACACCAAATCACTTTATCCTTTGGGATGCTGAGACAGGGCAGAGGTCCGTGCCAAAGAGCTGCAGCATCCCTGTGCCCTGGGCTCCTCATTCAGACACAAACCCAGCCTGTTCAGAGACCAGTCCCACCTCCAGCTGCCCTGGGCACAACCACACACTGCCAGGGTGCAGCAGCACCAAGCAGAGGAGCTGCTCCTGCTGCCAGCTGGGCAGAGTGAAAACGCAGCCAGGCTTTGGGACCCTGCAGCCGAGCCCTGACAGGCCAGGGCAGGACTGAGGGCACACATTTGTAACACAGTTTTGCTGAAATCCAGTAAGAGCCAAACCTGGTGCTTTGGTTCAGCCAAACACCAGAATCGGCTGCTGGGAATTTACTGGAAAGGGTGATTTAACAGAAGGCACCAGTGATGCAATCCTAGCCTGCACACCAAGCACCAACATGCACTGCAGGGAACTGGTGTCATGACTTCCTACCACAAAACATCTCCACCTCCATGCCCAAATCTCTGCTTTGCAAAAGCCAACATGAATTCTCGACAAAATACCAGGCTACCTTGATTGTTGCTGGTTTTTAACCAGGCTGCTATTATTTTTTTTATTTCCATCTCTAGGTCTATGAGGGATCTTCTTACAGGGATTAGAAAGAGGGGCTAAGACAGCACAGAAAAGCATCCCACAGTGAGGGATGCTCCACAGATCCCCTGACAGCTGCATCTTCCCGACACACGCTGCTGCCCCGAATCACAAAAACAAGCACTTCCCATCAGTGAGGGGCAGAGCAGAAAATTATGGAGCTTCTCTCAAAGCCCTCTAATACTTGAGCCTTTCAAGCATCAGAAGAGAATTTAATCCATTTTACAACTAGCATCAGATAACAGTGACATTAAAAAGCAGTCAGAGCCAAGCAGCAACTTCTTTTGAGTCTATTAAGTAGAAATAAATTAACTTATTTCTTTATATTGAAAACTCCTCTCTACGGACTAAGATCAAGGCTTGCTAAAGCTTTTGACAGCTCTGTTTGCCCATCAGCCACATCTGCATTGAGGTTAAATAGAGATTTACTCTCGCAGAAACTTCTGAAAAACTCAAGACCTTTGGATCAAGATGCAGCCAGTATTTTCAGAAGTTCAACTCACAAAATGTTAGAAGAGCCAGTTATAATTAGGCTTTTTCTACATTTCTATATATGGTGTAAATCAGGAGGCAAGTCACTGGCATTACAGGAAACATGCCAGCAAAAAAGCAGAATGAGGGGAAAATAAACTCTTTATTTGCATGATACTATTCACTTTACAGACACGTAACGCAGCCAGGGCTTTAAAGGCCATTTATAAATTTGCAGCATTATGTGGCACTAAAGCTTTTACTGTGGTATTCAGAGTCTGATGTGAGCTGGTGTTTATACAGTGACATTTCCAACTTCACTGCCCTCACCAGCAGCACCTCCTTGACCAGGGCTCGGGTTTGGGTTCCTCAGCACTAACACCGCCCCTGCTCTGCAGAGACCCCGCCACCGCTCCCAGCGCCGGGCAGGCAGCGGGGATCGCAAACTGATTTTGTTTATGAGTGCTCATGGCCCAATTACAAACCACTCCGAGCTGCCACTGCAAAGCCAGTGACATGAACTGGTGGATCTGCTCCGGCCTCGGACACTCGGACACTCGGACACTGGGACACTCGCCGGGGCTGCCCCGGGCTGGTGCCGCAGCCCCTCGGACAAAGGGCGGGCGGAGCCACGGCAGCTTCGCTCCCACTCCAAAGGTTATTTTTAGCACGAGGAGATGTTGTAAGCTCATAAGGGACTGGGGGAAGGGAGAAAAGGTTTAAGGAGGAAAAAAAAAAAAAAATAGATGCTGAAGTATTTCTGTACCTTGTCAGGTCAGAGAAGAGAGGCAGAGCCCTGTCCCGCACCCTGGCCAGGTACACCCGCCCTCGCCCCGGCACGGAAATGATGGAGGATTATTTCACACACATCAACCCCGAACCAGGCAAACGCCACCCACCCCCTGGAAGGCAGTGGGATGCTCCTGCACACCCCAGGGCACCCCGTGCAAGCCGGGCAGGTGACCTTGCTCTGCACCACCGCGCTCTCCTACAGCACCCGGTGCCCGGACAAAGCCCGGCGAGATACTGCTGATAACCCTCGACATGGTTGCTTTTATCTCGTGGTTTCTCTTACTGCTCCTGTGAGCTCTGTTTCCTAAGGAACCAAAGCTTATTTGAGCATTGCTCATCCATCTCTCCCTCTGGCTTCTCAGCATCTTGGATCATTTCAGCCAGATGTGGCTCCCCGGAGTTGCTGAACACTTCAGTCTTTCTCACTTATAAAGCAATAGGGTAATTTACACACTTAAAAAATCATCCTCATCCCTGAGCTCTGCAGAACCACCCTTGTGGTGGGGCACTGCCTCTCCTTTTGTGAGGGGCTGGCATCTGCCTGCTCTCACCTCACAGCCAACCATACCCCATCCTGCTCTGTGTTTGCACAGTGCTTAGCACAGCATCACCCTGACCACCCTCAGACCTTCACCGGGGAAAAGCCAGGAGAGCTGCCCTGCAGTTGGTGGAAATATAAAGAGGAACATCAGCCAAGGATGTGGGCTGCACTTGGGGAAAAAACAACAGTGAACTAAATCTTCCTGCTGGTCTGCATGAGAGAAGCTGAGATGGCAGCTGGCTGCCATCCTGACCATACACATGAGCTGGCTCAAATCCTTCCCAGTGCTAAAAGCAGCTCTTGATTTAGCTGACAACACCTTAGCAAGAATAGAGTTTTGGTTCAGCTCTTATTTAACATGCATGTCTGGTGTCCTGTCAGCAGTTAAAGGATGCTACAGGAAGCACCCATGGCACTGCTCCCCACTTGCAAGGAGCTGGTTTCACACAACAGCTGTGTCTCACCCGTATCAAGTCACTCCCACAGGGTGATGCTCTGACCATGGAGCAGGCCCAGTGGGAGGGAGCAGTGTTCCACATCAAGACTTTCAGACAGCATAAACCAGCACAAGAAAAAGGGAAAAAACCCCAACTACCCACTTTTGCCTCTCTTGCACCTCTCCTGGGAGCCCAAATCTGAGAACGCTCTGCTGCCACAACCCTGATACTGCTACAGTGCCCTGAACTGGGACTTTGGTCTTTCTTTAGACCTTCTCACCAGCACCCTTTTCTCTTCTGGTTCAGCTGTCCTTCCCTGCAGCACGGGAGCTGCAGCCCAGCCTGAGCAGGGCAGTGGCAGTGGCAAGGCCTGTGTGTGTGACAGGACACTGAAGAAAACACCTCTCTGGAGCAGCCCACTTCCCACCACCACTTCACCCCCACCAGTTTGCAGTGTTAAAATCTTGCAGACTGCACAGCAGGTGCCCTGTCCCCCTGAGCCTGCAGGCCCTCTCCACTCTCATCCTCCCTTCTTGTAAACACCCACACAGCAGAAGACCCTCCCTGTCCCCTGCCACCCATCCTGCCACCCACACGGTGCCACCACACCTCCTGTCCCCGTGTCACCTCCACCCCTGGGCTTTACTGCATGTGCTTGCAAAGCAAAGGGAGGGCATGGTTCTCATGTGGCTTCACAGCCCCTTCTGCACAAGCATCTCCTCAAAGACCATGAGTACTCAGGGCTTAGCAAAGGGCACCAGGAGCCCTCGAGCTGATGCTTTATTTCCTTGCTCAGTGCTTTGGGCTGTCTGATGTGCAGTAAACCCCGTGCCCTGTGAGGCTGCCATTAGCACTGGTTTGCTCTCTGGGTGCTGCTCAGCCCTGTAATTTGCTTCTGAGGTTGTGAAAAAACACACGGCAGAGCTGGTGTGGCTCTGACACCCACAGCTCCCCACTAGCTGGAGGAAATGGGGTAAGAGACAGCAGAGGATCAGGTCTGTCAGTTAAAATAATTGGATTTTAGCTGCAACACTGCTCACTGTTTTGTCTGATGAGGCCCAAAATAAACTGCATTACATCACTGCAGGTCAGACTGAGCTAGGAAGGGTCTCCTCCTCACACAGAGAAAGGACGTTTTTGTGTCCCCTGTGTTTTCTCCAGTGCTTTGCAGTCAGAGCTCCTTCCAACTGTGTGAGTGCAGGGGAAAATTAATTCAGACTGCTGCCCAAATTATGCAAGAGCCTCATGGAATGGAAAGTGCATATTAACAGATTTTACTATTTTAGGGTGTTCTTTTATGTCTCATAATTTATTTTGCCATCATATTTGCAGACAAATAGGAAACAACACACAAGCCAAGGAGCCCTTAGGGTGCTGGCAGAAGTCAGTACAAGCAGACAGGGGCCTTCAGAGAAATGCTGCCTGAATAAAGCACAGCTCACCTGAATAGTGACAATATGATCCAGTCCACACTGCTATAAAGACAGGAATACAATCCAACAGAGCCCAAAGCCCCGATCATCACTGACTTTGCTAATATGCCCAAAATTTTGTGTCTTCCAGCTTTCTCAGCAGCTCCAGTGGAAGCTCACAGGCCACCTCAGGTTGCAGTAACACCACGTTATCTTACTCTGCAACCCAACAGGTCACCACACCCATCTACAGAACCACCAGTCAAATAACCCCAGTCCTCCAAATTCCACCCCGAAGCACAGGGTTTAAACCTTCACCTACCTGGTGCATACCTGGACTCCTACAACATTTTCATGGGACCTATGACAATTTTTATCAGCTGAGGAGTTCCAGCTTCCCATGACCAATGAATGAAAGCAGTGAAGTCCCTTTTGTTCTCTCTTGGCCACGTTCCCCTTCTCTCATCTGCAGCCTGAGATGCATCAGAGCAGCTGCACCTTGACCAGTTTACACCATCACAGTGCTCCAGCCCTGCAAATACTATTTCCTTTTGCTTCCTCCATGTCTCCCTTGGTTAAAATAAATCCCTTTGATTAAGAGAAATCAAGAGCACCCAACTGAACTAACTTTCAGCTTTCCTTTGGGAAGCACTGCCATAACTGCCGTCTATCAACAGCAGTGGCAAATGTCCAAGCTTTTTAAAACTGATCAAAATATTTTTTAAGTTTATCAAACCTTGCAATCGCCTTGAGATACAGATCCAGACTGTGATGGCAATTACCAGCATCCCGTTTCTAGGAGAATTCAACACCCATGCCCCATTAAACTCCGTTAGAAGGGACAATTAGCTGCAGACTGACAGTAATTTTGCCAGTTCATTTACCAGAAGGGATAAAGCCAACCTGAAACATGTTAATGTGAGAGTCTCAAAACTGAAATCATTCTGTGCTGTTGTACTGCTAGAGAAAGGGATGTGGCCATGGTGTTAATTGGGATTGCTGGGATGTAAATAATGTTGTGTTTCATAAAGTCTGGCTAGGGCAAACAAATTATTTAGCTCATACTGCAGCTGAATGAAGAGCTCAAATGTCTAAGAGGGTGTATCTGAGAATCGATAGTGGATCACCGAAACATGTAATCACTGTTTTCCTGATCTCGCTGCACTATCAGAACTCAAACTGACTCCTCACACTGAAATCAATGGTGCTGATAAACTCATTAACAACAGAACCATCCGAGTCTGAAACACTAACTGCGGGCAGAGGAGCTGAAAGCTGGGAATAGCACATGGGCTTGTGCTCCAAGGCATCCTGGGGGAGCAAGGAACTCTAAAAACTCCCTCACAGGAATTTCCACCGCGATCTCGCACCGAGGGTAAGTTGGTGTGACTGCACGTACAACAGCACATCCCCAAGAGGGGACATCTCATTTAGGGACTGAAGCAAGACCCATGGATCCACAGCCGTGGCTCTTCCGAGGCTCAAGAGCTGGTTTCAATGCTCAGCACTGCCCACACTGGGGATTTGTGCACGTGGGAAGTGTCTTTGTTTCCCAATTCTGACCCTGCTAGCTGGCATCACTCTGTGTCTCATGAGGCAGATGTTTCCCAGCAGTTGGGGGGATATGCAAGACCCTCTGGGGCAGCTGTTGCCTTTGCATCCCACACTGCCTCTCATTTATACCCCTCCCCAGCAGCTGAAGTTTGCTGCATCCTCCTGCCAGGCTTCCCTGCACGACTCTCTCAGCTCTGACCTGCACATCTGACACTCCTGTCCCGAGGCTCATTTCTCCTGAGTCTGGCAGTTCAGCTGTGATAGCTTCTGCTTGGCCCCTACAGGCTCCAGACAGTCTCTCCCCAAAGGATACTCTGAAAGACACTGAATTTCTGACCAGGGTTTCATCAGGCTGCCTGGAAAAGGATGTTGCTCAAAACTATTCCAATATAGCATTTTCTTTTTTTTGGATGCAATTATTGAACAAATATCAGAATGCAAAATAGCCCCTGGGACTGGAGAATGGAATTAAATCTTCCAGCAAACATGAGAAAATGGATACTGACATTTCTATTAGCAACAAAACATTTCATGCTTAGAAACTGGTAACCCGACACTGCTCCAGGGAATTCGGGAGGGTGAGGAAAAATGGTCTGAGACAGCACTAGGAAGAAACAGAAATACAGGTACACTCCAGCGAGACCCAGCTGGATGTGGGGTGGGCAGGAGGGCGCCCTGGTGTCCGTGCCACCCCGAGGTGTTCACAGACAGCTCAGGCCAACAGTGGAAAGCAACAGCCCAGACCCTGCGTCAGCCCAGCAGGGACGGGCACGGGAGGCACAGCACCAGGAACAGCACAGAGACAAAGCCCCCCCACTGCACTGGGGTGATGCAAGAGCTGCCCCAGCACTCACAGGAACATTTCTGCTGGGGACACGGCCTGGTGGTGGCCTTGGCAGTGCTGGGTTAATGGTTGGGCTCAATGGCCTTGGGGGTCTTTTACAACCTAAATGATTGTGTGGTGTTCAGTGTGCTGCTTTCCCACAGGACACAAGGTTTTCCCTGGGCTCCCTTCTCAGGACACAACCCCAGGAAACAACCAACTCTCAGCCTAACAGCCCAAGAGCTGAAAACAGCATCATCACCTGCTCTGCAGGACAGTCTGGAAGGAGGAGCACTTTGTGGCACAGGGTGAAGGACGGGTGGGGCAGCTACAACTGGCGGTTGCAATGGTGCAGCAGAAGGGAAAAGTCGGCACTGGGAGTTTGGTGTGGGCATCTCCAGCTTTGTTTTGTTGTAACATCAACCTGGTCCCCCCAAGGAGGAGCCACCTGGCCAAAGCTCCCCTTGAATTTGCTGTCCAGAAGAACCAACAAACGACATCCCAGTTGCACGGGTCATTTGCATGGCTCTTTCGCTGGATTTTAGGGATAGTGCCATTCCCAAAGACAGTACACAACCTAAAACCACCCCTACACCACTTACATGATGCCCACCAGCCTGCTTCCCCTCCCTTCCTCCTCCCCAGAGCGCTGCTCACTGGAAATGGCTCACCCTCTTCTCTTCTATTCTGTATTTAATAGCTTTTGAACTTCAAAGAGAGGTGAGAAAACCCTCTCACTTCAGCATGCAGTTAAATATTATGCAGCCACATTACTGAAGAACACCTACAAAATGCGCTGCTAAAATAAACTCCCCTTTGAATTCTTCTACTAAAATCTTTCAGAGAGCTCAGAACATGCTGCCCTTCTTCCCACACAGCACTGAAGCACCTACTTCACTTTAACCAGGTACACACTCTTCTTGGAGTCAAAAGGACTCATCCTGTGCTTAAAATTATGCATTTTCCTCAAGTACTTGGTTGAATCCCAGCTTTTATATCCAGAAGTTGCACGGTAGAGATAGGAAACATTATTCTTGGGTGAGCATTATACACACATTGGCAGATACATTCCAAAATTATCTAACAAATAAAACTATTTATTGTTAATAGAACACATCCCTCCGACTCCAGCAGACAGCTTTTTTAAAAATCTAAAATAAAAACGTGCCTAACTTACTCTCTATGAATACGGATACTCCCCACACACTGTGTGCCTCATGGACACAATACAGCAGAGCTGAAATGCTCTAAACATAAATGGAGAATATATGAGATCAGAATTTAACTGTGGTTTTCATAACAGCAAACTGCTGGAGCTACCTGCATATTATTAGTCTTGAAAAGCATCACGAAAATAATATTTTAACCTTTAATCTGTAACATGGTCTTTGCTAATAAAATTATCCCAGAGTCATCCAAGCACATAGCTGGTGTCAACTACTTAATATGCAGAATAAATTAAATGCCACTTACATATAGCAAAGAAATACCCAGCTAATTTCATGCACTTTCATGCTGGTGCAGCCACACAACAAACACAGTCGAGCTCTGTGTCTCCTCTTCAAACCCCGTCCTTCTGCAAGAAAAGCATCCAACCCACTGCTCTGCTATCCCAGCCCCTTGCAAGGCCACTGTCACCCTGCTGGCAGTGCTGAGGGAGCTCTGAAATGAGCTCTGTCACACCAGCTGCACGTTTGCAACTGCGAGACCCTGACTGTGCTGCAGGAGACCAGGTCCCACTGCTGACACCTGGAGCGCTGTGGGAAGAGAGCAACAGACACTTGGGAAGAGTGGGGGACGTGGTGCACACACCCACCACTGCCCAAACCAGGCCAGCAGTGCCACTTCACCTTTCCAAAGCAAAAGTCACCTGGGTGACACAAACATCCTTTATCTCCACTTCAATCCAGCCCCACATCTGCCTCCCAAAAACAAACCCGCTGGTGCTTGGTCTGACTTGCTCCTGATGAACAGCCCGTGGAAGCCAACAGAAAGACTCTTGGTAACTGATCTGCTTCCATCAGGTATCAAAATTCCCAATATTCCAAATCAAATAGAGGGAATGCCAGGAGGGATCCTCTGCAAAAGAGCACACTTACTTCTCCTACTTAATGACAATAATCAACATAAAGAACATACAAACAGAGAGGAAGAAAATGGAAGATGCTGGACATCAAAAAACTTATCTGCCAAAAGTGTCTTTTGCTACCTGCAGAATAAGGCTCCTGCTTCTCACTGTGGATGAACTCTTTTCGTTCATATTTGGCTCTGATCCACTGTTCCCGCAGCAGTCTGGAAAAAAAAAATACAGAGAAAAGGAAACATGGTCCAAGATACATTAAGAAAGAAGCCAGAACCATTAATTCTTCCATCAAAATACAAGTGTGATTTAGAAGTCCTCCAAAAATTGCATTGTACAGACTGGAGTCAAGGGTTTGCTCCGGTTACTGTTTGACAACAGTAAATCACTTCCTTGTACATCCAATTTTATTGGAAACTTATTTTTTAAAAATGCACGGATTTAGCAGAACAGCCTGTCCCCACCCACCCAATCAGCCTCTGTAAAAAGTTCCCTCAGTACATGAACCATTTTAAACTTAATTCCCTCAGACCACATTCTTCAGTGAACAGGGTCAGTAAATGAAAAAACCCAACTAACTACATACAAAAGAGAGATTATTGCCCTGAAGATATCAATACAGAAGCAGAAGGTGCTGAAAGCCCATCTGGCCAAGCTCTTCCAAACTCACAGCCCATGCTGCCAAGTTTAAGAAAGCAATCTATGATGCATGGCAGAAAACCTGATTAAAAAGTCCTTTACTTTAATACTGAAATGATACCAATGATTTATACACCGAGACCTGAATTTCCAAAAGGGAAAAAAATATCCCAAAGATTATAAATATATTTTTTTGCTATTTTATTTTACCATGAGTGCTTTAACCACTGAAGTAACTTTGATCTAGAATATGCTGGAAATTGCTTCAAACCATTTTTAACTGAACTTATTTCTTAATTGCCCTAGAACCCTAAATAGCCCAAGCAGGCAGATCACACACAGAAATAAAGGCATGTGTTATCCCAGCTTCACAGCAGACATTTTGGAGCAGCCTACACTGAAGACAGTAAAAGATCCCCCAGCACTGGGTGTGTTTTGTAAAACCATCACACTTTCAACACATCAACTTCTCTGCCAATGAAAACTGTTCCTATGCTTAATCACCTTTTCTTTTTTGCTGATTATGCAAACTAAATGGTATCTTTACAGCAGACACATCCCAGAAATGCTCAAAGAATATAAACATACCAACATGGCTTATGAAAATTCATCCTCAGGTATAGAAAACACATCCAATAAATCTGCAAGACACTATCCAATGAAAACTGTGGCTGTGATTGGTTTCCTGGCAATAATGGGGAAAATAATTACACAGATTTTGTTCCACCCATTGTGCCATCTCCTTGGTTGGGGCACCAGCCTTCTCCCCAAGGTTCAGGGGGTACTGCTGCTTCCTTGCCCCCAAAACCCAACTGTGAGCATCTGCTGTAACAGAAACAATGCTCCGAGTCTGCCTTTCCCCTTCTGCTCCTGTTTGCATGACTGAGCTTCAGCTGCTACACACACATCTGCAGGTCTGACTGTGAACTCTGAACACCCATCTCCCTTCTGCTGCCACCCTGTGCTACGCTCTGGTCTGGGTGCAACCCATCCTCAGCAGGTTCAGGTGCACTGTGTACAATCATAGAAAGGCTTGGAAGGGACCTTAAAGGTCGTCTAATTCCAACTCCCCTGCCATGGGGTTGCTCAAACCCCATCCAGCATCCAAGAGGGCTCTTCTGGGTCCAGCAGGAGGCCTCTTCTGGATCTGATATCCACAAACAGAGAAGCCTGATGACCCAGAAGGTGGCACCCAAATGCCTGCTCCATAATGCTGTCGCTAATCAGCAGAGCTACCGAAATTTAATCCTAAAATAAACACAAATACTCGAATTTACTATCCCTCTTGCCATTTTTCCTGGCCAGCTGCTGCGGACAGCTTGTTGTCACTGAAGCCAAACTTGGGCCTTTTCGACGAGACGATTACAGATCAAACTGGGAGGAGGAAAATTCACACCACCCTCGGCTCCAGCTGACGTCAGTGGATTCAGCAGGAGCTGCAGCTGCTCCGAGTCTCTGAGAGTCAGCCTTCCAGCACGGGGGTTTAAATACAGTACAAATTAGGATTCGTGTGCAGCAGTGGGAAAACACTCCTGCTGTGGGATGCAGATCGTCCACCAGACACACTGCGGGGCTCTCTCCTGGGGGAGCACTTCCCTGCAGGGACTGGCTGCCCATGGCAGTGCTTCAGTGGCTCCAGAGCTCTCGTGCAAGAGGGCACCCCCGGGGCAGCCAGCAGGCACCACGCCCAAAGGGGCACCCTGAGAAGCTGCAAAATGCTCTCGGTGGCCTCTCTCAGCATCTGGCCATGAACACGAGTGGCCCCGGTGGCAACTCCCAGAGCACACGGGAATGCAGCTGTGCCACCTTCCCAGCAGCTTCCTGACAGTTCACACATTCTTCCCCTTTCCTTATTGTCACCAACCCAAGCTCTTTCAGCAATAATTTCCCAAAACCCAGGGATACACCAAGGGCAGCCAACAGTTCGGACAACTCAGCACAGGGCCAGTAGCTGCAGCTTCTGCTCCAGTGGCTATTTATAGAAAGCAGAACAACTCCAGTAAAAGAAACCAAAACAAAAACCCAACTAGGGCAGCGAGGAGTTCACCCTTCACTGCGACAGAGAAGCTGAGCAGGGATTTGACCACATTCACTCTCATGGACTAGACACAATCCTGCCATAAAAAGCTGTTTGTGCTAAACCCCAGCTTCACTAGCACAGCTTTGGTGAATTCATACAGGAGCAGGAATTTGTCCTGGGATCTACAGGATCTGGGAGCTATTGGAGGGCAGGGACCATCCAGAACATCCTCAAACCATACAGGGATTGTATGAAAACAGCCACCATTTTCAGTGGACTGCTGACCTGATCCTAATTTAAGTATGTCTTCAGGGGCTTTAGAAATATCTGCTGCTGTGTTTTAGTTGAAATGTACTTTTCCAGGCGTGAATATGTGTGTGCATAACCCAGGGCAGACATCACACACCCAACACAGGACCCTCCATCCAAAACCACCTTTGACTCCAAAAGGAGTTCTGTGACCAGAAAGAACTGCAGGAACAGCCCCTGGTATTTTACTGCATTTCTGGTGATGGGATAATGTAGCAAATAAGCAAATCTATAATTTGTGTTTGTTAGAAAAATACAAGTGCATCATTCCTAAACTGTGGAGATGCACAGCTTTCCGGATCAACTCCAAAAGCTTTAGCAGCCCACCTAAAGTCTGTCAGGCTGCTGGTTACAGGGAACATGTCATTTTTTGGCAATTAGGACAGAAAAGTCCTTGTACTCATCAGAAACCTAGAGGCAAATAACAAAAAAAAACCCACCAGCAAAACAAAACGCTACGGAAATCCACATTTCCAACAGAATAAGGGAAAATTCACCCCCCAAATGGGAAAGGACTGGGCTTCACTGAGGAGGCAGCAGGTCCAGAGGCTGACAAAGCACTGCCAACACCATTGGAGGAACTTGTTTGCTTCCCTGACCACCCACATGAAAACAAGGGCTCTGCCCAGGGGCCAGCGAGGAAGGTTCCAGAAGAAGCCGCTGGAGCAGTTTCATCTCGGTCCCACCTACTCAAAGCCTTTTGCTCACAGCAAAAAGCACCACAGGAAAAGCTGCTCGAGCAGTTTAATATCAAACTGTGGCTGCATGGCTTCAGTGTGCTGTGTGGAGGAGGTGCTGGCCAGCCAAATTCAGAGTCTCCAGTTTGTTTTTTCCCCAAGACTCTCAGCTGGGCTGGCTGATGCACTCCAGAGCACAGCCCACAGATGCTGCACGGCCGCTGTGGCTGTTTTGGAGAGATGTGACAGACAAGAAACCACAGCCAGAGGTGAACGTGGCCCAAAAGACATCAAACACCACACACCACCACTGCCTAATTGCATCCTTGTGAGGCACCATCGAGTCCAAGAAAGACAAAAGAAATTAATGTCATCCAGAAACACCATTTCCAGAAGCCAAATTTGTAGCTTCTGGAATTTGTCAGAGGTTTTTCCAGCAAAAGCCAATCTGCTTTCCACAGGCAGCTTGGTGGATGCAGCTATGCCAGGTTTCTGTCAAACAACTGCTTTAATGAAATCTTAAGTCCGAGTCCAAATTCTTTGCTCAGACTGCAAGGAGAGCCACTCAGCGTAGACTAAAAGCCTGTCAAGCTTCACACTAATTTCCTAGCTAGTAAGTTCTTGCTGTGAGGGCTTGCTTTTAAATGGCTTTTTGGAGGCCTGAGACAGCTGGGGGGCTTCTTGCAGGCTCTCTGTGCATCCCCTCAGCTTGTAGTGCCTGAGGATTGATGTGCCATCACCCACCAAGACCAGCACCCAACAGCAAGCTGCCAGAGGAGAGCAAAAAGACAGGGGGTTTGGCTTTCAAGGCACAAAACCCTTGCATTATGGATTTGGAGGAGTTAAAACTGATTCTGAGTATGCAAAATCACAACACTCTCAATTAAAATGCTAACTGGTTCCTGTTTTGTTTGATTGTTTTACATGCACAGTCCAGTTCACCCCAACGCTATTTTTCAGAGCGGTTAAACACCGATTAAAACCACATAGGAAACAGGCCTCTGTTGGTACTACCTTAACCTTGTAGCAACTTCCTTTGGAAATTAAGGGAATCAATATGAATTAACAGGTTTACAAGCTAACAGCAAAGAGAAAATTAACAAGGAGAGAAAACCCCGTGGCTGGTCAGGATTGAAGGACTGGGCGGATCTCAGCACCTGGGTGACTCAAACAATTCTGAGTTGTTGGAGGCTGAGTGCCCGGTTTGAGCCACCACAGGAGGCTCCACCACTTGGGAATGAACTGATGAGCAGCCACTCCAAGTAGCCACAATGCAGCCCCTCAAACTTTACACCCAAGACATCAGACACTTCTGAAAGCTGTAAATGTAAAACATGAAAACACTTATTAATAAGCAGGAGCCAGTTTTACCCCTCTGGACATTATGTAATAAAGTTTTTACATCTATAAAGTTTTTATTATCTATAAATTACTGGCAAAAGGAGGTGACAGAGGAAGAGGTGAGAAGTTTGCAGCCCTGACTGCCACTATGCCCCATGCATGGGAGAGGAGGGGGCCACGCTGACCTTCACACACCAGACTGAGGAGATGTGCTTGGTAGCTCCTCTACCAAATGTACCAAACTTTAAATTATCAAAAAAAAAAAAAACCAAAAAACCACCAGAAGATCTACCAGGCAATTTTCTCTCTGCACATCTTAATCAATACAAAAAGCCACTTCAGCTAATAACTGTTGTTCTTTAGATGAGTACATGGATGACTCCTCAAGATGTGAGCCTCTCTCTGACTGATGTCTCATCTCGTTCCAGATAAGACAACCACCCAGCACAGCTCATGCCATCTCATTCTGCCCCATTTTTCTGTGCTGACAGTCAGTACACTGAAGTGTTCTCCATGAGGAGCAGATGTAGCTCCCACTTATCCAAGCCCGGGGAGAGGAGCAGAGCGAGGCACTGCAGCTCACACGCAGTTCTGCAGGATGAGGCTCTGCATTCCCAAATCAAGCAATGGAAAACGATGGTAGGTACTGGGCAGGGACAGGGATGTACTTCCCATTCTGCAGAAGCCCAGTAAGAGATTATCTCACTTTCTCCTATCAGTCTTCAGTCCAGTCAAACACTGAACAAAGCCCTTTTCCTCTGCTTTTACTCAAGGGTGATGCTACCTCTGCTGCACAGTGGTGACTCAAAACTCGGCCATGTGCTTGCAATGTATCTGCCCCAGGAAAAGCTGGTTTACAGCTCTCCAGCTGCTGCTGTGGTGCTCCAAGCTGGGCCATGACCACTCGTGACCATCCAAAGAGAAGTTTTGTGGTTTAAATTCCTCACCCAAAGCTCTTTGGGCCAACACTGCGGTGGTGTAGGAACATCCCAGAGTCTGGGACTCATTTCACTGTTAGGGACTCCCCAGAGATACAGGAGCTGGCTGCTCTCCCTGGGGCATGGCTCAAGGTGCTGGCAGACAGACACAAGATGAGAGGAAAGGACAGAAGGGGTTGGTTTGTTTGTTTGTTTGTTTGTTTGTTGGGGTTTTTTTGGTCAGGTAATTTCTTTTGTCTATGAACAGCTGGTAAACTTTCCCTGGGCAATTCCAGAGCACCCCTCCAACTTCTCTAACCTTTGCCAAGTGTCATGCAGCACAAGGAAGCCACAATGGGGTTTCTGAAGGATACAGAAGCCAAATGCAGCAGGCAAACACTGAGAATTTCCCAAGGAGCCAACAACAACATTGTAGGCAAGAATTAAAAAGGACAAGCTGGAGCTGCAGCACTTCTTCCCTCTTGCCCTGAACTTCACAATTCTTCATGCAAGCAAAGCAGAGGGATTCCAGAAGCAGCATTATAAAATTAAGAAGCTTCAAATGAACAAACAGCTTTGTTATGGCTCGGCAGCATCCTGCCGTGCCGAGGGCAGCTCCCACAGCCTGCCCAGGCACTGCAGCTGTCCAGCATGTGCTGCTGTTGGAATTAGAAGCACCAAAACCTCTTGATGCTGCAGAATGTGGCTGGAATCACTGCCAGTGCTGGATGGAGGTGTCATCCACGGAGATGCTTCCCAGGGCTGCGAGCTGGGAACAACTCATGCTGTTGCAGTGACTGGACTGCAGCGAGGCGGGGAAACAGCTAAATATATATTCCTGTAAAAAGCAGCACTCCCCTGCACTTGTTTAGCATGCATCTGTTGAGAGGCACAGAGAGCCCTGAACTAGAGAAAGAGAAATACAACCTGGCACAGCATCCTTGAGACACTCCCAGGGTGCGATGTGCCCAGAGCTGCTGATCCTGCAGCAGTGTCAGGAGATTGTCTGCTCCTGGGAGAGGTCACATCCATCCCATCACATCCTGCTGTTTTGGCAGGGACCCAGCAGCGCTGGGCCAGAGAACCCCTACAAGAGCAGAGCTCCAGGCTGGGTACAGAAATCAGGCCATGCAGGCTGGTAATTGTCCCACTGCAGAACAGGCACAAGCTGGGACCAGCAAAGGGTCAGAAATTATTCTTCCAGCTGCTCCCAGGAAGACTGGCCTTGCCTCATCCTCCCAATGAATCAATAAATAACCAAAAAGAAACAACAACAAAAAAATCCTTTCAATCTCCTGCTGCAGCTCCTCACAGGTTCCCAGCCCAGCACTGTGCCGCTCCACCAGCCACGGGGACGGGCTGTGGATGGAGTGGCTGCCCCAGCAGGGTCCCTGTGAGCTCAGGCAGCCCTGGCAGGGCTGTGGCTGGAGCCGAGCCACCGGCTGGCAGAGCTCCCCAGAGTGACACGGCTCTGCAGGATGGAGGGAGGGAACAGCACAGCGCCAGAGCTGAGCTGCACCGGCCAAGGAGGCCAAACCAGCGAGCACAGAGCCAGCCACAGACACTGCTGCCAGCCCCACAGCAGCAGGAATGGAAATGCTCGTGGTCTCCGAGCTGCCTGAGAGCAGGAGCAGCTCCTGCTGTCCCTCAGGCTGACCCGTGCAAGGAGAGCTGGCTGTGATTTGAACCAAGATCTCAGCACACGCCAAGCTGGAGGGACCTGCCCTGCTCCCTGCCAGCACGAGCTCTGCACCCCTCAGGCAGGGATGGGGCATGGAAGGGAACCAGGACTCTGCTCCTGGACAACCTGAGTATCAGATAGGCAGCATTGAACTGAACTGAGCCTCAGGAGTAAACGAAATCAAACCCCCCTAGAATCATGTTTCTCCTACCAACCCTGCTTCTCCAACCCCACCATGATGAGCACATACAAGTCTCAAGATGGCACAGCCAAACTGCTGGGATTCTGGAGCCCAGAACACTGCATAAATGGGTGCTTTTTTCTTGTCAGGCCAGGCAGCTCCACTCACACAAAGATACAAAACCACCTTGGTACACAGCAGGATTGGACCCTAAAAACCAAATTCTGTTCATCTCCTGGCAGCCTGGATGGCATAGCATGTTCTGGCTGCTCAGCTTCTTGCCCTACAAAGTCCACCCCACCTTGCTAGAGAGGTTTACTCTACACTGTACTGGAGACACCACCTTTCACCTGCCTTCATGGAGGAGATTATTTGCCAATAGATTAAAAAAACCCTCAAAACACAAACCCCCAGCATTTTTGCATTACAAGTAACCCAGCATCTCACACAGCACATCAGTTCTGCTTTGATGCAGGAGGGGGATTTGAAAAGACAGAGGAAATCAATGGGTAGAAATTGGCATTCTTGTAGCTCTACAAACTTGGAAGAGTCTGGGGAACAGACAAACTATTGACTCCTCTGCATCATCTCAACTGTACTTATTAAATAAGATCCCACGCGTAGCATAAACTCTACCATATCCGTGCAGAAGGAAAAACATTTTCAGGGCCTTTTATAAATGAAACCTCCATTGTGGCTAAAAAAAATTAAAAGTATTATGCTAAAACTAAAGTATTACAGAGGCTGCAGCTGCACAAACAAATAAATGCTGTTTACCAGCAGAGGTATTTACTTACTGGCAGTCAAGATATGTTGGTTTATAATAAAACGGTGGCATTTTAGATTCGTATTTTGCTTTTGCTACATTGTTTCCATTCGAGGCCATAAACTGTAAAAAGAGAAAAAACAAAAAGAATTAAACAAATGTTAACAGTATTTTCCTTTAATTCTCTTTTGCTTCTACACACCAGTAAAATTACTGGGAGGGGAGATCTGTTCTCTTACTGAGAGGTTTGCCCAGGACTGTGCACAGTAAGGTTGCTGCAAAAACTGTGCCTGCAAACCAGGGCTCAGAAATCAATATTGATTATTAGTGCAGGGATCCTACAGCTTAAAATGATGCTGAGGACATGTCCCAGTCCCACCTGCACGATCCCCACAGGAGCAGGGGGCAGCACACAGTGGCATTTCCCCCTCACAGGCATGGAATCAGATGGCACCCAGGGAACCCAGCATGGGAATTTGGTAACCAGAGGGCAAAACCTCACATCAGCTTTTAATCTCCATGTGTTACAGCTCCAGGAAGGTGATAGCCCCTGACAACACATCCTGTGCTTTGGATCACATCACTTGTGCCAAAAGAATGATTTTGTTTTTGCAAAGTCATTCCAGCTACCTCAGGAAGGAGCTTGGAGTGATAGATAGACAAATAAATAAATAAATGAACAAATAAATAAATAAAAGTTCTGTCTTGACAGCCCTCCTTTCCAATAAATAAATATATAATGTTTCTATCTAGACTGACAGCCCTCCTTTTCTTCTGATCCTGTACACAAATGGCTAGTTGAGAACTCAGCAAAGAAAATTACTTATTTCCTTATTCATATATTTTATTATTGAAATTGACTTTATAAGTGCAAAAAACCCATTCTTTTCCAGGCAGCCATGCTAAACACATTTTGTTTCGTGTCAAATGCCAAGCATACAAACACAACAAGCAGCCAAGCTTTTTTTTATTATTGTCATGGTTTTGAATTTCTCACATTTACATAGTCAATCTATTCCTCCCAAAAAATGTCAGGGAAGGAAATACCCATGCAACACTAATGCCTATTCTTCCCATAAAACACACAACTCCATGAGGTGCAGCTTTCAGGAAAAACCTCAACTCTACACACAGAAGACAGAAATCAATGACTGGTAGAGTTCTTCATGCCTTTAAAGACACCAGAAGTCAAAGCAGAAAGGTTTCCTGGGTGCCTTTAGCAGCACCACCCAAATCTATGCAGGTGTGGGGCATAAATTGAGAGAAATTACATTGTGGTTCAGTTTTTCAAGATGTGAGTTTAAGAGGAGCAAAGCCAGAAATAGCTGAGCTGGGCAGGGGTGGTAGACCACAGGTCTAGTCTAGGCTAGAGATATTGTAAGAAACAAGAGAAGACAACTCATTAAAATGAGTAATTTCCACACGCTATTTCACTGACATCTTCACAGGGGTGGGGGAAACCCTCACCAATTCCTCACAGAATGGGTGTTCTATTTCAACCAGCATCACGGACCTCATTCCCACAGGCAGGAATTACCCAGACACGCTCTCTGAAATCCCGTTTGTCGTGGCACCTCCTCAAAGGGCTCCGAAGGGAAGAGCCCAAGGCCGCGGCTGCTCGCAGCCCCAGGCGCACGTACCTCCACCTGGGCATCGTCCCAGTCGTCCAAGCGCACCGACTTCACCTTGCTGACCTGGGGAATGTTGCGGTGGATTCCTGAACAGTTCAAGCAGATGAAGATCCCGAGGCTGTGGGATGCCCAGTCCGGGTCTGGAAGCAAGAAGGAAAGAGGGAATTGCACTTGAATGATCTTTTGGATTCAGGGCAGGACAGGGCATGGCAGAGGAGTTCAGGAGTCACCAGGTCTGGTGGCCCTGATTCTAAAGGCATCAGATAAATATAGAAGGGAAGTAGATGTTTATATTGATAGGAATACAAATTAAACTAACAATTAACAGATCTGCAATCCCCAGTGCAGATGTTACTCACAAAACCCCAATATACAGACAACTGCATGTGCCCAAGACCCCCATAACTCACTCCATGCTCACGTGAAGAGGAGAGGGGAATATCCGTCTTTCATGAGGGAATTCCACCCAAACACTGCATGGAACAGAAACTACACCAGCTCAGGGAAACCACTATACTGCTCCCTTTTTATTTATTTATTACATGTGCTCCACACAGAGACTTTCCTCCCACAGCTGCAGCTCCCAGCAGCCCAGCCCTCCATGCCAGGAGGTTTCCAGCCCTTGCCTTAATGGAAAAATGCTGCCAGTGGCAGCTCTGTACTTTCTCTGAGCAAAGAGACAACGCACTGTTTACAACCCCAGCCTGACATCTCACACAAAGCACTTTAAACACGAATCCCTTGCCTCCAAATTCCTTCTTGGGAGAGGCACTGCCCGAAGCAGGGAGACAGAGGGACATCCAGCAGTGTCCCTGGCAGTGCCTCGCCAATACCCCAATACAGGGATCTTTGTTTGAACTCCAACTGGCAAATGTCAGTGCCTGCAGATCCAGCTGTGCCCCGGCAGAAAGAGCTCCACTGCAGGTCACCCGGCCAGACACGAAATCCTCCATCCTCCCCAAACCCACAGCGCTGGGAGCCCCTCAGCCAAGCCATGGCATCAGGCTGGTCTTCCCTTCTCACAGCCCCTCGCCCTCCATTTATTCCATCACAGTAATTACACCAAGCCCTCACTCCCCACAGCACAGCAATTAGTTATGAAAGGCAAGGGAATGTGCTTTCTGCTCCTTATCCATGTTTAATGCTCTGGCTGTGGCAGCGCAGGGAGCAGGCTGGCATGGGGCAGCTCAGCTCCTGGGGGGTAACCAAGGGCTGCCACCAGCCCTGCCCGCCGGGACAGCCCCCAGCCTCCCCCAGCACACCCTGGGGAAGACCAATTCAGTTCTCCAGAGGTGGCTCTGCTCAGATGAAAACCCCAGTGCTAAATGAGGATTCTCATCAGACACAGCTGAGTGCCCACGTGGGAGAGGGGAGCGAATTCCCAAGCTGATACAAGTCCCATCAGCCACCAGCAGACACAAAGGTAGTTTTTTTCTGTTTCACATGGTTTCCTATCCTCATGTGAGACCCCAGTGACTACAACTCAAGCCTGGTGAATATAAAACCAGTCAGGCTGATCTAAGGGCTTGCTGCTGCCCACCCTGCTCCTTCCACAAGCACTGGGTGACAGCTTCACACCCCATCCCAGCTCACACACCCCACTTATTCCAACCTCAGAGACTGTGGCCAGGTATTGGGCTGCAGGTTGGCAGCAAGAATCAAGAGTTTTGCATGCTCAGGCACTTCCTGTGCTCTAATTCATCGTGTTGTCCTCTGCCATCTCCAAACACGTTCGTAATCAGAGTCTGGGACCCTCCAAACTTCCTGCCACGAAAACACCCCAAGGTTCAGCACAGCTGAAAGGTCCCAAAGGGTGCAAGTCAGGCAAGGTGAAAGCACCAGGGCCTTGTGTTCAAACACCCATCACTGACGTTCATGCAGAGGATCAGACACACGGAGGGGTAAGGGGGTCCAGAGACAGAGCTGTGGCAGCGGGGAGGAAGCTCTGACAGCAAAGTTTGGAGTTGGGTCCCCGTGCCCAGCACAGCTACTCCAGGATAACTGAGCTTCAGTCCTTCCCAGAGTCATGAGATCTGATCAAAGCCCTACCCAATCCAGGGAAATGGGTATTAAAGTATGCACTGGCCAATAAAACAGCTTTTATTGGGAGTGCCAACGCCTCTTTAATGTTACCAGATTTATCTTAGGCATGCAGGTGGATTTCTTCCTGTTGTCTACAACTTGGTGGATTCAGGCTTTCAAAGTCCTCCCCGAGAGGTAACCCCTCCCCTGCCTGCACTGCTGTGTGTGACAGGACCAGGAGACAGCACACCTTCCTCCAGCCTGGATGAGGACACATTCTGGTGGAGGAACACCCTGCAAGAAGGTCCTGGAGCAGACTCCAGCTCCAGGGGCCACCAGGTCAGCTCATACCCAAACTGTCTATTCTTGACACGGGCTAACAGCACCTCAAGCCACAGGTTTCAGTCCCACCTGGGCTTTAAGGAAGTCTCCTCACAACAACAAGATCTTCTTCAGACCAGACTCTTAAACACTTCCCCCCTGCTCCACACCACATCAAACCTTGTCTCACTAAGAAAACAAAAGCTGGATTACATCACAGGGTACATACACACACCTGTACCACATCATATGCACAGGGTCACCCGTGTGTGGCTGCCAGAAGGTGACAGTCCTGCAGAGGAGCAGACACAACGGGGTCAGTGGTGACCCAGCCTTGGAAGGGATGTTCTCAGCCTGTTCAATAAACCACAGCCAGGAGCTATCTCCTTCTGGTCACCTTCCTTTCAGCACTTCCCCTCCTGCCTAGACCCAGATCCATGTCCATCTAACACCACCAGCATCCCACACAGCAAATTTCGAGGAGCACCATGACAGAGCTGCACGTTTCACCTGCCCCACCAGACCCGACCCCGGCCGCTCACATCTCTGCCAGGTATTAATAGCAACTTCCTCCTCACTGCTCTTCTGGTTTTAGAAACACGTCTCTCATGTGGCGAGGGTGGGTGGGAGAGCTGTAGATGCTCGGCTGGCTGTGTGCTGCTCTCCTGTCACAGCCCAGAACTACCCACATTTGGCAGCTGGGTTTAGTGCCAAAGGGAACACCAGGCAGGAGGAGAGTTCAAAGGCCTCAGGCACCGACCCAGCGCCATCCAAAAAATTGCTGGGTAGTGAAAACCCCCAGAACCAACTGATCAACCAGGGCAAGTCCCTCTGAAATGTCACTGTAACCATAATTTGAGATTTCTCATGGCTCTTGCTCCCCGAGCTGAGGACACTTAACAGAAAGCAAGGCAGCCCAAACCTTTCCCAGGCTTTAGCTAAAAGCCAAAAGGAATTTCTGAGCATCATCTGAACAAACCAGAGGATCCCAGACCCATGCCAGCCCTCGGGCTCGTGCTTCCCTGTGACCTCCCCGTGTCACGGCTCTGTGGGCAGGAAGCAGGGGGTGCAGGATTCCCCAACTCCGGCTTCTGGAGGGCTCTGCCAGCGCTGCTTCCCCTTCTCCCCCACTCCCTGCACTCGTGACACCATTTTCGAAGAAGCCCAGCAAGGAGACTGCCACACCCACACATCTTCTGCAGGGACTGGTGACAGACCCCAGACAGGCGTTGCCAGCCAGGGCCAGCACCCACTGCTGCAGGGACGCTTCTGCAAAGCCTTCCAAAGGGTTTGGGGTTGTCAGTGGCTGCGTTGCTTCCCAAACACATCACGGTCCCTCTCTCCTTCTGCTCTCCAGCACAAATTCTCAGCTCAGGGACACGGTGGATAACACCAGCCATCCCCAACCTCGGCTTATCACAGGCTCCAACCCTTCAAATGACTGCACCAGAGATAAGACAACATCTTATCAAACATGGAAATAAGTTTTCGTAAGTGTCCTCACACGGAACAGTGAATTTTGGGGCAGCACCATTAGTTCAGTGAGCCAGTGACCCCAGGCTGCACAGCTGGCAAGCTGAGCTCTCCACAGATAAGTGAAGTCCACCTTGCTGCTGGACATGTAAACAGCTAGAACACGTTCTCCTATGCTGGACATTACTGAGAGTTCAGTAATTTTATTATTCTGTCTGGGCACATCCCAAAAAGGTGCACTGAAATGGTAATATATCATAATCTGGGCTTTTTGGGCATTGCTCAAAAAAGACCATTTTTTTTCCTAAGCCTCCAGAATTTTGAGCAAACAGCAGTGAAGCCTAATGAAAACTCCCCAGCAGGCCTAAGTTCCACACAAATTACTTTATTCCATTATTTCAAGCCAAAAGGAATAAAAATGAACGAGGAACAACGGGAACATTAAACCAAACACACTGCTGTAAGTGCAGAAAGACTCATCCTGAACGACTGATTCCAGCTCTAAGAGGCTTTCACTGCCCAGTGTGGTAGAGATTCCTGTAACTTATAAACAGTTTATAATGACTTTCAAAATAAGGACGTGAGTCAGCTTCATTTTAAAAATTAAACAAAACAAAGAAAGCTAAACTAAACTCAGGAGAAGGGCACTGGGCAGGTATTTTCCCATCTCACTCATCTGAAAGCAAAGGCACAGCCAGAGATTAGAGAAGCACCCAAAACAAAATTAAAACACTTGGGCAACACAGCTAAATTCAGAAATTAACTTCTCCACGCAGCCCTTTTTGCCACCACAAGCCTCAGGAAAATCCAGCACAGTGAACCATGAACTCTGCAGCTTGAACTTAGGGTTCCTGAACTTAGGAAAAAAAGAAAAAAAATGAAGGCTAGACACAGAAAATATTATGGAAGAAAAACCACCATAAGACACAGGACAACTTGGAGAAACCAAAGAGATTGGAAGCGGGATGCTAATGGAATTTTTTTTTAATAAAGAATCAGTATTTCCCATATCCAGAATAAAACCATGGAGTTCCAGTTTGAAAATCCCTAGATGCCATAAATCCAAGTAAAATCCCATGAAGCAGAGCAGCAGCAGGCTCAAAGTAGACAAGTGCAAAAACTCAAAAGTCCCAAAATTTGGATGCTCCTGCTCCACCTTTTGCCTTAAACTACATTTATCACTACTTACAGCACAATACTGATGGCCAAGGCAAACATCTGAGGCCAAGGCACAGCAACACACCCTCAACACATTCTTCAGCACACGAATGATGCCCTGACCCTTAAGGAGCTCCCCTGCTGCATCCCTGCCCCACCAGCCGGGCAGGAGCTGGGCTATGGCTGGGATGCAGATCCAATGGATTTTCCTGAGCCCTCTCCTGTTTGAGGTGACAAAGATACCTCTCCAGGCAGGCAAAACCTTTTTCACCCTGCACTAGAAATGTAACTCATCCATACGGGGTAGAACCACAGGGGTTTTAGTGCAATCCACACAAGCACAAAGCCTTTCCTGCTTGCTGCTCAGCTGCTGCTGATTTCCTCCAGGCCCTAGGCAGAGAACCTCGTGTTCAGCACCGAAGTTCTGTAGCTGTTTACTCTGGGGAAGGATTAGGAGGCTAATAAACAGACCCCGGTCATGCATGTTGGAAAATAACAATAAAAGAGTTAACGCTGGAGTCAAACAGCCTCCCACCAACACTCCTCTCTAAGTAGGAAAATTTTTCAGTGAAGGCACTCAACTTGCCAAGGTCTTTTAATTCAGCTGGCAGGTCCCAGCAGCCCCCTCTCACTGTCTGCAGCCCACGATTGTGCCGCAGCCCAGGCACCAGGACCGGACAAAAAACACCATCACATTAAACCTCCTTTGTTTCAAAAAGCCCTTTTTCCTGCAGAAAGTGGCACTGAGCTAAACACAACTGCTGTGGGATTTCTTTTTTTTTTTTGCTTTTTACCCCTCTGCTTACACCCCGGGAGAAGGGCTGGTAAATTCCCAGG
>VZRS01003170.1:0-18119 GCA_013398055.1 Ifrita kowaldi | reverse complement strand
AAAAAATTCAGTATTTGAGAGTACAATGGAGGTGTGGGAACAAGTTTCCACTTGGAGCTGCAAGATGAAAAGCCCGTTTCACGCCATTAGAGCAGCAGAGCTCTGGAACAGCTTTCCAGTGGGAGGCAGTGGGGGCAAGAGAGGGAAGGAGGTGCGAGGCAGAGCCCCATCGCTCCCCGAGGGGATGGGCAGAGGCGCTGCAGATGGCAGCACTTGGCAGCACCCCATGACTCAGTCGCCTTCCCGATCTGGGCTTTTAGGACCAGCGGTTGGATGGGGGAAGGAGCGGCTGAGATCAAATCGGTGCTCTCCTCAAACCTGAGCAAACCAAGCCATCCCCAGCGCTCAGGTGCTTCCCTCTCATCACCACCCTCACTCAGCGACATCCAGGGAATGGAAAAGCTTCACCTGCAGTAGAACTGAGAAGGGAAAGGTGTTTACAACCACCTCAGCCAGCACCAGCCACCCACGGGCTTTGAGATGCACTGTCACACCAGAACACCAGATCTGCTCGGCTCTGCAGCAAAAGGCTCCAATTCCAGACTCTCCTCCAGCGTGTGCCTTCTCCTCTTCCTCCATCCTTCACCCCCTCCGGGCCTCAGGCACAGAGGCCGATGTTACCCAGGATCCATGTCCCAATAATCCATCCCAAATGAGAAAGATAAAATGATAACAAGCCATGTAAACTGCTGCTGGAGGGTTTAAACTGCGGGATTGCTTTGATGGGATTTCCATTTCTGTCTTCAGAGCTTCTCTGTCCTCCTACAATGTAAAATGATTCCCACTCCATGGAAACACGAGCCTAAGTCATAGAAAAATAGAGTAAAGAGAGAAATACTCAAGGTCTTGTTATGCCCTGAGATAACCATCCGTCTCATGATGTGAGGAAAGATTGCCTGAGACAAAGAATCATTTAGAAAAAGAAAAGGCTGAACTGCCACATTAGTCTTGAAGAAAAAAAGATTATTCTAATGCACACAGAGCCATTACGCACCAGCAATTCAGTAACATTGCTCAGTTTGCACTTAAGACTGCATTTACCATGCTGTCTTCACTGAGAAAGCACAGCTTTAAACCCACGAAAAACACAACACCCAGGACACAGAAGTGTGTCATGTCAGAGGACCCAAGGCCCCATCTGATGACTATTAGTGGCTCCTACCCCAGAATTCAGCCCCGAAGATGTAACCAAGGCAGCCTCATTATACATTACAGATCGATGACATTTTTGCAATTGAAAAATCTTTTATTCAAAACAATTTCTTTGCAATTTCAGGTTTTATAAAAATACAATTAATAAAAACCTAACTAGAAACTTTAAAGAATTACAAACACAAAAAAACCTGCAAGTGAGAAATGTAACCTCCCAGTTATTTTACACTGATTTTTGCTCCTATTTTTGCATCCTTTCTGCATTCCCAGCTGTCATGGCTCCTGTAAGACTGCTCCCTCCACCTGAGGCATCCCTCCAAATATCTTTGAAAGCTCTGGTTTTGCACAAGAGATTTTTTTTTTTGCCAGACATATACACAGGTCCTGGGGAAGACCCAGCTCTGACCTTCCTGAGCACCACATTCAATACCCCATTCCACCCAGCTGCAAGTTTCCTGTGCACAGATCAGGGAAACACATCCTGAGCAGAGCAGCCTTACAGGGCTTGGCCACTTCAATTATCCTCAGTCACGATTAAGTGGCAAATTCTGGCCCAGCCCCAGGCAAGCAGCAGATTGTGCCCAGATCTCCCCAAGGAGATGGGATGGTCCTGCAGGGGATGAAGTTATTTACCCAGCCCAGGAGGAACAGCCTCCCCCGATGCCCCCTGTCCACCCCCAACTTTGATTTTTGTACGGTCACAGCTTAGCCCAACGATGCCAAGCTGAGAGCTCCTTTGCACCAGGAACTCAGGGGTTTGTGACAGGACACAGAATACCTGGGACAAGCTGTGGCTTCAGGGCTCTGGCTGCTGAGCCTCTCCCAAATGCCAAAACAGTAACAAAAGAAAATAACCCTTTTCGACAGCAGGGAATGAAAAAAAACAAACAAACTTTCACTGACTGGTTGATTTCTCAAATAAACATTTCCAAAAGGAAAAGAAAACCCAACTGGCTTCCAAATACACAAATTAAAGTGACTAACAGAAAATTTTCCCCTGTTACATTTCCAACCCATCTTATTCTTTGTTATGAGCATCCCTGAGCTAAATGGCTACCTCCTGTCACAGGTCCTGTACTAACAGGGTGTTTCAGGGAAAGGCACTCACCCTGAGAAACAGCAATAACAAAGGAGGCATCCTGATCTTTGGCTTCCCCCCAGCTGTACCAGATCAGCCCTATGATGATACTCATGTGTGGGAAAGTGCAAGTCTGCACTGCTTTCCTCATCTTCTCTTCATCCCCCACCCTCTCTCTTCTTTCCTTCTCATTTCATTTTCTCTTTGATATTTTTCCAGTGCCAGCTGCCCACCTGGGTCCAGCTGCCACCTTTACCTTTCTCTTTTATGAGAAGTGCATCCCACTTCTCAGCGAAGAACATTCTTGCACCCCTTTTCTGAAGGCTCTCTGGATACTTATCTTGTCTCTCCTGCATTACCTCATCCCCAGAAAGACCTGGCCTGCCACACCTATCCAGGATGAATAACTGAATTCAGGCTGGATATTTTCCATACTACCTACAGACACAAGTGAATCTCTTATGTTAAGTAGCCCAGGGCATCTCAAGTTTATTGTCACTCCCAGGCACACGAGCACATTACAGCACCATGAATAGCTCTCGTTTGCCAAAGAAACTGAAGCAAAGCAGGCACTAAAGAAATTGGGTTGATGAACAGGGAGCTGGTCCTAAAGAAGTAATGCCGTGAGAGTTCAGAAGAGGCTGAATGATATTAATATAGCACATCCTGACTTACAAAAGACACTGGCCCAAATTCTCCTCCCTGACTTTCAGATTCACTAAGACGTCTCTGTATGCAAATGTCACCAAAACCAAAGGATGGTTTTGTTGTTTTACAAGTCCTTTTATTCAAAAGATGCCTTTAACAACAACCCTCCTTCTCTGATGTGAGCTATTTTATTGACCTACAGCTTCATCTCCACCCTGGTGATGCTGAGAAACTTCCCATTTCGCCTGGGGGCTTTACGTTCTATACCCACAGGGCGAGGGAGAATCACCCCACTGATCTGAACGGCCCAGGTTCGTAAAGTTTTCTCCAGGAAGGAACAATTTAGGCAGACACCCACTCGGGGAGCCCAAGCTGTGCTCAGCAAGACACCTCCGAGGTGGGCTGGTACAGTCAGACAGCAGCCGCCGGCAGCAGATGGGTGGGAGCAGGCAGAGCAGCGCGGCGCTGCAAAGCCGTTCACGCTGTGCCGAAAGTTCTTTGTCCTTTCCAGCTGGGCACCGGAGGACACAACGCATCTGAAAGTGGACTGCAGTGTCCTGGGAAGCAGATTAGGGATACAAAACCACTGGTAATGGTACGGGCTGGATAGCGGTATCCAGTAGATCTTGACATCCTAAACAAATCAATAGCTGGGAAAACAGGGCTCAGCTGAAGTGTTGGGTTTTTCTTTAACCTATAGAATGACAGAGGCTGAGAAGGACATCCTTTCTATACACCTCCTCAGAGCCATCCTGCTCAAGCTAACACAAAATTAGGTTTTTCTATATGGTGGAGGTTTTGTTTGGTTTTTTTTTTAAAAGGAAAGTTACTTGCTCTGCAAATTTTTTAAGGTTGTTCTCAAAGACAGATCCCACCACCCCGTGCAGACACTGCTCAGCAAGAGCATCACGGCCCGACCCCAAAAATTCACCATCCAAAGGGCGAAGAAGACATTCGCAGCCCAGTTTTTCTCCCCTCCGCACACGAAGACGTCTGTAGACATTCCAGCCCCGCTCCCTGCGCAGCTCGGGCTCCCGTCGATGGCAGCTGGGCAAAGGTTGTTGGGCAGGATGTCCGCAGCGCTGCCTCCGGTTGTGCCCATGTGTTTGCTCGCTGACAGGGCAGGAGCAGCCGAGGGGACACGGAGGACACGCGGCCCCCGCAGCCCAGGGCACCCCGGCAGAGCCCCCACCGCCCGGTTACCGGCCCCGGCTGCGCTGCAGCCCGCGGGGACCCGCCGGGATGACATCAGCGCTCACGGCCGGGCGAGGAGCCGGCCCGGGGCGGGGGAAAATAGGGGAAACCTCAGCCGGGGCTGGTCCGCGGGGACCGCGGCAGCGCAGCGCATCCCTCCACCAGCCCCGGAGCATCCCCGCTGCATCCCCCCGCGCCGGGGAGGGAGGTCGNCCCTGCCCTGCCCTGCCTGCCCTGGGAGCCTCTCGCCCGCCGCTGCCGGAGCCGCCCGGTGCCGCCGGTTCCGCTTTCAGCGGGCACTGCCGGCTCCCCGCTCGCCCGCGACCTCCAGCGGCAGCGCCTCGCCCGGGCGGCCCCTACCCCCGAGGGGGGGGTCCCCGACCTTCAGGGCATCCCATCCCGCCGGGTGTCCCCAGCGCTCGGGGCTGCCTTCCCTGGTTTATCTCCTGCCCGCNCGGCGGGGCGCACCCCCCGCCGCTCCCGGAGAGGGCAGAGCCCGGGGCCCCGTCGCTGCCGTGCGGTGCCGTGCCGAGCTGTGCGGTGCGGACAGGTGCAGGTGCAGCCGCCGCCCGCGCCCCCCGCCTCCCCTGCCCTGCCCTTACCCGGGGCGGCGCAGTCGGCGCACGCCGCGTTCCCCGGNCGGGGCAGGGGCAGGTGGGAGCCGAGGGTCTTCACCTGTGGGAGCAGGTTGGCGGCTGGCAGCAACCCCAGCCCTCACTGGCCGGGGCCTTGCCACTAAAGCACTTTGGCAGGTTCAAGAGCAGCACGTTTGGGGTGTCCCTCTTACATCAGCATCTTTTGGGGGCACTTGTGAAGGTTTCAGTAGTAGCCCCACGCACTCCAAAACGCTCCTCCTTCGCTGCTGTCCTTGCACATCACCACCACCTTCCATGTCTGTGTCTTGGCAGAACCGTCCTCCAGGCATCTTCCCACGTTTTTCACACCCTCCGTGGTGTCAAGGGAGTATCGGGGGGAAAACATCCCTGTGTCATCACGGCCGTGCATCTCATGCCATCTATGGGGAGGACTCCTCGTTTTGCCAACCAAAGACTAAAGTGTCCGTCAGGGGCAGGATGTGGGAAGCCTTTGGCCGAGGAAGGGTTCAGAGCTGTGTCTCCTTAACCCCTGCTGAAACCTTCCTCTCAAGTATGGGTCACCTGTGATGCTGCTATGTCTTGTTTGTCGTTCACACATCTCTGCTTATAAAAACAATTTTGGTTTTGCAAAGCAAGCCCCCATTTAAATCATCCAACTCTGCTTCCTCCAACAAAGCAGAGCCCTCCCGCAAGCTCAGCTCATGCCATTCATGCTGCCCATGAGATTCAGGGTGTGCATGAGCATCTGCAGGAGGAGGCTGCCAGCAGCTCCTGGAAAACTTCCATAACCAAATCACCATCTTGATCCTGCAAACATGAGGATGTGAGCAGGTTCCTGAGAACACTTTGTGGGAGAAAATAGCCCCTAAATATGGGCAGAATCATGGCCTGGTACATTTACAATGCTCCCTTTCCCTGGAATACATTTTCCTCAATGACCTTTGCATTTGTGCTGCCAGACAAGTGACTATCCAGGTTGGTTTCTGACTGTTTTAGACTGATGCTGGACTGTTCCTTGCTGACTCAACCCCGTGTCACACATCGTGCTGGGTTTGCTGGTTTTACACACACAGCTTGGTAATGTCTGGAAATTCACTCCCATCCTAACCAAAAGCATAATCCTCCACACAGACCTTTTGTGGGGAAACTGAGCTGCTGCATCCAGAGCCTCACCTTCTTCAGCCTCTGAGTCACTAACTCGGAGCACTGACTTCTAACACACTCTGAGTGAAACCAGCTCAGCATAGTATCTTAACCCTCCACACCTGTGCTATGCTCAAGCTTGACAGCATAAATGCTACAGGATCAGAGCTTTACTTAAGTCCAGGTTAGGCCAGGTTTTCATTTGCACTTTGGCTTTTCTAGAAGAGGCATTTGCTGAATGCTTCATGCAGTAGCCAGGATGCTGCACATCAACATGAACTTACCATGGGCCAGGGGCTGGGAGGAGGGAGGGGGTTTGGTTTGAAAGTCTCTGTTTAGCTTTCCATTAAGACTTATTGATTCTCTTAATTTTTTGTTCTCCTGGTTGCTAGGCAATTCCTCTCTCTCCTCTGCATGCTGGAAGCCAGGGCTGCAGACAGAAATTTATATCTTATAATAAAATCAAATAAAACAGAGCCTGTTGTCAATGATGAGAGGGGAGAGTTTCATAAAGGACAGGAGGAGCGGGAGAGCAGGGCCAGCAAGGGTCGATCAGCAGCATCCTCAGCATTTAAGTCTCATCACAATTACTCCACACTTTGCATGGGGAAACAAACAGCCCACGTGGGTGGAGGGAACGTGGAGAGACAGGGAGAAAAGTTGGAACTAAATGAGCCAGAAATGAAGATAAACTTTTGTTCAGTGGATAATCAGAGGCTTGAGCTGACCTCACACGTACAAGGGTGTCTCTGTAAATTTACTCCTGGTTTATCCAAGGTGGAAAGGGTGGGTATTGCCCCGTTGTTGGTTGGCACAATGTTGATCCAGGGCAGGCACTGATGTTCTCCTGATGGACATTGACTCCTGAGGACTGTGATTCCTGGCATAGAGCAGGAACTGCATCTGAGTTTATATCTCACACGGGGTAAAGAGCAAAGGTTGCCCCTGCAGGGCTGGCGGAGGCTGATGGGCATCGCTGCTCAGCCTTGTCCATGTCAGACTGGTCCCTCCTCTGAGCTCTGCCCCACACTTTTCCCGTGGGTAGCACCTTTCAGGGAATGCCTAAAGGAATTTGCGCTTACTTCTTGCGAAGTCTCTGACCAAACTCTGGAGATGGATTTGTCGCTGTCAACACATCACCCTCATTCAGATGCTTCCTGTCTCTCTGCTGCTAAGTGACTTGGAGGTCTGACATAAATTCATATCCATATGTATGTAAATACTTACATATTTATGTGTAAGATGTGATTGTTTGTAAACACACACACACTTTTAAGTCAGTCTTTTCCAAATCACAAGGTTGTTGCCTTAGAAACGGACATTATTAATGCGATCTCCCGAGGTGCTAAGCACGGTGGCAGCAAGGGCAGCCTCTGGAAATGCCACATACTGAGGTCAGGGCAAAGAACGCTCAGAAATTCCTGGAAACCTTTCCATCATCTTTGTGGTGACGCCCTGAAAATGCACAGACATAACTACACCTTCTCCTTGCCCTTCCCGATCAGCTCCTTTCACCCCGAGACTGCCTTTTGTTAGGAGAGAGCTGTTTACACTGGGGTCTAGTTAATTTCGCAGCCCTAGCCCTGAAATGGCTAAATCAATGTCACAACCATGCAAGTAAAAGGGTGTTAAACACAAGCCTTGATGTGACCCGGGAGCACGTTCACAGCGCAGCGTGGGGAAGCATTACAAATTCCTGCGTGAACAGCAAACCTGAACAGAAATATCAATAATTCATGCCACAGCAACTGCATTCAAGCAAAGCTCTGGAGTAGCAGATACACCAGGCAGGATTCCATAGGCTTCCTCAGCACCACAGCGGAGGCAGCTCTTGCAGCTGGAGGTTTGTGTGAACAAGCTACAGCACTGGCACCCGCACCTATGTTAAAGCAGCTCATTTCCGTCGCAGTATTGGTTTCCTGTTCAAAAGAAAAAAGAAAAAAAGAAAAAAGGAAGAAACAAATCCTAGAGGTTTTTCTTTAAAAAAAAGAAAGGGTTTTCTGGGTTATCTGGTTAAATCAAGAGTGGCTATAGCTGGGAGGGAGGAATGCCACAGAGCAGAGAGCTCAGACCAGGGCAGTTAAAAATCCTTGAACCAAAAATCCAATACTGATGCCAACTTTCTCTCATTTTGAGCAAATTGCTGTATGGAGCCCGTGGGATTGTTTTTGTGTGGAACAGAGAAAAGCACACTCACAGCATCTGTGTGGTTAGGATGTGCTGATCGAGTGGAAGAGGATGATGCAGGAGATAATGGTGTGAGGGTGGAAAAAGAGCTGTGATGTCCTGTGTCTGCAGAGCTGCTCTGCACCTGCAGCAGCCCTCAAAGAAGACAAAGAGTTGTGCAGCTCTAAAAGTGTCTCACTGCAGAGTGATCTGCAGATCAGGGTTTATTTCCATTTGCATAGTGGTTAGCTCTGTTGCAGCCCAGTGCTACCAGTGTGAAAATGGGGAGTCCTTTACTGCCATGATTTAGTACTCATGCAGTTACCACCATGCAAACCAGACCACAGAGATCCTCTGTAGGGAAGCAGAACTGGGCACAATGAGGACAAGGCGGAGTTCAGACCAAAATCTCTTTTTTTAGATTTCTGCAACACCCCAGAGCTGATGACTGCTCTCTCACAGCCATGCTACCACAAAAAGGAAAATTCTCCAACCACCAGCCCATCATGTGCTCAGGACAGCCTTTCAGTTTCTTTTCCGCCTGCCTCTGGCCAGCAGTGGGCTGGTTTGGGGGTCAGCACATGGTTGCAGAGACTGCTTAGTTGCTCAGACAGCATGGCTAGGAGCCAAAATACATCTGAGAGAGAGGATGAGGAGGTAATTGAAGGCTTGAAGATGTTGGATATTTGTATGTCTGCTCCACGGCATCTGGGGAAATCTCAATGTAAGAAAAACAGCTCTGCAACAGTCCTGTTGTTGCACCAAACCCATTTTCTACGATCTAAAATATGACATGGAGGGGGCAGCTGAGGGAATTGGCTCCATGGCAGCTGCAGCAAACCAGCTGGAGCTATGCTGATTTCTATTGTCCAATGACAGGTTCTTTTCTGCTCACAGAGGAGATGAAATTAGACCAAGGAAGTCAATAGTTCACCTACGTCCGTGGTAGACCACTGCTTTTAGCATTGTTCCTGATTTATCCTAATTAAGAGACTCAGGCCTGTGGAATCTCTGTATGGAGAAAGCCAACATGTGTGTAAAGACAGTCATACATCAGGGGATCAGCTCCTCCGAAAAAAGTCAAAGTGATTATTCAGAGTGGGACGTCATCAATTCAGTCTGAGTCAGAGACACAGCGGGACAGGTTCGGTGTGCAAACAGCAGGGCAGCACTTACCATGGAAATTGCTTTTGCTCAATTCCAATAATTTAATCTCTTCCTGGCTCAAATGGGTCATCTTTCCAGGAACAGCTTGGAGACTTTCAAGCAGGAGACTGAGCTGTGCGATGTCACTTTCCAGGGTGGGGACTCAAGTGGCCAACCCACCTGCTGCCAGCTCTGGGAACCAGGGGCTGCTCCAACCAGGGACACAGAGCAAAGAGGATGATGGAGATGCTACAGGCGGGACCACGGGACAGAGGGGCTGAAGCCCAGCACTTCATTTCTGCTCTGGAAGTCTCTGCAGCAGAGCCTGAGTCCCTCAGAAGAAAAAAGAACAAACCATTTTAAAAGGACACAGAAGAAAAGAGAAAACAGAGCTGTTATTGGCCCCAGCAGTCGGTCTCCTGTCACAGACTGCTGCCTTCAGCTGCTGGTCCAGCTCAGGCAGCTGAGAGCACATCCCCTTCTGTAGCACTGCTCGGCTGTGATTTGAATAAAGCAGTAGATGGAAACAAGACTGTGGTTTTTCTCTAGAAAGAGATTAAAAACGATGGCCTGAAGAGAGCTGCCAAACAGCTGGAGATGGTAATTCAGCCTCCCCACAATTAACTTTGTCCACAGAAAGTTGAGGGCCATGTCCTGCCCTTCCTCTGGCTGCTGATGGGATTGATTGGATGTCACTGTATGCTTCCTAAAAGCTCCCACAACATCGAGATACAGAGCATGCTGCTCACTTATCTGTTTATTTCAGTATGCTTTGCCAAAGAAAAATCAGCAAAGAATTAATTAACAGCAATTATTTCTAGCAACAACAGAGCAGCCCTGCTCCAGGAGCCATGAAAACAACATCATGAGACTCCTGTGGCCAAAAAGCCTTTCTAAACAGGTGCAAAAATAAACAATTTTATAGCAGGGTATAAAAAGAGCCCAAGCCAGGTTGGGGAATGGCAGGAGAGCAGCCATTTCGATGGCTGAGTTGGAGCAGTCACCCAGGTGAGGTTTGTGAAGGAGCTTTAATAAACAAACCAGAGCAGAAGCACCAACCTGAGTGAAAGAACCAGCAGGAGCAGGTTATTGCTGCCATGGAGGGTTTACTACGCCCGTCACCCTGTGCTATTAGTGCTGCTGAAGTGATTTACTGTCCCAGTCAGTGCAGCCGATTAGAGCCGTGATCTAAAGTACAGCCAGCTCCAGTTTCAGTGATAAACATCACCCCCCTGCCTATTACTTGCTAAAATAAGCTGAAATAAAGCCATCAATCCAGACATCTCTGTGCCCAAATTAGTCCTTCTAGCTGGCACCACCACACCTGCAAGTCTCCTGCCATGCCTGCTAAAAGGATGGAGGTAGATGTTCCAGACACGTTCTCATTTTTCACCTGCCTGGTTCTTTTTCAGCAGCCAGTGAACTCAGCATCTCTGTCCCTTTGACCAGAACTTGCACCTCCTGTCAGCACAGCCCTGCAGTGACCCGGTTCCTGTAAATCTCTGTGCTGCCCATGCACTCCCCGAGCATCTCCCCTCACACAGAGGTCAGGATGCACCTCCTGCCAGAGACGTTCCCCTCCATGCTGAATCCTAGCTGTTGGGCAGTGGACAGTCCCTCTTTTCCACCAGACTCTGCAGCACAGTTTGGGGATGGGGAAACTGAACTAAACCCCACACTCCACCCTCCTGTACCACTCCCACTGATGTCTGTGCACACAGGCTGTTCACAGCTGGTCCGTGGCACTGCCTCTGCTCTCCCACACAGATCCTGCCCTGGGACTGGGCTGCATGGACCCAGTACACCTATACCTCTGCATCAGACAGAAATTGGAAGGCACAGAGAAGGGGGACAGATTTGTGCTGCCTTAGCAACCACATGGACACAGGAGATGTGCCAAACAATGGGCACACCCTGGAGCCTGTGCTCTGTATGGGCTGGGTGGTGAGGACAAGGCTAAAGGCAACCTGCTAAATCCAGGGGCTGAAGTCAGCACAGCTTAACTCCCACCTCCACACTAAAGAGCAAAAGCCAAGGGAGGCAACCTCAGCACCCAGCAAGGAGCCAGCCTCATTACACCCCTGGCATTTCCTACTTGGTGCTTGCTCACGGGGCCGTGAAGGCTCATTTATCAGTGGGAGGTTTTGCTCCTGCCTGGTTCAGCATGCCGAGTTACCAGCAATTTTCTCAGCACTGATCTGATCTGCAGCTTCTGCAATCCTGAGTGGCAGCGGGAATTTTTTCCCCCCATCTGGGTCTGCCAGCCCAAAAAGCAGCTTCCTGAGTATGGTGAAATGCTTTTCCATCCACCCAGCCATGCTACCTGGGGCTGTCAGTGCAACCCAGAGGGGAAGAGCCCTCAGTAGATTGGCAGCAGATGGCTGCGGCACACAGCATCACATCAAACCCTCAGGGCCGTCCTGGTGTCCCAGATTCAGTAGTGCTCCCATTCTCCTGCCTTGCCCACTAAGGAGAGATGCTTCCAAACCCTGCTGAAAACCAGAACATGGTTTAATAACTGAGAAATGTAAATTGAGCAGACACAACGGGCCCTGACTTCCTCGCAGAGCACCCCCTCCCATGCTGCTGCCTTCCCACGTGCTCCCCCTGTTCAGCAGCTCTGCAAGCAGGATCAGAACTGGGTGGGTGAGCAGGGTCTTGCTGAGCAGGGCTTCCTAGCAGTAAGAAAGTAAAAATCCTCCAGAAATGAGAGCTGTCAACTCCTCAAAGGTTACTAAAATAGACAAAGGACTCAGTTGCCCAAAGGGGCTGCAGATGCACCCCCACCACCTGCTTTTTAAACCCATCAAGCTGAAGTGAAAAGCCTGGGTCATTCTGTCTCCTTGCTTTCTTCACCCCCCAGCTCTTTCTTTGCCAGGCTACTTTCCACCACTGCTCCTACCTGAGTTTACCATAATTCATAAGGACCTGGACAGAAAAGCATCCACAATACAAGGTGGTTTATGGTGCTGCTCATTGCCAGGCAGCAGGACACGTGGCCAGATGGACCCCAACCTCCCTCCCACAGCAGTGGAAACCCACCTCACTCTGTGTGGGAGCTGGGAAGGGCTGCCTGTGCAGGCATCCCACTGGATGTGGGGGAGTGTGGGACACCAAGGGCTGCATTCAGCCCACCAGATTTGCTCAGCTGAACTGTTTCACCTCACAGAGAACTGCAGCCTTTGTTGGGCTATACGGTGAATGCCAGGCTTGTCATTCAGCCAAGCCCAGCAGGAATCAGCAAGCGTAAGATTGATGCACCTGCTAATGCAAATCCCAAAATCTCCTGGATAATGAGAGAGAGCACAAGCAGCAGAACCTCTAGGGAGAGCCATAAAAACCTGTCCCTGTATCATCATCAGTCCCAGGAAACAAAAAAATGCATCGAGGTCTATCAAGTCCCCTGCACACACTCATTGGGCTTCTAGGTGACTTTCTATGAAGCTCCTATTTTGAGCAGTGATCAATTATGCATTTCAAGCCATATGGCACCTTCATTCCAGAAGGAAGGCATTTTGTCTTGAAATCTGTAAGCTAGAAAATCTGCTGCATCCTGACAAAAATGCAACATTGCCAGTTACTCACAGAAGCAGAATCATTAAGAAAAGAAAAAAAAAAAAAAGCAGGGTAAGTTTAATCAGATGACCAATTTTCATTGCAATACCCTTGAAGAGGAAATATACCCTTGTATGCACACTTCCAGTCTTTTTTAAAATTAATCTGAGTCAGAGCTTTGATTTTTGTGGGAAACCTGATATAATATACAACATTCCTGATTTAGCAGAAGGATCTCCTCCAGGCACAAAAGCACTGAAGTCCTCTGGGGTCACTGGATAGATATGCTACCAAACATGACAGCACTCCTGCACACCAGCAGAAGTATCATTCCCATCCCAGGAATTATGGATGAGAAACATAGAAAAATACTGCTCTCCAGTGGAGCCAGAACACCCAAGGCACTTCTCAGAGCAGCAACAAGTGATGCTCCAGACATTTTTTATATGGGAGCAGGCTGTTCCTTCTCTCATAGCCTCCTACAACACAGGTTTCATTCCAGAGGCTCAGTAAAAATGGTGTTGCCT
Organism: Ifrita kowaldi; assembly: GCA_013398055.1. Lineage (NCBI taxonomy): Eukaryota > Metazoa > Chordata > Aves > Passeriformes > Cinclosomatidae > Ifrita > Ifrita kowaldi. Next base: position 4,914 of record VZRS01003170.1, on the reverse strand, counting down.
CTCAGTTATCTGCTTGGAGTGAGACAACAACGAGGTGAAATTTAAGAGGTGCTTTAACCCATTGCCCCTCACCTGGTTCAGCCAAAACCAAAGGCAGCAATAAGTAAAAGCTGTTTTGATTGCGGCCCCAAAGGGCAAATAATCACCAGCAACAATGTGGTCTCCCAAGGAAACCAAGCTGGTCACTACTGACCATGACTGTATGACTATAATACCCAGCCACAAGGAATTCCTTGGACTTGAAGCCAGCAGGACAAAGTGGGGAGAATGCTCTGGGGAAGGACCCAGAGTTAAAGTCAGCAGCCACACCCACTGACTGCTCACAACCCCAAACATTCACCCCACAGGTGCTGACAGATGCAACCCTCCTGCTATGCCAGGTGTGCCCTTCCAGGTGGCAGATGCAGCAACGATCCCTCCTCAGCACTGAGGCACGGCCTCATTGTGCTCCTACAAAGGACTTTGGACCATGGCCCATTTCCAGAGCAAGCACAGGAGGCTCTCTTTGCGTAGGCTTTTCTGTGAAAGCACCCCCAGGGCTCTGGAAATGTTTATTAAACCCTTTCTTCCTGGTTCTGCAGGTCACTGTAGTAGTTTGGAGAGATACACCTAGAGCTCAAGGTCTCCCAGGAAGACGTAACGATGGTTAACTTGCAGCAATGTTCTCTCTGTAAATAACTGCTGTGATCAAGGTTAAGCTTTTTGTGGTTGAGTGGATTTTAATCTGAGCAAAGAATGCATAGGCAAAGCTCTGCTGATCCAGAGCCCTCCGGGGACTCCCTGGGACGGATCCCAAGCAGCTGGGTGCCTCATTAGGGTGTGAATGAGGCTTTGCTGCAGAAAAGCTACAGAAAAGACAATTACAACTCCCTGGCTTATTGATTCCTATTGCTATGGTAACAGCTGACATAGATCTTCACTCCAACACAGCCACCACTTCCTCCTGCTCCGGGCTATCCCTTCCACACCTGTGCAATTACATCCAGGTTGGCAGTCTGTATGTCAATCCCAGCTGAACCTCGATTCCCAATGGTTTGCCTGTCTCCAGGTCGCAGGATCTGTCAGCAGGTGGAGCTTCGCGGCAGCGCTGGCACAGGCAGCACCTGGCAGGCTCCTCACAGGAAGATTGATGCACTTGTGTGGGACCACTCCCACAGCACAGCAGCTCATCAACTCCAAACAGCTCCACCAAGAAATCAGTGCCCTGACAAACTGCCTCCCCTGCAGCACACACACCTCAGCTCAGCGTTTCCAGAATACAGATTTTTCCCAATTTGATGACAGGCTCCTGGAGAGGTTCTTTCTCAGCATGGGCACAGGAAGGCTGCTTTCATTTAGCTTAAAACCTGCTGTCAGTTTAAAGAAGCACAAGCCTGGATACCACAAGCAAAGTTAAAACAAAGAGGTTTTAAATGGAAAGGTTTTAATTAACGATCTGTTTGTTGGCAGGAACTAACTGAAGTGCATTCTGGGAACTCTCCCACATGACTGGTGCTGCAGGGACTTGTCCCATTGAGCAAGCTGGGAAAACTGTTTGTCCCCAGGTCTGGCACTAATGGCTTTTTTCCCACCACTTCTCAGCTGCATTAGATCTCAATGTCTGATGTCCCTCGGCAGCTCTGAGCTTACCTTACAGCTCCACTGAACACACTCTTTTCTGCAGCCAATGCTTCCAGCCAGCACAGATGTGCCTCTGCCCATTCCCTGAATTTTCAGCTACCCACTCACAGCTCTCTTCCTGTCCTGGCACAAGGGGACAGCAGCTGACTCACTGTGCTGGGAAGCAGGGTGGAACGTGCCCGTGGATCTGGACAGGATGAGGATGTGATCTTTGGGCTGGTGAAAGGTGCAAACCTCTCACCCCCACACTCTCTGCTAGGGTGGCAATCACTCAACACCTCAAAAACTTTGTAACCACCTGGAGGACAAAGCTGGCATCAATGTCTCAGGGAAACAGGGATGGAACTCGTGAAGGAACCGCTTGGCCAAACCACAGTGCAGAGTAACATCTGAAAATGAAACTACCACTGATAACAGCCCAGAATACTCCCCCCACCACTGGTGGGTTCTTTCAGACCTACCAGGAATTCACTTTGCCTTATAATATTCAGGGAGCACAGAAGCATGAAATTTGATTTCTTTCTTCTGGAGATGCTGGAGATTATTTTAATTCTAACTTGGTATCATTGAAAGAAAGCCCTTATTCAGTGGTTTAATATAAAGTCTTTTAGTATCTGTTGCAGCAATACAATCTCTGCTTTCTTTCCTGTAAATGTACTAATCTCACCAAAGGATATAATTTGAACGGCAGAATGAAGTGGAATAAAAATATGCAGCAGCAGGCAAATGTCCTTTTCAAACAGGAACCTGCTCTGAGCTGCATGCACTCTGTTCCATCAGATTAGACAGAGCAAGAATTTAAATCTCAGCCCCAGTGATCAGTATGAAGAGCAGAAAATATTCTTTCACCCTTTCCTGGAACTCATTATGAGCAGATGCACAGTGGAGAGAGGCAGAAGCAAAAGCAGACAGCTGGGGAGGTGAGATATATCAAAGAGGGGACACCAACTAAAGAGGGAAGTGTGGGAGAACTGCCTTGGCAGACAGAGTGTGTATGACTCTCTGCAGGCCCTGACCCTAAAGCTCAACATGCCACAGCCAGATACACAGAGACATGATTCCCTGGGTTAAAAACAAAAACAAGAGAAGCAGGGATAACAGGGCAGAACACACAGTGGAAAACGCATCCAGAAGATTTACAAATTTATTGCCTGCTTGAAACACATTTCTAGGGGACTAACAGGTCAAATTATTGCTGCTTGAACTCAACGTTAATTAAGACTCAACTGCATTAGAACATGCAGGAGAAATACCACACTTCCCAGTTAAATTATGAAAAAATTAGGTGAATGCTGCTGGCATGGTAAATAAAAGCAGAATCACTCCCTGACTGGTGTGTGGAACTAAAAATACTCTCCCAACAATGATGGAAGATGAAATGAATGAAACATCACTCCACCCCAAGCACCCCCACAGGACCCCAGTGTCTTCCACAGCAGGGTGAGATCACCCCAGGGATGGGGACCAATATCAGTATTTAACAAAAAGCAATTTTAAAGTACAACAGCTTTATTTCCACCTGGCAAGTAACTGCTGTGAGCGTATCAGTACTGCCCACAGAGGATTAATCAGTAGTTCAAGCCCTACACAATAAAGGATTGTTTGGTTTGGGTTTTTGTCCTCTTAAAATAAGGCTTCACTGTTTTTACAGGGACACAGAGAACACTTCGGGCTGTAACTGTTTTGCCTCTAGAGAAATTAAAAGAAAGAAGTTAAGAAATACTTGAGCAAAGCAGACAAAGGCAGTACTTTTGCTCATTTAAAGAAAAATCTTACTTTAGGAAAATTAAACTTTGGAAAAAAGGTTCTTTCAGGAAACACTTCCTGTTGCAATATGAACAGAATGTACAATATGTACTACATTCAGAGTTATGCTTTCCCTTCATGAGGAGCAAAGCTGCCTGTCTTCTTCATCACGCCTTTTCAGGTTTTTCTTCTGATTTCTCATTTATCAGGTCTTTAAATCCCAATTTTTCCAGCGGTTCATTAGCCATAAGTTGCCTAAGTAAAAAAGAAGAAAACAACAAAAATCATTTTAGAGAACACAGCCTATAACCACGAGGACAGCAGCATTTTCTATTTCATTTACTATTATTTACCCTAAACAAATCTAAGACATCTATACAGAGTGACTGCTGTTTGACAAGACCTCAAAAAATTCAGTTTTCAGAACCCAACATTCAGGGATTATTTATCTCCCCCTTAACAGTGGTTTTCCAATTAAATGTGTTGTTTCCTCATTTTAGGTACTGAGTAAGAGTTTCCTCAGAAACCAACCTGACTCCTGGTTACCTTTAATTAGCACATTGTACAAGAGCTTCCTAAAATTCTACCAATGCCATTTACATTTTCAAGCGAATATGGCTCAGAACAGCATTTGTGGTGCCACTAGACTTTGCTGTAGTGCTTTTCCAACTCGTTTTTGATTTGCAGCCTTCCTCACCACCAGCCCATGCAGTGTATTTTCCCTAAATACAGGGAAATCGGTGCATTTTCCACAGTTCCCTGACTCACTCTTGTACAGGAAGCATTGCAAAGCAACGCATGAACGGAAACATCCCTGGAAAACCAATCACCAACACTTTCTTCACTGGAACTGAGGAACAAGTTCATCTTTTAACTTGCCTGCTTGAAACATATTTCTAAGGGGCTAACAGGCAAAATTATTTCCACTTGAAGTCAGCACTAATTAAGTATATGCAAGAAAAATATCACTGGCTCTGAAAATTCATGGTTAAGTTATACACAGCACCTTCAGGGGTCTTAAAAACATACTCAGAGCTTATTGAGAAGGCCATGCAGAAGGTGAGCAAAGCATGGGCTTCAAGTTAAAACTCTTAACTTGTAACCACAGTTGAAAACAAAAAAAAAAAGACTTCACATTGGCCGTTGCGCAGGGTGGAAGCTGCCCAGGCCTCGCTGTTATCCCACAGTACGGGCTGGATAATATCGAAACCACAAGCCAGGAAACCTGCTGATGCCACACGCGGCATCTGTTTCCTTCCTGGACAACAATTCCTGCGTGACTGCGGGCTCGCTTCCCCTCCCGGTCCCGCAACGGGATCCCGGCTCTCCCCGCCCCGGGGCCCAGCGGGCTGGCCCGCAGCCGGGCCGGTGTCGCGGGGGCCACTCGCCTGTCCATGCGACACTCCAGGTAGGCCATGGCGCTCTGCCGGCAGGCCGCGCTCTCGTAGCCGCTGCGCCGGAGACACTCCATGAACCGCTCTTTGAAGGCGCTGCACTCCCCTGCAACACACACAGAGCCAGGGCCGCGCTACCGCCGCGCTCGGGGGC
>VZRS01003167.1:1944-44547 GCA_013398055.1 Ifrita kowaldi | reverse complement strand
GGAAATAGCAGATGAAAAAAGAACTTTGGAGCACTTAAAATTTGCACACGAAGAACATTTATGTCTCAAGAGAGATGATGAAAACTTTATGGATGCCATACTCAAGGCTGAAGAATTTGACAAAATAAAGCCAGTGGAATACAGTCTCCAATCTAAAGTACGCCAGCTTGAGTACCTGAAGAGTAATCATTTGCCAGCTCTGCTGGAGGAAAAACAAAGAGCTTCTGAAGTCCTTGATAGGGGCTTGTTGGGGTTAGATAATACTCTCTATCAAATAGAGAAAGAAATAGAAGAAAAAGAAGAGCAGCTTGCCCAGTATAGGGCTAGCACAAATCAGCTGCAGCAGCTTCAAGAAACCTTTGAATTCACAGCCAATGTAGCTCGGCAGGAAGGAAAGGTTCGGAAAAAGGAAAAAGAAATTCTTGAATCAAGGGAAAAGCAGCAGAGAGAGGCACTGGAGCAAGCTGTTGCTAAGTTAGAAAGGAGGCATTCTGCTTTGCAGCGTCATTCCACCATAGACTTTGAAATTGAAGAGCAGAAACAGAAGCTCGCCACCTTGAACAACAGCTATGGCGAACAGGCAGGACTGCAGGCGAGTCTGGAAGCTGAGCAGAAAGCTCTTGAACAAGACCGAGAACGGTGAGTGCTGTAGTATTTTTCGTTTATCAGAACCTGTCCACAAAAGGGGAATAATTTTATACCTTGGATGTTCAGAGCGCAATTTGTTCAGTGTGCTGGTACTTGAGTTTCTTAATGAATTTCAAGTAATTTATCCAGAATTGAAACTCTACTGCTTTTTAAATGATTCTTGCTCACTTACTAAGTTCTGGTATGTTTGGATACTTATCCCATCCTCAGCGGGATATTATATGCATTAGCCATCACAGTACTTAAATTGTTTTACCTATGTAGAAAGCTCAGATATCCTTATGTTCGGCCCTTAGAGCAAATGTACCATCTAACAACTTTTTTCTCATGAATTATTTCTGTATAACTTTTTTTCGTTATTAGTAACAAGTTAGATGTTTGTTCAAGATTTGGAGACTGTTACAGTAAAGCTGCCAACTGTCTCTCTCACCTGGTGATGAACTGAACCCTTCTGGTATTAAAAGTAAATGGGGGTAAATGTTTAATTTTTTAATAGCCCTGGTTTCACGGCTAAATAGAAATAAGCTAGCCATATATCCATGTAAAATTTGATTATGCTTTTTAAACTTATTGGAAAATATACAAAGGCTTTAATACTGCCCAGTGTGGTGACAATCCCTTTTAGGCACAGAAGCAATGTCATCGGTTATACTCCTGGTATCTTGTAGCATAACATTTAGCCTAAGTATGGGAGGCTCAGAGAAAAGTCAGCTCAGGAAAGGATCTTTCTCTGTGGAAGAAGAGGAGGAAATATTTTGGGGTTTTTTTGACCTAAGCAAAAATTCACTAAGATTAATGTATTCAATCTCTGCAGTATAGAAAAAGCACAGAATTGCCATTTTTAAATGTGTTACCTGATTTGCTGATACTGGAGCTTTAAAACCTGTGAATATCAATGAAAAAATGAAGTGGTTTTTTTCTTGAAGTAGCATTTGTCATTATTTTTTTAATACTTCACTAATTTATCTGAATATTTTTTCATAAGCCCTTCAAACAGATGTGGGAAAACCACCTAAAAGAAGAAACTTGCCTGTAGCCAAATTGAAGAGCTCTTCTGTATTCCATTCCTTTTAAACCATTATCAGAAGAGTTGCTTTATATACAGTGTGTAGAAGTCACTTTTTCAACATTTATAGCTACACTGTTTGTCTTTAGTTAAGCATTTTCAACACTGATTCATCATTTTGTAGTGTATATTGCCATTATTTTCCATAATTGTTGTGAACATAAAATCTCATTTTCTACACTGAGCATCTCCCTTTAGTCAACTAAAGTGAGCTATAAACGACTGGAGGTTCCACAAAAATAGACAGTTTAGTTAGCCCTCAAGATTGCTGGGTTGAGTGGTAAGTGAAAAAAAACATTGTCAGCCGCAAGAGTGAGGTTTGGAGAAGATCCCAATGAAGTAAAAAGATATCTCTTTTTTTTTTCTTCTCTTTTTTTTTCCTTGTTTGTTTCCTTGTTTACTTTAAAGTCCTCTTGCACAGGCTAAATAAAACTTTGAGGTCTTTCAGTGAATAGCCCATGGGCCTGAATAATTCAATTCAGAATGTTTTTGTGAATGTGGAGGCAGGAGAAAGACCTAAAGATACATGAGAGTATGTTAAACATTTCAGACTATGTATTACTCTTGTGTTTGAGTTTACATTTCAAAGTATATGATGCCATAGTGATTCAAAGGAATCTACTCCACAGCAAGGTACTGTAAAGTGAAGCACACCTTTGTTGGCCAGGCTTGGAGCACGCAGGGATTAACACCTCAATGTGCGTGTCTGCCATGGTCATCTTACAGAGGTTTTTTATAAGTTTACAAGTTTGTCATTATACGTTTACAAGTTAGTCATCCACCCTTGTTTTGGTCATTTACCTAAAGTTACAGTCCTAAGGGGTTTTACATGGCTTGTGGGTTTGTCATTATACGTTTACAAGTTAGTCATCCACCCTTGTCTTAGGTTTCCTTATCTTAGTGTTACAAACACAGCACTCTATTCTTAATAAATTTATCACATCTATTTTGCTAATACACACTTAATTCTACTATTACACTTCGTTGCTGTATTAGTTATACTTCATTTATAATTGTGTATTGATTATATTCCCATTCTCCTATTACATTTTTCTACCCTGTTGTGACAGTTCTTCTGTTTGTCATTAAAACAGCAGTTAGCTTGTGTCTTCCTCCTTATCACTCAGCCTGTAGGGGTTAGGCCCTTGTTCTGCAGACAAGCGGTTAGCCAAACCCATTAGCTCGCATTCCATTCCCTTGTCATCCTAGTCCACTTGGGTTTGGTTTTTTTTCAAGAGCAGTTAGCATTAGGCATAGCATCTCCTGTTCAGTTATAATCACAGCTCCTTCCAAGGCTAGGCTTCTTGTCTTGCAAAAGCAGTTGTGGTTGAGCATAGCAGCCAACACCCAACTTTTTTTAATCTATACTTTATACTAAAGCACTTACGTTTAAGGAGTTCTGTGTTTCATATGTTAAAGGAGTCCTGTGTTTAAAGGAGTCGTGTGTATCAATAGTAAGCATATGAATTACATATGTTTCTTATTGTTTATCTAGATCCCATTATGTGATTATATGCTCTGGTTCAGATCAGTGTTAACTCTCTGAAAATGTTTAAATGCAATATTCATTTGAAGTGCTATACAAGTGTAAGTCCATCATAACTAGATACTATGTTTTTACTTGTTTGAATCGTATAGAAGCTCAAAATTCTTTCAGCTACAGGTGTCTTGGTTTGAGATAATTTAAAGGGGAACGCTCTGGAACGAGTTACCTCCTTTAAGGGTTCCAACAATCCCTTTCCACCAATAAGAAATGAGTATTAATAGATGAAAGTGGAAAAACAATGGTTTATTAAGAAAAAAAATGCCAAGGGGGGGGGGGAGAAGTAAATAACTGCTAGATATCGATCTGCTAGACCTCACCACCCCACCGAAACAAAGAGAGACCCAAAATACCAGAAAATACCCGTTCCCAATACGGGCCTGGTGGGACGGTTTCACGCTTTGCAAGACGGAGTGACAAGATGGTGTCAGATCTGTCTCGCAAGGGCAGGAGCCTCACGGAGCAGTTCCATCAGCAGATGACGAGCTTCCCCACGGCAAGGCACAGCACAGCGGGCATGGCAGTCGAAGCAGCTGGAGTGAAGCCACTGAATGTGTCCTCTCCCAGGCTCGGCGTGGTTAGCAGCGGCTGGGGCTGTAGCGGGGCAGCTCCTCTCCGCTTCTGCCGGCACGATGCCCCCGGTTTTTGGACAAGCAGCTGCAGAATTCGCCCTCAAGGAGGCTCAAACATTGCTACTACAGTTTCTCTGATCCGAGAAAAAAAACAAACCTAATTGGAAAGAAAAGTCTTTGCCTAAGCAAAGACCAAGCAGCCGGCGACACAAATACCATGCTGTGAAAAGTCGTGCCAAAACCTGGGCGGGGAGCTTTTTAAAATGCCCGCACGCCCCGCTTCCACCAGACACTCAAGGTCTGCGGCTTCAGGATCTTAAAGATACAGTAACAATTTTTGGCCTCAGATAACTGTGGGATTCAATATCATTATGCATCAGCCCAAGACAACAGGGATGAGCCCCAAAATGATAATTTGAAGTTAGCCTTAACTGAGATATGTACACACACATTTTGGCTTTACTGACAGAGTTTTGGGGCACTAGAATGAACATAAAGCAACTTAAGGGCCATCTTTGGAGCAAGTGGCAAGGCACAGTTCAGCGTACTTATTGGTGGATGCATCACAAGGCTGACTAAGTTCATAGCTCATAGTTCTTCTCATAGTAGAATGTTTCCAAACTAAGAGCTAAGCTTTGTTCCTTTAATGTAAATCTGATTTTTGTGGTTAAATTCATTTTCCATGGATGCAAACACTTTTCTATATACATCAGCCATCTTTCATTCACTTACCCTCAGGACACAAGATTGTTTTGCTGCTAATCAAAAGAAATAGATTGCTTCTGGCAGTGCTGCAAAACGTACTCTAAAACTGAAGTAACAATTCAGCCTAAAAAGCTTCAGCATTCATCATCTCTAATTTTCTTATTTATCCCCCAGGATGGAATATAGAATTGCACTTCAACTTAGATACATACAATTGTAGCAGAAGTGGTGGAATCCCAGCTTTGCATAGTTTCTCTTGTTTTTGTAAGAATTTATTTTCTTCTATTATTTGATTTCTAAGTAACCTCCAGAAAAATAGTTACTTTTAGAGACAAAAATTGTAATGAAAACGGGGGAAGATTATTACTGTGTTACTAATCTAATCTCATCTACGTTACAAGTGAAAAGGGTGTTCTACAGATTACTTTGTTGTAATATAATTTAATTTCAGTAAGTGATGAATATTGCAATAAGTGCTTCTTATTTCATACAAAATGCTTCCGGTATTTTTGGTCAGAAGCACGGTACCCAATTTTACATATTGTATTCTGTGCATAAATCTGGGTGGAATTAAATTTATTTGTTAAAGAAAGCAAGGAGGTTTCAAAAGATGATTTCTTCTCTGTATATATACAATAAGTACTAGATGTTTTATTTTGTAAGTGAATTTTCAAAAACATATATACAGATGAAACAACTGGAAAATGTATATGTGTAGTACACAATTTAAAGATTTTCTTATAGAGAAGTTTTGCCACATCAGTGTTTTATGTTGTCTTTGAGGTTTTTTTGTATTAGTGCTGTATTTTGAGTTTTTAATTTTTTTCCTTTTGTTTCTTCATTTATTTCACACGAAAAGATAATACCTGAGGTCATTGATAGAGTTCTGTAAAAATGAGAATTTATTCAAGTGATTCTAATAGATAGGTTAGGTCTTAGGAGTTAATATTTAATGTACAGATTTAGATACCTCTTGTGATGGAAGGTTTTGAAGTTGTTTTATTTGACTTAATACTACTGTTGGAACGTGGTTTTGAGCTGTCTCTATTTTCCTATCTAAATATGCATAAAGAACAATTGTGATTTTTAAACCTTCATAAATATTAGTACCTACAATCTTACGTACATGTGTACCAGTGTAGGCACATTACTTCCCATCAGAATCATGCGAATCAACTCTAAACCAAAGCAAATTACATGCTAAGATCTCTTTATAGCCTGGACCTGGAAATTGAGCAGCTGAAGCAAAAATTATACGAAGGTGATGGAGCTCAGAAAGGAAACCATGGAATATTAGATGAGAGACTCTCCCATAGCACTTCCCCTACCAGCCCAACAAAGCCTCAGCCACCACTGGTTGATGATAGGTAAGTAACCTGCATTCCTGAAATGGAATGCAAACAATAGCTTTAGAAAAGAAATATTTTGAAAGACCATTCAGCCAGGGTTGGATTTGATTCAAATACTGTGATTGAACTGAAAGACTGGTCTGGAAATAAAATTTATGTGTTGTATTCTACTGTAAATAACCAACAGCCTCATCTGTTGCACCTCTGCAGTTTGTTTTAGAGTACAGGGTTGGGAAACTGTAGGCTGAAAGGCATTTAAATAATTTTTGAGTTCACAGTTATTTGTCTATATGGTTTTGCTTCATATACACTTAAGGCAACAAAGTAAATTAAATTGTCTTAAACCTTTTTTAATAGGGCAGCTGCCTTGCATCGCTAAAATCTTTAATCTCTGCCCTTGTTATACTTACACATGGCAGTTGTTAGTATCAGCTCTTGGAACATTCCTTCTTTTTGAAGACGAAACCTTTGCTAGCCCAGGTTGCTGATATTGCAGCAGCAATGAAAGCAACCTGTTAAGTTACTGAAGATGCAACCCCAGCCTTCTTTCGTCTTCATCACTCATACCCTCACTGCCTCTTGTGTGTAGAGCTGCACTCATAGCAAGTAATTTGTCTAATGGTAACAAATTGTTAACCTTTGCCTGTTAGATGAACACTCGCTAAAAAGTCAGTGTTCCTTCCTTAAGGAGGGATAAAACTGGTCTAACATTAAGCCTGCCAATTAAGAGCTGTGCAGTATGCAAGATTTCAAAGAGCTTTTTAGTCTGTCTTGATTTTTATGTAAAAATACACTTTTTTCCCATACACGCACACACACTTTTCTGTATCTTAAAGGATAAATGCCTTTATTGAAGAAGAAGTGCAGAGACGGCTCCAGAATATTCATCATAAAGCTGAGGATAATTATGTTAGTGCGTCCTGGTCTACAGAAAGCTTCAAGGTGAGCAGAAATGGGTGGGAGATCCTGACCTTCAATGGACCATGTCTAACTGATTTGGTTTTGTTGTTCAGTAATTTTCATGTTTTCCTGTGTTTACTTGCTTTTAATTTACAAAAAAATATAAACAGTAAATGAGGTATGATATCAGTTTTTAAATTTTAATCATATTTTTATTTCCAGTGGCATTTTAATGTTGTATTCTGGGGTTTTTTTGGCAGGAAAGAGTGTGTAAATGGCAATAAAGAAGTTTGCACATAAAATATAATCTTCATTTTACGTCAGAAAAATTAAGTTGATGAAAATTAATGTTCTTCTGGATGGAATTTCATACTTGCAAACAAGTGCCTATTCAAAAACTGGTGATCTAATTGATCAAAAGAATGGGTTGATTGACTTCTAAGCTAGTTTAATAAATATTGATTGTTATTTTCATCTATTATAAAAAATACAAGTATTCTTCTGAATACTTTTAAATTAACTTATACAAGAAAGGCACTTTTTAATAACCTCTTGTACTTTTTTTGTGCTTAGGATAATGAGAGGCATAATAACAGCATTATTCAACGCAAGTTGAAGTATGAGGTAGGTCATAATTTGTCAGAATGAGATGGTTGTCTTAAATTATGGCATGCCCTGTAATTACATTTCTTAATGTTTAGCTGCATAATAAGAATTTTGAATTCATAGCAAGATTAATGGCTAACAGAGATGACAGTGCATCTTACCAACTGGAATCAAAGTGATTTTATTTCAGATTGGACCTAGCTTTTCCTTGTTTGAAAGGTGTGATGTTAGGGTTGATCTTTTTTCATTGTTTTGCCATGATTCTTAATTTGGAACAGTATCCCTTTCAGTATTTTTAGAGGAGAAAAGCTTTTAATGAGGAGAGGTAGTCTGAATTCAGAATACATGTAACATTTTTAACTCACAATGAACTGCTGTTAGGGTGTCTATAAGTTAGCAAGAAGAACCAGGCAAGTTGTATGTGTCCTGAAGGATTCGTACATGTATTTATGTATTTTTAAACTGAGGCTTAGACCTCTTCCACCATATATAGTTGTCTAACTGCTGGTTGAAACACAGTTATTGTCTTGGTGAGTAAATCCTAAATAGCTTCATGGATTTAAACTGTCACAATAGGAGGGCTGCAACACCTCAATTTTGGACTTTTTTTGACTTTTACACTGTCACTTTTAAGCTGTGTTCTACTTTTTACACTCTCTTGACTAGTATAGGATTACTTTTTTGTGCGTGTGTGGGAAAGAAGTAAAGGGCTTACAAGTTTCTGCATTGCCTGTTGACTTTCCTGGGGTTTTTGAGTAAAGCAAATATAAACCAAGTGAAATGGATACTGTACAAAGAAAAAGCAGGGGTGGGTTGAAAAGATCAAGTATTCCTTAATCAGATCTCAATCACTTCTGTTGGGTTTTCTCTCCCTCATTTTGAGAGATTGTACCAATTTTGAACGATTGTATAAATCTAATCAAAATCAATCCTCAGTTTAAGAAATGTTCAGGTCAGAAGATTTTACCAAGACATGTTTATCTTCTTCTTTTGGAATTTTTAACAGAAAAGTCAAAAGTGGCAGCCGCACTATGGCTTTCCATTTCTGTCTAAAGATGGCAATTGTGCTTCTGAGTTGTGTGGAGAAAATGCAGGAGTAAGAGACCATAAGAGACAGAAGACATATGCAGAGATGCTGAATTTATTTTCCAGTTCTGGAAGACTCTTCTCCCCGTGTACATCAGAGAAGGCATTTCAGAATGAAAGGAGTAACTCAAAACAGGAAAGCTTTGCTTGTCATTGTGGCATTAAAAGTAGTTTAATTCACTCTAAAAGTACTAATACTTTAAAGAGTAAGAATGTTCCATATCAGAAAGTTTTATCTACTTCTTTACATAGTTCTGACTTTAATAATGTGGCTTATTCACTCTGCAAGGTTGAAAATTTCAATCATTTTGATGATAATTACTTCTCCAGATTGTGACAGCTCAAGAACTGAATATGATTGTTCCCACTTGAAACACCTGTCTCCTGCAGGATCCTTAATGGGTGCTAATGAGCAAACTGGCTTTAGCATATCATGCCTTCTCTTTTCTCAGTCTAATGTGCATTCTGAAACAAAAACTTATTATGAAAACAGCCTATTAAACACAGTGCACCCGATAGTTGAAGACCAGTCTAGTAATTCTCAGCTTCCAACACACAATGCCTCTGATTTGGTTTCTTTTAAGTCAATAGCTTCTTGTTTTGATGTCAGACCAGAACATACTTCCAGTTTGGGATATCTTTTCAGTAAGCTTTTCTGCTTTTACAAAGATACCAGCAGTCAGCTGCTCAGCAGTGCAGTGGTTTCTAAACAAATTAAGGAGTTGGGAAGTTTGTGTGACAGAAGTGAGAGATGTGCTCAAGCAGTATCATTAATCAAAAACCTGCCATTTATAAGAAACTTGCAAGTAAATGTGCTCCTCAACTCAGGCATGAATCAAGACATATCCCACACTACTGATGGTGCCGAAGCTCATACTGAAAATGTCGTTCAGCCTGAATCCCCTGTGCAAAAGGCTGTGACAATGTGCATAAGCATGGAGATCTCTGATGTCTTTGTGAGAAAGCCCCCTGAAGAATTTGCATGGCGTTGGAAGAACAAAGAGCTAGAAAACAGTTTTGTGCTAAGACAGAACTTTTTCCTGATGTCTTTTTGAAACTTCAGGTCTATTCTCTGGAAGAAGTACTGGAATTTTTCATGTGTGCTTTACCTCAAACTTCTGTTAGCGTGGAGGAGTTGAAAGGTATCTCTTGGCTCGCTGTTGGCAGTTGCAGAAAACCGGACCCAGAACCCGCTTGCTTGCTTTTGTTTGGTTCAATTCTGTATGTTGTTGTTTTGTCAGCCGAACAAGGCACCTGCCAGAGTTCCATGGCAGTGTTTCATGAGGTTCCTGTTGGCACTATAAAGGAGATTCAAGTTGGCTTTTGCTGGTCAGAATATTCGACTTCTGTGTTCTGCTGAAGATGGTTTACTCACAATATTTACGTATAACAAACACTTCACTCAAAGAATTTGCAGTGACATAATGAGAAGTTTTATTACTACAGTGGATGATGATGTTTATTTAAATCAGCTCTTGAAAGACAATTTGGTGCAGATTTCACTCAACTGGATGTCAGATATGAATGAATTAGTTTTTTCAAATGGAGTATGATTGTCCTGTAAATTTCAAACTGAGTTAGCTGATCTGGTTTACCTACTCCATGAAAATACGGGAAGTATTAAACCTTCATTAGGTGGCATTCGTGTTTCACATACGTCAGTGAAAGTAGACTGTGCTAAGCAGACTGTATAGGAGTCTTGTTCTTACAACTACTCATATAGGCCTCTTAAAGGAAAATAATGTCTTTTTTTCTGCACCTAACATTTTGGATGCTTCATGCCAGCAATCACAATTTGACAGCCTTTGGTTGTACAGTTTGAATGATATCCGTTGTGCAGTTTTGCCAGACAAAGAGAATTGCACAAAAATTGAGCTTGTGTTTTCTAGAAGGAGCAAGGTTGGACCTGATTTAGGAATTGGTTTTTCTAAATACTGTGAAAAATAAATAAATAATCAGCTGACAGTCATCCCATCAGTTCTTCAAAGCAGTTTGCATATCCCTTCGGAAATCTGGAAATTAACATTCAGTTCAAGTGAAGAAGCCATTTGGCTAATTATGCATTTGACTAGGTGTTGAAATCCAAATACGTTTAGATACATTCAAAATAAAAGACTAATAAATATTGATAAAACCCTTCCCCCCTCCCCTTTTTTTTAATCAGTAGAGAAAAGGGACCTTTGAGCTCTAAGGGAGTACCACAGACTGTGTACACACCTCTAAGCAATAATAATTGTTACTTGAGCGCTTGCATTTTGTGCATCTCTGATATGCTGTACATACAATTCCTTGGGAAAGTGAGGAAATTAAATGTTTCTCTGTTATATGGTAGGTGGATGAAAACTATAATTACAGTTCTGTCTTCTGATTTCCATTTTGGCTGTGTATTCTGGCTCCTTCCATATACTATCTATCTTCACTAATGTCTTCTCTATTCCTCCTCAATTGTCTTTTCCTTAATCTTTTTGATTAACTGTGTTTTTGATGCTCCTCATGTACTTCATTCCCTTGATCTCAATATTTCAAAACATCTGCAGATTTTTTAAATCTTATTTTCATTGTATGCTCTTAATACTACAGATGTTTACAGCTTTTATACATGCAATTTTGGGAATATTAGCATTGACAATTCTTTTCTGCTTCAGAGTTTTACATTTAAGGTTTATTGCACTTTCATATCAAAATTTGTCACAACTGCAAAAGGAGCTGTGCTTTAAATAGCATTTCAACCTTTGGTCATGCTACTGTGGCAAGACAGATGTTTTGGGGTCTATCATCTGTGTGCATGTTTCTCATGCTCTAACTAGGTAGTAGACAGCTGGGGACACTGCCTGACAGATGGAGTGAGTTTAACTCTAGAGTTCTGTCCATGTAATGTGCTTGGCCTTACTTTCATCATCCTCTGCTTGCTTACTGACAGGGTTGTTGATGCAGTGACATTGCATCTCTTAGAGTCTTTTTATTACTACATCCCAAGAAAAAATGTAGCTATTGGACATTAGTAGATTTCCATTAGTCGAGGCTTTCCTCTAGCTTAGGGATATTTTATCTGTTACCTCATCAGATGTTCAGATAATAAATAAGGTGTTATCTCCTATCTTTTGTTTCTTCACTTTCAAGGGGAACTGAATATCTTTTGAATCCTGTTGCTTGAATATGCCATCTGCCTTGTTTGAGGAAGATAGTTCTTGGCAGAAAAACCAGTGGTACCTAATCTGAAATTCTAAATTCTGTAAGCATATTGCCAGCAGAGGTGAAATCTACTAAACAGAGTTAGACTGCAGTCTCTCTGTTAGTATAAGAACATGTCCCATTTGTTTTTACCATATGTTAGGACACAGTAATGTAACTCACATGAGATTTAAAAAGAAATAGCTTGCATTGGGTAGGGAAGTTATGTCTGGAAGGATGAACACTTGTTTGGATAGAGAATTACAGGGGTTTTTATTGTTACATTTCTACTTCCTTAAGGAAGCCAAAAATGAGCAAAATGTGTCACGTTACTTTGAGGTGTTGTAGGGGTTTTTTAACAAAGAATGTGTACACAAATGAGTAGACAGAGTAGTATCCTCATGTCAGTCCTGCTCTTGAGTGGGTCCCTCATTGACATCATTAAGGCATTTCCTCTGGGCCTTGCCCAAAGTCAGCATTGAGTGGCACTGTCTGAGAGGACTGTCTTGATCAAGGCTGTTAGAGGAAAACAATCTCTGCAACCGATTTCTTTTCTGATTATACTCCAAAGTTAAATGTTTGTGCATCTTGTGTTTCCCAATAATGCTTTTCCTCTTCTGTGCTTTTTTAAAAATCTAACCCAATGAATACTCTGCACTTTTATGAAAAAGAACTTCATAGCAGTATATTTTATTCTACTATTTCTACTATTTTTACTATGTAAACTAAACATAAAGATCATTGTTTATGAATATCAAAGCATTATTTCATGTATTAGGGCGTGTTTTCCACAACACTTTGTGTTTGAGTTTTCCTCTCTATTAGGTGTTTGTAATAGTTCTCTGAAAACGATTGCCAATAAATTGCATGTTGACAGAGGTGGCTTTAAGGGTGGCTTTATGGTTTTATTGCTGTTTTAAAGCAGATGATGTTGTTTTCAGGGCAATGAACTCCTCTTTTCCCCCAAGGAAAGAACAACTTGCATTTCAGTGCTCCAGAAATGAGTTTTAGCTGAAAATCCAGTAGTGTGGGGAGTAATTACAGAAGAGCAAAATGGACATGAGACAATATTTGTTGTGAAAACAAAGGTCACTCAAGTATTTTTCCATTAAAACATAAACTTTTTTATGGTTTCTTAAAATAAAAAAAAAAGAAAAAGTTTTTGGTAAATATACTCCAGGTAAAGTCAGTGGAACAAAAATTCACTTTCTTTGTATTTTCTTTTTCACTCTTTTTAATAATAATGTTAAGGGAAATTCCATTGTCATTTATAATTGACTGGCAATGAAATAACATCCTCCTCTTCTTGAGATCCATGACGATGTCAAAAGGCTCTCTGTAACAGGCAGAGGTGTTAATGAATGAGTTTCAAATTCTTCTCCAGTTCCTACCCAGTCTTACATGTCCTGGAGATCACCAGGAGTTGCTACAAAGAAGATGAATGTTGAGAATACAGTTACAGCTCAAGTGATAGATAGCAGTGCTAAATACAAATATATAAAATAGTCATAACTTTGAAGTGATAGTTTTTCAATCTTTTTTGTTGTTAACTTCTATTTGTTATGCTGCTGTTATTTTTTAAGTGCCAGTTCATTAAGGTTTTTTCAGACCAAGTGTGTTCAATGGAGCAAGTAGAGAACTTCCTTAAAGGCAGTTTCTGTACTTTTTCACTCTAAATGCTTATGCTACTTTTGGACATAGTGACTGCAAGGCATTAATCTTTTCAGTTGCAAAAATATTTTATTTTTTACATAATTTCAGAGTTACAGATTCCATCTGGCTGTCAGATGAATGGGCCCTCATTGCAAATAACTTTTTATATTATTTTGTCCAGACTGTGCAAATTTTTCATAGTTGAGTTTTCTAAGATTCAGATATGATTAAAAAAATTAGTAGGAAACTGTTTTGATAGTGGATTGCTTATTTAATTATAAAATGAGTTTGAATTTTTAAAGTGTAAGAGCTTTCTGAATTGCCTACACCCCTGCAGCTTTGCATGATATTGTAAACACATTTGTTATAAAAGATAGAGACGTATAAAAATTAGAGTTAACTATGAAAGCTTGATTAATACACTTTTTTTTTTTAAAGGGAGGTAATAAAAAGTCTTCTGCTTTCCCTTGTTTTTGATATCTAAGCTGAAAATGCCTTTTCAAATAAAGGAATGTTTTTTAATACACTTCACCTTAACTTTTGTATGCATAAGAAAACATTAGGGCTTGCTTATAAAACAAGATCCACCTTTTTTTTTCAAAGAACTCCTTCATTTTAGGAGTGATTTCTGCCTCCTCTTTTCCTGCTCCTCTGGCCAAGAGCACTTTCTCATTTTCAGTGAAGTTCTTTTCTTTTTTTCCTTATGTAGTGATTTTGGTTTTCCTTTGTTCTCCCTATTTGGTATGTACATGAAAGCGGATGGTCTGTCGTTCACTGGGAGCAAATCCAGATGACCTAAAGGACCCAATTAAAATTAGTATTCCACGGTATGTCCTGTGTGGGCAGGGAAAGGATGAACACTATGAGTTTGAAATAAAGGTAAGTGCTTATCAGTTGCTTTTCTTTAATGTTTTTGTTCCACTAAGTGCAATTTTTGGTTCTCCTTCTGTTACATAAGTGGCCTCAATACTGTTAAATTAGAGAGGTGGTGAGAAGAATGCACAGTATGAGACACCATAAAGACAAGTATTTTCCAAGTGGATTGATTGTACAGAGGAGGCTAGTGACCAAACTCTCCGGGTGAGCAGTTCCAGAGCCGATGTCAGTTCAATATGAAGAGTTCCAGAGATGAGGATTAAATGCATATTGGTTATAGGAAAGCCCTTCATTGAGATGCAAGTGTCAGTTATAGCAAAAAAACAACCTTGAAATATTTACCTGAAATAATGAAAGCATGAAAGCATAATTAAAGTATTTTGCACATGCGCATGACAAAGGCTTGATTCCTTTCAGGCTCTCTTTGTTGTTCTGATTCTTCCCACTCTCCATTTCCAAGGTGTTGCTTCTCCAAACTCTTATCTTCGTCCTCTCCATTCTAGTGGTTTTCTCAGTTGATCTTCTGCACAGAAGTGCTGAGGGGGAAAAGAGCACATTAATTTTGTTTCCTCTGTTACGCAGCCAGTGTTTTTTCAAAGCAAGATCTAAAGTCTAATTGGAAATACGTTCTCAGTGTGTGTGGACATGGAGCATGACTGATGTATAAGGCATCGGAGACAGAGCTGGCAGCCTCCTTTACTGAATGTGCTGCCAGATGCTTTGTTAGCTGTTGTGAGGTGGAGGAGTGACCTTCCTCACAGTGTGAAGGACCATTTTTGAACTGTTCTCTCTTTTGAAAAGGTTTTTGTTAAGATGGGCAGTCTTAGCTTTGTTTGTGCTAATTAAATTTTCATTTGAAAACATACCACACCATTTGTGGGTGGTATACCTCCTTTTGCGTGTTGAACTTTGATTTTCTTGGGGCTAGTGAAAGCCCAGAGCCAGGGAGATGCTGAGATGAGTAAGTGCACTTGAAACTTCCCCAAGGAATCCTCTACTCACCAGTAATTTTCAGCACATGGGATTTACTAGGCTAGGTAATGGCTAGTGAAGATGTGTAAAGTAAAAAGGTAGCTTCTGTTCTGAATGTGTCGATGGATTTCTTTTCCAAGTATTCTCCCTTCATCGGTAAAAGCCATGTAAGCCTCTGCAAGATCTTAGCATGAAGGAGCAGTTGAACGAGTATGTGCAGTTTGGCAGTTTTGGTGATGTTTCTTATAGTCATTCCCTCACATGAATCAATCAGCTGTTAATGCTTTTTCCTTTCCCTCCAGGTCTCTGTGTCACAGTGGATTGCTTCTAGTGTAGTCAGGATTTAGCTCCACGCTACAATCCACAGACCTTCCACTAACTTTTCTATTTTAAACCTTTTCCCTGCAGAGCTCCCAGCTCTACTTTGATCTGTATTAATCTTCAGAAGCTCCTACAGTTATTCTATAGAAAATTAGAACACATGGAATAGTGGGTTTGTATTTTTTTTTGCCTTAAAAATCAGGAATATGTGGCAGAGGGGGGAGAACATGTACCTATTCATTTAATCTCTTCCTCATAGGTCAGAATACCATGTCAGCTGTCAAAATAATTCCTGATTCCAGCCTTACTTCACTTAGTTCAAGTTTATTTTCAGGTCATCTGAAATACATGTCAGTTATGGGAAAGGACTGAGGTGTTGCTAATCTCATTTCCTTTGCTAGGTCCCAGATAACCTTTCTTCAGCAAGGTTCCTCTTCCTTTCAGGAAAATGGGTAGCTGACGTATCTGCATGTCATAGCACTTTTGAACCTGACGAAGTGACAAGTGATGATTGAGTTGAATTTTAAGACTGTCCCCAAAGCTGTGAATCTTAGGTATCTCAGAGGTATTTTCTTCAACAGATGTTTCTAGTAATTGTGTTTGTAGTTAAATCCTGCAAATTGTTGTACAGAGGAACAAATATAATAAATTTCTGTATAGAACAAATATAATAAATTTCTGTATAGAACAAATATATAAATTTCTTCTTGTGACTTGCAGTACTAAAGATTATTTTGTTTATATGCCAGAAGAGAGAGAATGAGTTCCACTTTCCTTGCCAGCGTCATGGTCAGTTCATAAGTGTTTCAACCCTAACATACTATCCAACAGTATTTTCTTTTAGTGCAGGTTCAGCATGTTGTTGATATAGACATGTATGGGAACAGGCTAGCAAGATGTTCTGTCCACTCGGGTTCTTCCACTGGATACAGATCCTAATTAAAGATGTAGAGTGAGTCCCGCAAGAACCAACTGGAGAGAATTCAAAACAGGAAGAAACTGATACTTTATTAGGGTTAAGACAGCGTCTGCTTTTGCAGCAGGAATATATCATGGAGCTGTTTGTGCTAGTCTGCTATTAAGTATTCTGTATGAATTGATGCATTTCCAAAAAAGCTTCCATTTGAGTGACAGTTTTATGTGTTGTCTTTAAAGACATGATGAAACAATAATAGCTTAATCAGGTCTAAACATACTTACATTAGAGCTGAATTAGAATGCCAGAGAACTATTCCTGTATTCTCCCCTTCCTTTCATGTTTTGTCATATGCAGGATATTCAGAAAAGGCTGTGCTAGAAACAGTGTGTGGGAAGAGCTTTTGCATTGATAAAACCAGTGGCATCTGTTACAGACAGTGCCAATGGTTGCAGACAGTACCTATGGATGGCAGAAGGAGCAGCAAGGCAGCAGGGAAGGTGGAACTCCAGCTCTCATAAAGACACGCAGGGTCTCCTGAGAGCAGGTGGTGGAAACAAAGTCTGGAATCAAGCACAACCCGGCAGGGATACGCTGACAAAAGTGAAAGTTGTAGATAAGGCTTCTCGTTTTTATTCAGCTTTCCCTCATTGTTCTGAATTCCCTCTTATTTATCCTGTTTGATATTTCAAAACTGGTTTTCTTATGTTTCAAAGCCTTTTAGTGATGTCTGATGAGTTCTCTATAAGAAAAGATCCAGGCAGATGCACACTAAAGCAGTGCTTTCCTTCAGATCCAGTTGCATTTCTGTTCAGCCAGATGCTGTGTTGGATCTGCTCAAAATGTCCACATTTCTAGCCTAAATTTCTTTCTGAGTTTGGTGAACTTGCAGAATGGGAGTAAAACAGAGGCAGCTCTCATTGATACATAGTTCTTTAAGAAAATGATGTGTGCCCCATAACTGCCTAAATTAGTAAAAAGTCTAATATTCTGTCAACCTTATCAGATTAATACCTTCAATAATAAATAGCAAGATGTTACAAGAAATTTTTAGTAAATTTCTAGCATTTCAGATGCTGTTTTCGTAGTGTGAGGAACAATTTCTAAAAGGTCAATTTGAAGAAATATGGGTTCTCATGATGACTGTAGACAGTTTAACCAGCCCATATAAAGAAATTCGGCATTTCCTGTTTTTTTCTAATTGCTTTCAGAATCAGGTGGAATACTGCTTTTTTCCCCCCCCCCCAGCCATGGTTTTACTTCTGTTGCTATGGGGCAGAAAGAGGACAAGTTCTGTGATGTGCTTTACAGTGGAATTGATTGAAAATGTCTCCTAGGTTATTTTCTATCAGTCATCATGAGAAGAAAAGATCAAGAGACGGGACTGTAATATCTCCATTCAGATTTATAGGTTTTACTAGGAAATTGTGCCTTTGAATGAGAAAAACAAAACAACCCACAATTCTGAAGCATGTCTGGGATCACAGCAGTACCTAGATAAGAATATTCCAAAATCTTTCTTGCAGATGTACTTAACCATATGGTTTTTGTTCTTAAGAACTGTTCTTTTAAGAAGAACAGAAGTTCAGAAGTTCTTTTAACTGTGTTAGCAAATTATGTAAAAAGTAAAGGGCTTTTCAAAATTGCTTTAATTGTTGTTCAAAACATCTGCATATGTCCCCGTCCCATTCCTACACAGTGTATAGTCTGTATACAGGTTTTTTTAAATGGGGGAAAATAATCCCAACCCAAAATTGTTGGATCAGTTGTAGTAGTAAAAGTCCCTGTTCTAAAAATGCTATTGCTATGCCAGGTGCAATGTAATTCTCTTTATACAAGTGGAGTTTGATTCTGTCTGTCCTAACATTATTGCTGTGCTTTGGGGGCCAGTTAAGACTTTGTTTAGTATTGAAATTAGGTTTTCAATAGTACCAGCTGTAACAACAATGAAATTTTGCTATTACCTGCTAGTCTTGTTACAAGAATTTGGAAAGTAAACAAAGCAAAGTGAACAAAGAGGATGACACGGACCAAGTCAGGTCAAACCAAGCCACCAGAAAACAGTTCTCAAGCAGATGCATGGCTTTGCCGTTTTCTTTCCTGTCCATCTCTAACAGGTTATTAAACTTTGTAGAAGAAAGCTAATAAATAATTGGCCACAGACAATTTGATTTGGGTAAGTTTGGTCCCACCCTATCACCCAGACAGCTGTCAGATGCACAGCCAACATGACATGCCTGCTCTTCCCCAGCCTGTGTGGCTGGAGGAGTGTGGCTTTGTGCTAGGTTGCTCCTCCTTGTGTGAAAACCCCCGGGAAAAAAGGGGTCCCTTTTGAATGAAGATTATATACAAATGACATTGTCACAGCAGATTTTCACAACTCTAAAATATTAAAAGACAGAATTAAAGCAAAAAGAAGGCAGCAATGAGTAACATCTTTGTTTTATGATTAGCTATTACACTTGACCATTGTCTACTGGAACATTGAAATCACACAGTCCTCTGCCTTAATTATTCAGAAAAAGGATATTTAATTGGTTAATCAAGATCAGTGTAACGCGCATACTCCTGAATAGTTTTCATTTTTTTCAGTTAAACCTGCCTGTGAATGTTAAATCTGTTCACCCGAGTTGTAAAGTTTGAGACACTGTTAACAATATGTGGAGGGAATACCATCCATTGTGCAGGTGTCCTAAAATGACAGAATTGTGAAGGTTGGAACAAACATTTAAGATCATCAAGTCCAAATGTCAGCCCAGCAGCACCGACATGTTTACCATTAAACCACATCCTCAAGTGCCATATCCACTCTTTTTTGAACACTTCCAGGGATAGTGACTCCTAGTTAGCAGTGAAGCTTATTGGTGATATGAGAGACAATTTTTTAAAGAAATAATGAGTTTTAATTGTGGTGACATGCTATAAGAGCCTATGTTACAATGCTTGTGAAAAGTTTTGAGCAGGTCGGTTTTGTTTGCTTTCATCTTTAGTTTAAAATTAAGGTAAAAATAGGAAAAAAACCCCCAAACCTCATTCCTCTTGTCATAAAACGTGCAATAATTTCTGGTTTTCAAAACACTTCTCCTAGTTTCTGTGTTCTGTATACAGCAGCAAAAGCAGCAGGTATAGAGAAGGGTGGACCAGAGATAAGTTTGTTGCAAGTGTGAGGTAGCGTTGGTGCTTGGACACTGGTTTGCTCTGGCTTTGTTGCTCTGACTTCTGTTTCTCTTACTCAGTTATTCTACTCCATTGCAACTTTCTTTGCCTCCATAACTTTTTTATACACTCAGTTGTGACAGAACTACTTGTTAATTTTAGGAGTCACTTTAAGATTAAAAAGCCTGTGTCTTTGTGAAATGTGTTTTGTGAAATTGCTTATTTTTAATCGTCCTGCATAAAATCATAGCTAGACAGGGGTAATGCCACATATTAGGCCTATTTCATTCAAAAAGCAGCAGTGTTCAGCTGCTGCAGTTGGCTCTCTCCATCTCTGCTAGTCAGTGTAGAATCATGTTCGCTCACTCTGCAGCTTGGCTTCTTGATAGCCTTGGATCACCAGAGCTGCAGAGAGACTTTACAGTAAAGTCAAATGCTCTAGTCACAAAACTTTTATGACCCACTTAGAAATGTCTTTAATTTCACCTAATTTCAGATTATGTTTGATATCTCAGTTCTAGTGAGAATTTTGTGAATAACTGATGGTAAGGTTTGTTTGCCCTCCTTCTTTGCTCCTGTTGTTATGCACTCTATTCACAGGAGTAATTATGTTGATTTTAAGAAAACTTCCTGTATAAATTGGATGTTCATCACCATATTGAAGACACAGACCAAGAGTGTCTTAAAGGAATATCTTCTACTGAAAGCTGGTGTAATATTTTACCCTACAAAGTGGAATCCCATTCTATGTGGTAATGAACTCTGTGTCCAAGAAATGTGTATTATTAATTGTCAGTATCTATGTATAAGAATGTACATTTATATGAATATATCGAGAGGTTACACTACACTTATTCTGGATGTTACTTATTCATTAATGGAACTGATTGTAATGCTGAGAGTCAAATAGCTGCACCAAGAAGTGGTTGGGGATCGGGGATGTTTTAATGTGTTTACAGTCCTGTGAAACCACTGTGGAATAAGGAATAAATGCCTTCAGGTGTTTTTTGCTTTGCAGTCAGTAGTTCTTATTAAGTACAGTTCTGTCACTGTAATGAAAGAAAAGTAAACTTAAAAAAGTTTATGGGTTTAAGACAATTAAGAATTGTCGATTTTAATCTTATAACCTTGCATACTGCAGGGGTTTTAGTGTTGTGTGCTGTCTGGGTTTACTTCTGTTTCTTCTTTTTATATTGTCTGTTCTAGATAACAGTCTTGGATGAGACATGGACAGTATTTCGGCGGTACAGTCGTTTTCGAGAATTGCATAAAACTTTAAAACTGAAGTACCCAGAGGTAAGTTTTGGTAAAACTTCTTTTACAGAAAAGTGTAGACTTGAAAAAAAGTGGTTTGAAATATGTTTACTCAAAAAGGGAGGTGATTTCAGACAGCCAGCACAACTTCACCAACACAGTTCCTGCCTGACCCATCTAGTGCCCGTTTGTGGTGGAGTGGCTATATTGGTGCACACGGGAAGAGCTACGGGTGTCATCTCTTTTGATCTGTAAGGCCTTTGACATGGTCTTGGTTTGAGGCAGTTTAAAGAGACGGGCACTCTGAAATGTGCCCCCCTTCATTCCAACCAATCCCTTCCCACCAATAAGGAACAAGATAAGAGTAGATGTAAGTGAAAAAGTAACACATAACTAACAGACAGAATGCCAACAGGCAGGAAAAAAAAAGGTAAATAATTTCTAGAGACCAAACTGTGAAAAACTCACAACCCCACTGGAACAAAGAGAGACCT
This sequence comes from Ifrita kowaldi, assembly GCA_013398055.1. Taxonomy (NCBI): domain Eukaryota; kingdom Metazoa; phylum Chordata; class Aves; order Passeriformes; family Cinclosomatidae; genus Ifrita; species Ifrita kowaldi. The sequence continues at coordinate 23,259 of VZRS01003167.1, read as the reverse complement.
GAAACGCCAAAAATACCCTTTCTGAGATGGCACATGGCAGGAACAGCCTCGGGCTTGTAGGACAAAGGAACAACGTGCTGTCGCATCTCTCCTGGCAAGGCAGGAGATTTGCAGAGCAGTGCTAATGGCAGAGGAAGACTTGCTGGCTCGTGGGGTCTGCCCACCACTTCCTTCTGCTGTTCGCAGGCTCTGCTACTGTTGCTGTGCTCTGCACTGTGGCTGTGGGATGAGGGGAAAGGACCAGTCTGTGGGTGCTGGCATGGGGTGCCCAGAAACTCTCTGGCTTTTTTTCCTGCCAGCAGAGTTTGCAAATTCGCTTTGAAACCGTTTCTGATTGCAAAATGCAGTCTTTATGGGTGGCTAAGGTTGTGAAGCCGAAGCTGCCAGAAAGAGAGAGGCTCTGCTCCCGTTGTCTTCTCTCTTGGAGCAGGCAGCTGGTCGATTTGGACCAGCTTGCTCTAGTGGGGCCACCCACAGCGACCGGCAGACACCCGCAGAACTCGCCCCAAGGCAGCTCAAACCTGCTAACTGCACTCTCTCAGAGACTGGGAAAACAAAACAAAAATGAAAAGAGATCCCAAAAAGGGAAAAAAACCCTTTGCCTGAGCAAAGACCAAACAGCCTGCAAGACAAATACCATGCGGCAAAGGACCGGAACCTGCCTGGGAGGGCCGATTTTAAAAACGCCCACAATAGCACCACCCCCCCTCCCCCCACAAGGTCCCTGGCTGCAGAGTCTTAGGGAGACTAACAATTCTTGGATGCAGATAGATATGGAATACAATAATGTTATGGATCACCCCAGGACACATGGTCCCCACAACATCCTTTTCTCTAAATTGGAAAGAGATGGATTTCATTTGGAGGATGAGGAATTACTTGGATGGTCATACCCAGCAGGTGGTGGTCAATGGCTTAAGGTCCACACAAACATTAGTGACTAGTGGTATCCCTCAGGGTTCTGTACTGGGACCAGTGCTGTTAAATATCTCCATTAGCTGACACAGCAGGAACAAGCACACCCTCAGCAAGTTTGCACATGACACCAAGCTGAGTGCGGCTCACAAGTATGAGGGATGGGATGCCATCCAGGGGGACCTAGATGAATTAGAGAAATAGGCCCATGGGAATCTCATGAAGATCAACAAGGCCAAGTGCACCTGGGTGTGGGCAGTTCCCGGTATAAGTGCAGGATGCGGAATGAAGGGATTCAGAGCAGCCCTGCCAAGAAGGACTTGGGGGTGCTGTGGATGAGAGGCTGGGCATGACTCAGCAATGTGCACTCGCAGCCCAGAAAGCCCATTGNCACATGACACCAAGCTGAGTGCGGCTCACAAGTATGAGGGATGGGATGCCATCCAGGGGGACCTAGATGAATTAGAGAAATAGGCCCATGGGAATCTCATGAAGATCAACAAGGCCAAGTGCACCTGGGTGTGGGCAGTTCCCGGTATAAGTGCAGGATGCGGAATGAAGGGATTCAGAGCAGCCCTGCCAAGAAGGACTTGGGGGTGCTGTGGATGAGAGGCTGGGCATGACTCAGCAATGTGCACTCGCAGCCCAGAAAGCCCATTGTGTCCTGGGCTGCATCAAAAGAGTGGCCTGCAGGTCTAATGAGGTGATTCTCTACCTCTGCTCTGGTGAGATGCAACCATCCAGCTCTGGAGTCGTCAGCACCAGAGGGAGGGACATGGACCTCTTGGAGTGGATCCAGACAGGGACACTAAGTTGATCAGATGGCTAGAGCACCTCTCCTATGGAGAGAGGCTGAGAGAGTTGGGATTGTTCAGCCTGGAGAAGAGAGAGCTCCACGTAGACCTTATAGCAGCCTTTCAGTTCTTGAAGGGAGGTTTTTAGAAAGATGGGGACAGATTTTGCAGCAGGGCTGTTGCAGTAGGACAAGGAGTAATGGTTTTAAACTGCAGGAGGCAGATTCAGAACAGAATATAAGAAAAGAAAAAGAAAATTTTTACAATGGCACAGGTTGCCTAGAGAAGTAGTGGATGCTTCATCCCCAGATATATTCAAGGGCAGGCTATCTGGAACTCTGAGCAACCTGATCTAGTTGAAGGTGTCCCTGCTCATGACAGGGGGTTGGACTTAATGGCCTTTAAAGGTCTCTTCCAACCCAAATGATTTTATGATTCTATGACTCCTCTCAGGCATCCAGTAAGACTGACAAGCCCTTCAGCACTTCAGAGATCCAAGGGTGCTCGATACAGGATGGATGTTGCAGTGAAACTGTGACTTTGTGTGTTGCTTCTGGCCATAAATTCCCTTTACTGCTGACTGGCGTTGTTCCCTGGAGGTTGTTCATTGCAAGATACTTTGCAGTCAGATCCTGTTGTCCTGACAACTTCTCATTTGAAAGAAGAGCATTGCTCCACAGATACCCTTTTGTAATAGTGGCTTTCAAGTTTCTGCAAAATGAAAAATTGATCTGACCACCTCGGAGACTCTGGGTGTTCAGGATGAGGAGCTGTGCCTGATGGAGCTTTAGTTCATTGGAGTGAGTGTTTATGAAATTACAGTTCTTAGTTTTCACATCTAACTTTTAATTATTAACATTTTTCTTTCTTCCTACATGTTCCCTTGGATATTAGAAGAAATAAATCATTCAAGCAATGAAAGTGACCCTGATTTGAGAGCAAAAGTAAAGAAGCCTGGGCCATATATTAATGGGCAGTATATTAAAAAATATGAATATGTTCAAGAAGGAGAGACAGGCAATAGTGTGCACATGCTTTCTTCATTAACATATGCTTTAAGCTAAAAATGAAATGAACATGAAAGGAACAGACCTTGAGTCTGGGGCTCAAGATTGTTCCCATTCCAAAACAGTATGAAAACCAGAAATGGAAACTACTGTGCAGCAAATACCTAAGAAAAAGTTTAAAACTAAAAAAGAAAAAGGAGAGAGAGAAAAGAAAATTACGCCATCTTTTTTAAATGACAGAAATTTTTTAAGGTAAAATTGAGTTTTTCATGGGAAATTGAAATGTTCTCTTTCCACAAATGCTTTTAAAAATATTACTTGTGAACGTCAGTATCATACTTTTATTTGAAGAGGAATTGCCATTTCCTCTTGGATGTTAGAGTTACAGTCTGTCAACAGGAATATCCTAATTGCATCTAACTCTAGAAAAAAGAGCCAGGCAGTCATCCAGTTGACATGGAAAAAGGCCACCTGAATCCATGTGCAGACTGATTTTCCCCATTTAGGAAAATGTGCTAGAGTAGTCTTCTTCAGAGTTGGTTATTGGTTCTGATAGTATATTGAGGAACAACTGAATTCTTTAACAGTTGCATCAGAGGGAGATCAGCTTCATTCTTGTAGGTAGTAATTGGATTCTGGAGGAATCTGATGTTCTTAAAGCCACTATTAAAATGTCCCATGTGCTGAAGGATAATAATTTCACCTTTTTGAATCAAGCATTTGTGACTGGCAGTAAAATTTCAGTGTTGTTTTGATGCTACATGAGGGAGTGGTTGTTTTCTTATTTATTTGTTTGTTTTGAAGAACTATGACAATATGAGTAGTATTATTAGCTCAAAATAAAGTCCAGCATCCAAGAGTGTACAACAGGAAAAGATCTCAGCCTAGAGCACAGGTACATGCTTTTCTTCATCTTGGAGTCTTCCCAGCTGAAGTTGTTCATAGTTAGTATTTTTCCTGTAGATTTTATCTGTATTTTAAATTATCTACACTGCTCACTTTATAAGTATCTTATAGAGGGAATTTTCTTTTGCAGCTTACTTTCTTTTATCATCTTCTCTCTGTTTCTGGTTTTGCTTGCAAGGTCAATGCATTCACTAGTTTAATATGCCAGTTTGTTCCTTATTGACACTTTTGTGTTGCCATATGTCTGTGTCTTAGGTAAACTTACTGGGTTTCACATCTAGTACATTACCAGAATTATTGGTTTAGTTATGCCAATGAATCAGTGTCTAATTTCCATTTAGTAAACACATGGTAGTATGTTTTATTAAGCTATCTGTTCCCTTGTGAACAAGTTTTGTAAGTCACTGCAAATACCAAGCCTTATAAGGTTGCCAGCTATCTTTTTCCAGCCTTGACTGACCTTTCACTTCACAACAACCTTCAGTAAATTGTCAGAGAGGTTCAAATATACTCATGTTTGCTAAATACCAAGCATGCTAAAGATTAGGAGAAGCAAGATAAGCATTTGATCATGTCAACTACTGCTTTTAGATAGGTACAGACATGTAAGTACCTGTTCTGGAAACGCTTGCAGCACTGGTGATGTCTTCTCTGTTTTACGTAGTACAGGCTGTTGTGTTGTGTCCATTCCTGCTTTGAGACTTAGAGCATCACAAGGGAATGGCAGGTTTGTGGGCAGAAAAGACCTACATAATATGCTGTGGGTTTCTTCTGCTCATCAGCATTTCTACAAACTACTGTGTCCTTGTTTATCAGAGGGGAAGAGCATGTTGTGATGGATGAAACACAAAATATTGTGTCCTGCAGTAAAGACTTGGCATTTGTTTTCTTTGAAGGGATTTCATCAACAGTGTTGCATATGTGAATGATTGAAAGCTTTCCATATTTTTACCTTTATTTAAAATAGCTTTAATTTACGGTAATTTGGAGTGGTTTTGCAATGTGAGTAGCAGTTCAGTTTGTCTGGTAAATTGAAACTCATCTGTCTGCTTCTGCTCATCTGTCATTGAACTAATTTAGGATTCACCATGGTGCTAAAATGCATTTTAATACCAAACTTGGCAGAGTTGTGTCTTTAGTCACTATGTATTATTCCAAAGAAACTTGATCCTTAAAAGGATGTTATCAGAATCCATCAGAATTAAGTTTTATTTTGCACAGTTCACCGTCCCACTCTAAATTAATATTTATAATGAACAGTGAAAATACTGAGGACATGTTTAATATATGTGTGTCCTGCTTTTAGAACTGAACTTTACAGCTCATTAGTTGCTCAGCTCTGAGTTACTATATCAGTATTTTAATAATTTGCTGATCTTGCATTTCATGTTCCTGCCACTGAATTCCCAAAGGGATGTCTTGGCAAACTGATTTATTAGGAAGGTTTTTTTTAAAAAAGTACCTCTTTCAAAAGCAGAAACTTACCTAATATCTTCTGGTCTTACAAGATGTCATATATATCTGCACGTTTCTTCTAATATAATTAAGTGGCTGCTGACAACTGCATGTCTAACTAAAATGTGTCACATGCAAATTTTGAAAGACTGAAGAAGCTGCAGCAGGGTGACATTGGGCCAGTGGCAGATAACTACCAAGCATTTAACAGTGTCTGTTTTTTGAGGGGGGTCTGCATGATTGTCATTTGCCCAGCTCCAGCTTTCTTACACTGCTAGATTGTTAATGACCATTTTATTACTTTTGGAGGTTTAATTAAGACCATACTTGGCTTTCAATTGCAGTAGTCTCTTTAATGAATGCACTTTCTGTTTGTTATTAGTCAGAGGAGGAAGCAAATGGACTCTTCATTCTCAATGGAGAAGTGAGAACTTCCATAATTAGATTCTCCTATTTTTCTCTCTGTCTTCATCTTTTCTTGCCAGTTACTGGTTTTGGAATACTACCAGAGTGTTGGTTTCTGCAGAAAACTTTCCTTCCTGATCCACATCTTGCTGCAAGGGAAATCTCACTCTCCTAACATTTTCTTGTCTCTATTCTCTTTCAAAGGAGAGCAGAGAAACAGTTCCTATTTGTCCTTCCCTACCCAAATCCAAGGCTTATGAAGTCTCTCCTTCATGTGGGAGTCCCTATGTCCCACTTGCCTCCAGGTTTTGTGGGGCTTTCACTGTAGGCTCTGCTTGTGGAGTTCCCTGTCAGTCATCTTGAAAGCTGTTTCTGTGTGCATAAAAATCTCTGCATGTTGTTAAGGAAAGCACCTTCCATAGAGGCATTTTTATTGCTAATAGTGATTCTTGACTTAAAATACTAGAATATCCCTGGAGAGCTGCCAAGGAGAAGCTACAAGGCATGCTTGTGTTTATAGAGTCATTCATGGAGACAAGGACATACGTGTGTAGGGGAAGATTTCAGGAGGAGTGCCAAAGCTATTGACTTCTAGCTTATTTAGCAGAATGTAATAATTTGTGTAGCTGTATTTGCTATATGGAGGTCTATATATAAATATATATTTGTGTCTTTCAGGGTCTAAGGCACAGAGGGATGGTTTGTAGTTTTTAAAAGATTATGGATAATAATCTGTAAGAATTGCATGAAATTCAAAGAGCAGAAAATATTTCTCAGATTTTTCAGAAGTACTAAGTGAATGTTTTCAAAAATGTACCAAAATCAAAACATTTGTTGCAAGCTTATTTAAAAAATATTTTTAAATACTTTAAAATATTTCAGATTTTTCAAAACTCAAAAGTAGTCTGTCCATTTTTCATCCAAAGTATTTTGCATCTTAGTGAAGAAAGACAAATGTTTGTATCTCAGTGAAGGCCGTACCTATTTCATCCATCCACGCTCACAACCACCCAACACATAATGTGTGTGTTTGCTACTAAAGTAGAGCAGACACCAGTTTTGTAATAGTTTCTAAAGTTCATTTTAGGCACTTTTCTACTACTACTTATTGTTCAGGTGTAGTTCAGCTGTGTAATGATTAATGAAGAGTCATAAACTGCTTATGGAACCACCACTGACTGATCTCACTGTCCTTTTGCCTCTGTACTCCTCTTTTGGGTGACTGCCATGGAAGGATCTCTGTTTCCTTTTTAAGTGGTCCATACATCTGGTGCTCTTGATAAGTAATAAGTGGAAGAAATCTTCAACATGAACTGCCAGCACAGATAATGGAGAGGGGATGAATTTGAGGTGAAGTCATTAATTTTAGGAGAACACCCCTGGATTGTGGAAGAGATCACTGACAGAGAAATGCAATATTTTACTAACTTGCAAGACATGGTTGGTGCAAGTTTGGGGATTTTTATTCTTCCCTTCCCCCCGCCCCCCACCTGTAATCTCAAGGATAATTAGGCAATTTCTGTGTACTTATGTAATGATTAAATTATTTTTTAGATCTTATCAGACATGCAGAATTCTCCCTTCCAATGAAGAATGCAAGCAGAAATTAAACCAGGAGTGGAGCAATAAGGCAGCAGACTTGTGCAGAGCACTTGGGGCAGTGTTTGTGCTGGGATCTTGGCTGTCTGACTGCTGCAGTTCTGGTTTGTAACTCTGCAGCTGTAGAGTTTTATTGAATGCAAAATTTATGTTAATCTTCTGGGATTGAAGGTACTTGGCTTGCAGGTACTTGGCTTGCAGGGCTGGCAAGCCAGTTGCCATGTAACTAGTGAGCTCCTGGATCTTAGGATCTAATTTGGCAGCAGAAGTCAGAGCTGGTTGGCCTGAAACTGCTGGTTTTACCATTGGATTTTTAATTTACTGTCATTAGTAATTGTATATTTAGTTAGTATGTAAGCTTTAGGTAGTATGCTCACATTGAATGCAAAATTCTGGACATTTGGATTCTTCTAGTGTTCAGTTTTAAACAGCATAGAGCAGGACAGCTGTAAATAACTTCCCTCAGATGATATTGAAAATTATTTTGTTCTGAAACCTGCTGGGCTTATGCCAAAGTCTTGATCCTGCAGTGACCAAAGTCCCAATCTATTCACATATTCATTGATTGTTGACACTGATGTCTAGAAACTCTTGAGACCAAAAAGCAATTTAAAATCACGGGTTACATGCACTAGAGAGAGCAGGGCGTAGCATATAATACTGAACATGATTGTACAAATCTTGCTGCAAATGCTATCTCATTATTTTAGAAAGTTCAGGTTTATTTGGTTATGGATTCTCAGTTCAGGTTCTTTCATGGAACCATATGGCCCTTTGTAAGCATAGTCTCTAACAATATTTTAAGATTCGTTTATTTCTTTGAAAATTTGATCCAGTGAAGAAATAAGCTTGTTGATGTGTTTTGCCTGAACTGGAATGATGTTTCTGGGTATCTGGATATGAAGTAGCAAATTTGGTTTAGTTTTTTTCCCCAAGTAGTCAAGACTAATGTTAGTGTAGTTTTGGTTTTAAACAATGGTAAAATATAATAGGACTCACAGATTTAATATGAGAACCATAGGACAAACCCCAAGCACCAAGAATGTATAAACAGTCTAAAAGGTGGTGGGTTTTTTTGTTTTGGTTTGGTTGGGGGTTTTTTGTTTGTTTGGGTTTTTTTTTGTTTTTTTGGTTATGGAAACTGTGTATTAGGGCACAGGTGAAAATGAAAATTATTTGCAACATTGATGTGCTTGTAAATAGCAAATGCCATGATGTGTATTGTGGCAGAATTATATGTAGAAAAGCATTTAGAAAATAGTTTTTGAAGTATGAATCCTAAATTAATGACAGACCTTAATTTTTACTTTCTAGCTTGGGAATTTAGTAGCCTTAGTAATACATCTTTCCATAAATATTGAAAGGAAAAAAAAAGTAGTAAGTTTTAGAACACCTATTTGTGTGTAAACCCTTTAATACTATTATATGAGCATGTGATTATAGCCTTCAGCTTCTTTCAGTACAAATTACGGTAATTATGATATAGTTAATTTTAATATTCATATTCTTGTCACCTATAACAGCCAGGAAGTGCATACACAGGAAGCATATTTCATCACATGCATGTTTCCAGCTCCCGTTCCTAATTATATTATGTTCAGAGCATTCTGCAAGCCTGCAGGTTTATATACGTAGTACTTCCATATCAACCCTAGTTTGCCACTACCTGCAGATGGAATTTAAGTGGTAGATCCTTAAAAGCTTCAACTGGCCTTTGTTCTGCAGCATGAGACTGCTGAAATTTTTAAAAGAAATGTTTAGCATATTTCTCAGTACATCTGTCTACAAATGAACAGGAGAATTCATTCCAATAAGTAAAGTGTGAAAAACATTGCTGCTAACCATGTTATGTAGTTCTGTGAAAGCTTGATTACAGGGAAGTGTATTTATTCCATGTGGTCCCTCTGAATTCGTGGTTTCTAACCAGGACTGGAGCATCAGAGACAACAGCAAACCCTCCGGCATATTTGCTTCCAGCATAATGTGCAATTCTCAATCTATTTCTAGTTGGAAAATGAAATCAGTGTGTGAATTTCTTGTCACAAAACTGAATCTGAATGTCTAAGAACCCTGTAAAAACCCAGTTTGGGGATTAATTTGTGATTGTTGTTGCTTTGGGCGCTAGATTCGTGCAGCAAAGTTTTCTTGGCTTGATACATATGGTTCTGCAGAAATACAGCTTCTCTCTATCTCTTCTCCTTTCCTTTCTTCCCTCCTGCGGTTGTTGGTGAGACCTGGTCTTTTTTGGTCTTTCCCTAGCAGCAAGTGAAACCTGTGAGCTTCCAGACAATTCTCTGAGCTTTATAGGTCTTCTGATAGATTCAGAATGAAACAAGTTTAATCAGCAGGCAGGCATCAAATGCCAGGTTTCATTGATTGCACTGTGCAAAAGTCTTGTACATGAGTAACATAGAAATTGAGAAAAAGCATTTAGAGAGATGTGAGTCCATCATCTCATAATTTATGAACCACTTAACAGAATAATTCCTTTTATCATTTGATAATCTGATTTTCAAGTCTCTCCTGGATTACCTACTGAATTTGTGTAATATCAAAATATTCATGTTGTTTTATCAGTAAAACAGTTTTGTATGGATAACAGCTATCTGTGAGACAGGAATGCCTCTAAGAAGAATTCCTAGACAATGTAGCTGGAGCTACATTGAGATCATTGAGACCGATCCATTTCTTAGCTGTTCCTGACTGTCTGTTGACTTGGGGAATGCCTTAGGCTGCAACCCTGTGTCTCTGTTTTTGTGCTGCGTAGTGGAAAGCAGACGGGAGGGTTGGAAGTTTTGCTGTTTCTTTTTTTTTTCTATTATTACCTTCCTTCAGGGGACTTTTGGACACATGTTCCATTAATCATTAGCTGTTAGTTACAGTCTCACTGCCTTCCAAGGGGTTTGTGAAGAACAACTTGTTCTTGTTGGGTTTGTCAGGAATATGCTGCTAGCTTAAGTAGATCTTTCGAGTAGAATCCTTTCATATCAGTTGATTTAGGATATAGTGACCCAGCTCAGACTCTAGTTTTTGTGAAAATACCCAGGTTAATTTTGAACAAAAGGCATAGAGAGTAACAAAAGTTGTCAGGCTTCAACTGTACTGCCTATTGTTTTTTCCTCACATATTTAGATGGTATTACTGACACAACTGCACATGTGAAACTGTTTGCTAAACTTTATTCACTCTCTAATCTGGAGAATTATACCACACTTCACTTGTGCTTCATGAGGCAGCTTTTGAGTAGGATATTTCAGGTTTTCCCTCTCTTTGGAACCACCGTGAGAATGAACAGGGAAATACCGATTGCAGATTTTGCAGCACAGTAAGAATATTCAGCTGTTTATTTTGGCATTGCTGTATTCATCAAATGAGTGATTCCTTATGTAAACGGGATTGAGATACAGGTGACTCTTAGCTGATGTAATCTGCAAGAAAGGAAAGCTTCTGAAAATTTTCCCCCTCTGTATCTGGTAACAATTGTTACACATTTTAATATACATTTATGGCTTACAGTTTCTCTAGGTACTCTAGAGGAGTAAAAGAGAAGTTCTGTGCTGAGCCTTGTGCTCCTAATTAGACAAGGAGGGGCATGTTTGCCAATGACACCAGCGTGACCCAGCAATGTGTGCTTGCAGCCTGGAAAGGCAGCTGCATCTAGAGCACTGTGGGCAGTAGGAGGACATGGGGGAGAGAGTCCAGAGGAAGCATGGGAGATGTACAGAGTGCTGGAGTGCCTCTTCCACAAAGACAGACTGAGAGAACTGACTCGGGAAAAGAGGGCTCTGGGAAGACCTCAGGCACCTTCCAGTACCTAAAGGGGCTCCAAGAGGGCTGGAGAAGGACTTTTTACATGGGTGTGTGTACTAGTTTGCAAACAAACCAGTGGGAGATCGCAAGTCAAAATTATAATTTAATAGGAAAATTAACATAAATGCAAAACTACAAGAACACTGACAGAGTCAGGATACAACCTGACACCCTGTTAGTCAAGGTGATGGTAGCAGTCCAGATGAAGTGGTCCTGTTGAAGTGGTGATCCTGTAGAAGGGTCTGGTCTTCACCTGAAGGTCCAGTGGTAGTTCTTGCCCTCTGGGAATCCAGTAGGTAGGGCTGACTGTGGTGTTCCAAACCTCAGATTATATCCAGGTAGGAATGCTTGGTTCCTTCCCCTGGGCGGAGCATCTCACAATGGGATGATGTAGTTTTATGAGTCATGCAGAGAGGCTGGATGGCCCATTAACAGAAGATATCTGTCTGGAGGGAGTTATCAGGGATGTGTCATGGAAAAGATAAAGAACATTGCCCCACTTGGTTTTAACAGATGGTGATAGAATATATACTTTTGGTTACATCTTGCATTGTAACCAAAGACAACATGGAGTGACAGTACAAGGGGGAATGGCTTTAAATTGACAGAGGGTAGGTTTAGGTTAGATCCCAGGAAGAAACTCTTCCCTATGAGGTTGGTGAGGCACTGGCACAGGTTGCCCAGGGAAGCTGTGGCTGCCTCATCCCCAGAAGTGTTCAAGGCCAGGTTGGACAGGGCTTGGAGTAATCTGGTGTAATGGAAGGCATCTCTGCCTGTGGCAGGGACGTTGGAACGAGATGGGCTTTAAGGTCCTTCCCAATCCAAACCATTCTATGATTCTAAAACCAACCTTAAGGTTAGCATTGTTACAATCTATGAGAGGCATTTTTTGTTTAAGGGTCTTTTTAAAGTATTCGTTTATCATGTTCCTGCTAATGATCTTTCAGACTCAAATGGTGAAAATAATACTATGTTTCTCAGTTAAAAATGAGTTGACTTTAGAAGAAAGGAAGAAAACAAATTTCTCTGGCCTGTGTACCTGATAGTACAGTTACTAAATAAGTTTCTAAATGCCTTCTTTTGTATTCACAGTGAGATCTTCCTGTAAAGCTCTCTTGACTGCTGTAATGTAAATATATTTAAAAAAAAGTAGAAGGGACCATCTGTCTCTGCAACACACAACATACAGAAAGGTCCATCTTACAAAAGAGAATTGTCTATCCCTCTAGAGAGCCTAAAGCATGAAAGCCGAAGACAATAAATTTATTAGACATGCCTGCATGACAAAAATCAATAAAATACAATCTCTTGTGGTTTAATATGAAAATAAACACAAAGAAGCAGTGGCTCTCAGAAAAAATATTGAGCTGCAGGTATAGAATTGAAGATGTCAAGAGAAGACTAAAAGCAGAGGATGTTGTCGAGTTTACTGTAGGACATATTTCAGAACCAAAGCCAGGAATAATAGTGTTGGAGAGTGAGCTGTCTGGCCATGTCTGAAAACCAGAATTCAATATGACAATGTTAGTGATGTGAGTGAGAGTGAGATGAAAAAGCACACTTCTCATGGGTGCCAAACTTTGGGACACATTGTTAAAGCATTCAATTAATTCATGGTTATCTGTAATTGGTTAAAATGCTGTGAATAGTAAAAAGAATTAAAGGTATTGTTTTGTTTGGACAATTTCTTCTCTATTGAATTTATTATTTTCTGTCATACTTAACTGTAGGTACTAGTGGGTATTAATGATGCTTTGATATTTGTGTTGTGCACTGCTGTCAGCAGTGCAGGTACTCTGAAGCTGTTTGAGTGCATACTCTATATTTTCCAGGAAATTTTTAAAATTTCTTTCAAACTGCTTCTGAACACTGCATGTCCTAGTCTTGTTATGTCCTCTATGGAAGAAAATTGAAGGAGAGCTTTAGCAGTATTTTAAATCCTTAAATTACTGTACATTCAAATCTAAGTCAAATTTTATTTTTAAATCAGGGAATAAATAAGGAGACCTTTACTTTTAAGTTCTGTTTTTTGATAGTACCAGTAATGTAAAGTAATTGCAAAATAATGTATTGCAGGGTTTTATTTAAATTGGTAGAGTAGCATAATTTCCGTTCTGATTGTACCTGAAGGTTCATCTGTGCTGTGACTCATTGTAAAGTTGCTGTAAAAAACAATGAAAATATTAATGTGGTTTTTCATCTTTCCTCTGTTTTTCTGGGTTACTAAAACTTGTATAGGTGGAGCAGCATGACTCTTACACAGACTCAGTGAAGCAGTGCTTGTTGGGGAAAAACATTGTTCTAGAAAGCATCTGATAGATGAGAATTATGAAATTACTGACATGTAATCTAACCCCAAATTCTTGCAATTGTAAAACACATCTCTGTTTTTTCTCCCCCGCCCTAAGTAATGATGTTGGTTCAATACCATGTTGGCTTTTTCATGAGTGTGTCTTTGAGACTTCCTTGTCTGTGTGGTATATACATGGGTCTTGCTTATGAAGCATTTAGCTTCAAGTGCTTGATCAAGAAATTTTATAATTCTTGGAAACAAATATCTATTCTTACTCACCATCCTGACTCTCAAGAGCAGTACTAAATATGGTATTGCTCATGAAACTTGATAGCAACAGTGGTCTTTCTGTACCCAAAGTTGCTTTTCTGCTCGGCACATTCAAAATCCTTTTAGGAGCTAAACAAGCTCCTAAAAATATATCTGTTAAGTTTGTTACTTTTAATTAGTTACTTGTCATTTTAAGCTTTACCTAGTGACAACAGTAATAGTGGAAGGAAAATTTGTATTGGGCTTACAGCTAGTTTTTAAGTCTGTGATGAAGCAGCTAAAGTGTCTATGCGACTAGACAAGGGAAAATGAATGTACAACCTGTGTGACTATCAATCACTCTTAATGTTGGAGGGAGGACTAAGTAATTCCTTTTAAGCTTCCCATTTGTGTGCCTGCACTGCCTTTTCTCTGATTTTATCATTTTAAATGATGCAGAAGGCTGTCTTAACTTCTCCTTGTAATCAGTCCAGTTTGTTCTGAGAGTTAGCACTTTCTATCTTATAACAAATCACACTTGAAGGCATACTGCATGTTTGTTTGCAGGTGAATTTCTCTGACAGCTGTTCTTTAAGACCCTGAGATCTGGCATTAATTCTGAGTAGTCAGAAAGGCATCTGTCTAGTCAGCAGTACAAATTATTACTGCTTGTTGATGAGTTTTCATTATTAACATTTCTCAAAGGTAAGGGTTGACTGAAATTTATGGCATCAGTCAGCCACACGAGATGGGGATGTGTCATAAGTGCTGCCAGATGTCACTGAGATGAGTTCATGTGTGACAAGCAAATCTTCTTAGGGAGAACTGTAAAAACTGCTGTCCTGAATCCCCTTCTCTGAGCCTGTTTCTGTTGCTTAAATCAAATGGGATTGTGGCTTCTCAGCATGGAGTCAAAGTGGCCCAATAAGCACTGTGGCATCAGCAGGAATGTGGTGCAGAGTTGGGGCAAGGTTGTATGCAGCCAGGGTGAAGGTAGGGGTTGATGCATGCTATTGCAGGGACGAGACAGCCTTGACCTTGCTGGAAATCCCAGCAGGTAGATAATGAATCAAATCCCAAATCATCTTGAAAGAAGAATAAACTCTACAGAGATCTCCAGAAAATCACTTTTTAACCTTTTTGAGAAGTGGGATTTGAGTCATACCTTGATAAAGATTGATTAATGTGTTGAACTTCGAAGATACAACCTTGCAAACCCAGCAGTTGTTACTATTTCTTTAAAGTAAGCAAGGCCTGAGACTACATGAAGGAAGATTAATGTTTAGTTGGCAAAATCATGACTTAAGAGCATAGAGAGTAGGTATTAAACTTGTCCATCTAATCTCTAGGTCAGCACATACCCTTGTCTTAGATGATGGTCTGCCATGCCATGCTGGTATTTTTCCCCCAAAGACTTCTCTCTTGGGGCAAGGGATAGACGAACAAGGGAGCAAAATCAAGGTTGCAAAGACATGGTATGTTAGGAATTTTTCATGCTTATTTTCCAAACACATCTACAACTCAAATTTGATTATTTTATTTGGTTTTGACTGGTTTTCCTCTAAGGCAGTTGTATCCTTTGGTTGATGTATGCTGCTTCTGCACTATCTTATTCTGCCTTTTTACAGCCTGCATACGAAATTTAAAATACTTTCTTCATCATTTGGGCCAATTTTTGTCTCTCTCTCCTTGATTGATAATCCTAAGAGCTATACAGTTATTGGTTTCTATTTGGAAAGATGCCCTGGCTATATTAGCTTCTGATTTTTATAAAAGATATTAAAATCCCCAAACTGCATAATTTTATGGAAATGTGCAAGGTTTGCATGAACTTTGTTACATCCTATTGCTCATTTCCATAGGTATTCTGTATTTAAATGTTATTGTACTGCTTATAATGGACCAAACAATGAAGTAATTTGTCAAATACTATATAGACTCTTGCTTATGGCTCTATTTTGGTATGCTACTATTCTGAGTAGTCTAGAATTGCTTTAAGGAGAAGAAAAATACTCCTGTAGTGCAAGGTAACTTCTTTGGCTGCAGTTAATTTGATTTTTCTCAGTAGCAGGAGGCAAACTAAATGGAGTTAAAATTACATTGATAAACCACAGCCTTCACATCTCCATAGCTCCAAAACCGCAGACTAAGTCTAGGTCAGCTTGCTGGTTTTAAAGGAGAAACATGGATATGAGAGCTTTCAAACGTTTTTGATAATTGCAAATGACTGTTTGATGGGCAGACAGGCATGATTCAAAGTGAGAAATCTTCAGTGTCTAATCCTATTTGGTCATTTTGCATCATCATAGGGAGGTTTCAGGGTGGTTCAGAGGAGAATTTCTCTTTTTGTGTTCTTGTCCCTCTTAAGTGGGACAGATGGAGTTGAAATGTTCTTTGGAGAAACAATTACGCCTGTCTGAGGAAGGTAACTGGCAAAAGATCTTGAAAGTTCAAAGATAATTACCCAGAACTAAAAACAGCAGAGTTGTGAGAGCTTGTGTGTCCTGAGAAGATGCTCATTTATTGGTGAATACCAATTTATTGGGGGTTAGTCACAGCATCCTGACTTGCAACATAAATGCTTATATTTATGGGAGGAGATTTAAGTGCTTGTGCTTCTTGGTACCAAGATTTATATAGATATAGATATATAGATGTAGATATAGCTATAGATACAGATATGCATGACGTTCCAGTGAGATAAGTAGGAAAAAAGCAAGGAATTTTAACCAGTCTAAGTAAAGTGGAGAAGCTGCCAAATTTCCTGCTTGGCAGGTCTCCAGTGCACTCTGGCCTCAATGGGATGTGTGCTGAAGGGGATAAAACTGACCTGGCTCACTGGGCTGCTGGCCTTAGGGGCCAAGCAAAAAGCAACATGCAAACCAGGAGTTTCCCCTACCAGCCAGAAATGAAAAGGTTAAACCAGTCCCGTGGTTAAGTAAACCTTTGGCATGGAGCAAAAAGGATGGATAGCAGAAAGAAAAGAATGTTCTCATGTATGTGGGGCAAAGCAGCTTCTTTGAAGAGAAGAGGCTGTGCTGTAAAGGGACTGGAAACCAAATTGTGGCATAAATTGTGTGCAGGAAATATCGGGGGCAAAACCCACCAAAAAACCCCAAAACCAAAACTCTAGTACTGTCCTGCAACCTCTTGTATTTGTCAGAAGGGAAATATTTGCCAACAAATTTATTTAAGATTTTTTGAAGAGTAGACTTACCCTAGGAAGGAGGGAGATGCTCATTCCCTTGTGTGTGTTTGAGTGAAATCCAGGCCCTGGTGCCTGTAGTAGCAAGGAGAAACAACAACAGAAAGCTGTAAGGATGTAAGCCTGGGAGCTGAGACACAGCAGGGATGAACCTAAAGCAGCTCCTCGGCTCTTGGAAACACTACAAAGACGTTGGGAGCAGAGTTTGCTCCCCTCAAAGACTGTGAAAGATTGACTGTTAAGCTGGTACTGGGGACCCCTCTGCAGAGACCCTTTGTGTAGGAGGAAGGTTGCTTACATCCTTTTTCCTGTTCCTATATCCTGGTCATTTGAGTTTTCTTCAGTTTAGGATGTTAATTACCCGTGTTTGTTATAACAAATAATGACTTTTGTTGCTGCTGTCCAGCCTTCTCCAGGGAGTTCACTCCATTAGAGGGCTGACATGGGTCCACCTCTGAGTTTTGGCTAATCCTTGGATATGCTGCCTCTTGAGAATATCAAATCCTTCTCCCCTTCTGGCAGATAGTAGGGAGGATTGCAAATGGCCCAGTAGAGTAAGGTAAAGAATTAGGTAGGTCATGCAGGAATGGAGGGAAGCATAGCATTAAAACAGAGACAAGTTGGGAAGCTGGAAAGTGGGGGAAGAACATGTTGGAAGAGATGGAAAAAGTAAAGAGAAAGTATTAGAAATAATTTCCTCTGAAAAGTAGGTGACAAGCTGAATATCCAGAAAACAATTCCTTGGATATTCCCTCTCCCTGATTAATTAATAATGGAAAATAATGTCTTTAATCCTTCTGTCCTCTGAGGGCATGACTTACCTGCAGCATACATGTTGGGAGAGCACTGAAGGGTTTACACAATGCAGGACTGTGTTACTATTTTGTTTAAGAGAGAGTAAGTTTAGAGGCTTCTTCACTCAACTTTAAATAGTTTGAGCTGTATCAGCTGAAAATATGACTTAGGTGTTTTTATGTGTTATTTTGTTGGTTTCATTTGTAGTGGATAGTGTATCAAGTTATTTCTCTTTGATCTCCATTTGATTATTTTCTGAATTTATAAAGCAGCCTTTAATCTGCCCAGTAAGTGTTAACTTTTTGCCTTTGCCTACTGCTTTCTTATGAAATTGCGTAGAAAAGGTAATTTATTTCAGACAAAATATAAATAAAAATATAGAAATTAAGCTTGTAGTGGGTTTTTTTGTTTGTTTGGGGTTTTTGTTTCGTTTTTGTTTTTTCACCTTGACAAATCCCTAAATACTTGGTGGAAGTTCCTAGTTAAAAATACAGCTTCTGTCTAGTTTCTTTAGACTCTGGGAATCTTACTGTCTTGAGAGGTTGAGGCTTAAGTTACTTTGTTTAAACTTCAAAAACTAAAAGTAGGACAGTTTTTTGTTTCATTACTCTCTGCAAAATCAAGTCAGGTGCAGCCACACTGGCTGCAAAACCAGCCAGTTTCGCACATGAACCAGTGCCACGTTCTTCTCTTTGATTTTTCTCATCTGTGACAGACATTTCTGGTACAAAGGATCAAAAGTCAGACCTACTCTTTGAAAAATGAGAAAATTCAGAGTTGTAAAAATAACATGAGAATTAAAGATGACTGACTTTTTAATTTTAATAGTTAGCATTTTCTTAATTTTCTTTTTTCCCCCTTTTCCCCCCATTTAAATGTATCAAAACATTGAAGTACAAAGAGAATTTGGATAAAAGGTTAAAGATGACTCAGCCTCCATCAATGTCTGCCCTGTTTTTCTTCTTAAAAAAAGTCTTTTACCTTATTGTAGGCACGAAAACATAGACTGTACCAGCCAAAAATAATGAGATGCTTCAATCCTGTAGATTTTTGCTTTATGTCAGAAAATGGAACTTTTTTATGTTCAGGGAGCATAACACTTGGAACAATTTCATGTTTCAGAAGTGACAAGCCTATATGGCTGTATTATGTGGTATTTTACTTTGGTCCACTCTATATTGAAATATCATCTGCAAAGTATTGTACAAGACTTTTCATTAACATGTTCTATTCTGCTGCACCATAAAACTCCTGAACTGAATTAAATCCAGCGGGTCCCCAAGCAGAAATAATGCCAGGGAAAAATCTCCAACAGATTATAATAGAAACTAAAGGACACCCTTCAAATGGTGATGGCTGTTTTTACTAAAGGTCCTGAAATGAGAGTGCATCCCATCCCAGGCACAGTATTTCATGGTACTGGAGCCTTCATTTTCACTCTCTTGGTTTCTAAAAGGCCAGTCTCCAAATTTGCGTATCTCCCTGGGGCTCGGTAGTTGAAGAATATGAAGCATGGTTTCACTTTGAAAGGATTTACTTCCATATAGGTGGTGTTAGGTATGTGCTGTTCCCAGAATCTTAAGGTCAGATTTGTATGTAAGATAGAATGGGTGACAAAAAATAAAAGGATCACTTGCTGTTCTGCCATCTGCTCTTACCAGCATTAAACGCCTGCTAAAAACCAGTCTCCTGCCTGGAGTATGGGAGAAGTATTGGAATCCATTTAGCTGTGTAAAGTTTACTAGAATAACATGTGCTGGATATGAAGCACCTTCCCCTTGAGGACTGGACCTAATACTGTCTAAATTTGATTGTACTAACTCACAAGTACTCCATTGTGGCAGGTAAGTATTGTTTCTTACAGATAATATTGCTGAGACAGACAAATAACATGCCTCTGAGTAATACAAGCGCCAGAAATAAAACATGGCCTTTATTTATTGTAAAGAAATTACGGAGTAAATTGCAAATGAGTGTTTGCCTCTCTCTACAACTGCTACTGCCTAGCAACGATTGCCAGGTAGGATAAACATCATTAACCGTAAAAAGTTTAATGTCTAAAAGACATTAGGAGTGCTGATATGCAGTGTTGTGGTCTCTCTGTGCTACTTTAAAATATATCATCTGCCTTTGCCTTTTGGATCTAAGCATAGTCCCAGCCTTGCCCATCGGTACGAGTATGCATGTGTGTGCACACTCTAATGGATATCATGAAATTTGGATTGCAGCGATGCAGTGATTAATTATAGTAGGGAGATGCTTCTGCTGTCAAAATAAAAATTAGAAATCTTGCATGCTACATACAGAAGCTTCTCAGGAAATCATTCAAGCCCTCTCTTCCTATCAGGCTGGGGAATATGCCTCTTAATTTCCCCTGACAGAAAATACATCACCTCATCAGCAGCCCTAGAAAATGACAAAACATCCCTGCCAAAAAAGACTGCCTGCCAAATGCTTCCATTGCCACTGCAGGAAGGGGGACAGGGAAGGGAGGGGTGTGCTTCAGAAATTTCATAGGAGAATTTTTTACCTTGCTACCTGTAGAGTCCCACTGTTACACCTTGCATTGTCGCAAAATGTCCATCTCATAGTCAAGGTGAGACCCTTGAAGAATTAATTTGAGCCAGAGGGTACGCAAACATTTAATTCTGAAAGACTAATTTATATTCCTGAATCTGGATAGTGTGAAATTCCCTTACAGTGTTTGAACCAGGGCAAAAATCTTGATGCAAAACCCATACCTGCACGACCTCTTACATATTTCAGTGCCAGAACAAATGCTGCTCAGTCACATACTGTACCTGTAGCAATGATTATCTCCAGTGAAGTTACTGTGCAGTTTCATAAAGGTTCTGTAGCACCACTGATAGGAAAATTTGAATTTATTGAAATATTTGCTACTGCACTTTGGCTTAAATGAGTAAAGTATTCTAAATAAACCTCAAAATTCTACTGAACCTTGCTTTGCTGAATCTCACACAATTACGTTCAGAGTCTGTATATCAAATAGTGCATTAGGACAGGATTTTTATAGACAGTTATTGTAACATCATTATTTCAGTGTATTTGTGTTGCTGAGCTTTTTTTTAATTTTTTTTTTATAAACCAAGATTATGATGAGATGATAGGTTTTTATCGTCACTCAGTATATTTGTAGGGCTCTTTCACCAACGTATTTTTTCCTGCATGAAAGTAATATCTTTATAAGTCAGAGTGTCGAAGATCAATGGTGTGTGTGTGTGTATATATAAAATAAGCACACTATCTCTGGTAAATATACTAATAGTGTATTTTTGTATAAATACAGTACAATGGACTGGCTTCCTATTACACTGAAATTTCAGTCACATAGAGAACTGCATAATTCACCTTGCTGCATGAATGCGTCCAGTTCTTATGTTGCAAAGATAATTTTCAAACTGCAAAGTAGGTGGGAACTAGTGCTATCATGTCTGCATCCAGACTGCGTTTTTCAGGATGTTTTCGCAGCTTTTTGGAAACATTTGGGGTCTTGCAGCCTGGGATACGGGCAGGGCGGGGGCTGACGTGAGAGACAGCACTTGGGCGGGGCTCCCGCAGCTGGGAGCCTAGAGCAGCCGCTTAGAAGCCTCAGAGCATTCGCATGTCGGCAGGAGCGGGAGCTGGCACGGTTTTCCAGTGCCGCGGCAGTAAAAAAAGGGCCGGGCTGGGCGGGTGCAGCGCGTCTCCGCAGGGTCTGCTTCCAGCCCGCTGCTACAGCGGCGGGAGTCAAGTCTAGTAGGTTGAAAACAAGAATGAACTATCCTTTTAAGTCCCGTGTCACGTGGCCGGCCGGGGCGAGCCGCAGTAAGCGGTCGCGCGGGGTCCGGTCTCGGTCCCGGGCGAGCTGCGGAGCCGGCTTGG